>CM061051.1:23639855-24177355 GCA_030762985.1 Adelphocoris suturalis
TGTCCTTTTGCAAAAACTTTTGGGCCTAAGTTTATGACTGCATGGTCAACTGTTGAACCTTGCATTTTGTGAACAGTCGTAGCCCAATAAAGGATAAGTGGCAGCATTCGCCTTTCTACTGTTCCCGCTGATAGTTTCGCCGGAAATTCAACCGTTCGTGGTTCAATGATGTGTTTGCCAATCTCAAGGAATCACATTTTTACATTTGGCAAATCTTGAGTGTACATTTGTGCTCTACGAAATAGTGGCCAAATAATTTCTATAACTTCACCCATCGCTCCATTCACGAGGCTTTTACTTGTGTCGACATTATAGCGAAGCATAACTCGTGCACCTACAATGAGAGTCAGCGTTTTTCGCAAGCCTCCAGTCTTGTTTATATCATCCGGAATCAGCCTATCCATAGCAATATTGCTGACATCTTTGATTGCGTCAGAGATTCGGTCAACTGCTTTGAGATGAATCATTGTCTGGCCTTGTTGCAGGTGATATTGAAGAGCTTGTTCATTGTGGTAATCCACCAATGCGTTTGTTGGATCAATGCGGAGTGCTTTTCCGATTGCAAATTCACCTCTGAGATTTTTGTCGACTTTCCTAGCAGAATCGCCATTTGTTCTGACTTCAGTTCACCGAATCGTAAGTCACTGAGTAAATCTTTGAGAGATGAATATTCTTTCTGTCGCTCATTTTCAATCAGCTCACAAAACGAAAAAGTACGCCAAAGATGAGTTGATGGTTGTGATTTTTTTTGGTTGCTGAAACACTGGATGTCCTCGAACTGGTGGTAATTGCATAAATGTTGATTCCACCGAACAACTCGCTGCCTCGCTGCTGTTTAGAATTTGTTGTAATCTTGAATTTAAATGTTCTAACATTTCGAATGGAACCATTGAAATTTCGTCAATGATAAGAAACTTTGTGTTTCGCCATTGCAATCTCAAACTCTTCAAATAAATTCCAGTTAAATTTGGTAGCCTTTCTAATTTACCATCACGTTGAACAGGTTATTTAAACATTGAGTGGAGAGTTCGCCCCGAAATCAGCTTTGCTGCAACACCTGTAAGAGCACCAACTTTCACTGACTCTTTCTCACCACCATCGACGAATCTGTTCCTTGATAAGGTTGAGCGTGAATGTTTTCCCGGTGCCAGCACCACCAGTAATGAATAATCTTACACGCTGTTGTGATCCCTTCTGTTGATTATCAATATTTCGGGTGATGAAATTGAAGAGATTTCTCTGTCCTGCATTCATTTTCACTAATGATGCTCGAAACTCGTCATCAGTTGGTCTGATATCACTGTCGTCAGGAACGTCATCTATGTCATCGTCAATAACTGGATCCTCTAATTGGATAAAAGCATTCGCTTGGTTGATTGCATTGTCCATCTGTCGATCTCGAGCACGATGTATTTCCATGTATGCGCTTGTAGCTCTCAATGTAGCCTCTCTTTCAAGAAATGCCTCTCTCGGTGATTCGTAGATCGATCCGTCGGGTCTTCTCAAAAGTTCATTTTCATCACGGAAAGGACAATATTGAGCTAGAAGACTGTAGTAGTAATTATCGGCATCGTTCGCTTCTCGGAAATTTGGCTCGTACGACAGCAGGGCGTCTTCTAATTTTCATTTTCTTTCCATCTAAGAGTTTCAGCAAAGGTAATTGTCGAACTTCTAGAGTGTCATCGTATGCGCCCTGATCGCCATCGTCTTCATCTACAGAAGCCTTACTGTAGTGAGGTTCAAACAACATGGCAAATTCCATCAATTACATTTGCTCAAATTCATATTTTGGATGAGGATCATGGGGACGATTCACATATCGTTCAATAATATCCTTGCAGTAGCCAGCTGCATCATCATTTACAAAACGTAAGACTTTGTATCGCTGCTCTGGCAATTATCGTCATCGTTCGCTTCTCGGAAATTTGGCACACGTACGACAGCAGGGCATCTTCTAATTTTCATTTTCGTTCCATCTAGGAGTTTCAGCAAAGGTAATTGTCGAACTTCTAGAGTGTCATCGCATGCGTCCTGATCGCCATCGTCTTCATCTACAGAAGCTTTACTGTAGTGAGGTTCAAACAACATGGCAAATTCCATCAATGACATTTGCTCAAATTCATATTTTGGATGAGGATCATGGGGACGATTCACTCATCGTTCAATAATATCCTTGCAGTAGCCAGCTGCATCATCATTTACAAAACGTAAGACTTTGTATCGCTGCTCTGGCTTTCGTGTATTTATGAAGACACATCGACGAGAAGACTGCTTGAGAGGTAGATGGCACAAGCGATATATGCACTCACACCCCGACAATTGCCGTTCATGAAAAATTTTCATACATATCTTGAAAAGTTTTGCAGAAGTATTGCTTTCTTCTTGACGAATTTTCCTAATCGCTTCTCTCAAACTTGAAGACATCTCTGTTGGCTCGTTTTTCGAAACATATTTGGCCAAATATGCTGCAATCGACTCGTTGTTTCCACATGCCTGAAAGTCCATATTTGCTTTTGTGTATTTCAACAGCTTGATACTATAATTGTTGATGAATTCCTCTCCGGGTTTCCGTTTCAAAATACATATGCGTCCACCATTTTTAATGAATTCATCTGATGTATGATCGACTATGTGAGTTCGGTCACTTGGAATTCGAGGAAAATTGAAGCGACATTCAGTGGAATTGCTCTTGTGACATGTATTAGTATGATGATGTCGTTGGACGCCAGTAACTAGAGCTCTGAATTCGGGATCATCAGGTAGTTCACAAATCATCTCCTCATCAATTCGTGCAATTCCTTCAGGAGAATCAAAGTTTGGAGTTCCTTCGACCCAAACCAGCATGTGGAGATGCGGAAAACCTCGATTTCGGAACTCAATACGCCACCAGTGGTCAGTTAATTTTCCTCCAAGAATTGTTTCTTCAGATTTCAACAACGACATGATTGCGTTAATTCGTACGATGAAGTGGAGACTAACGCCAAGAGGATACTTTTCGACAAGTTTTCGAGCATCGTATGTACTTATTTCGCTCGGATCTTTTTCGGGAGTGCCATCAGCATGCAATAATGCGATAATCATATCCGGCCAATGAAGATCATTACAGCTAAAAGTAAGGAAGTAATGTGGTGGTCCCAAACATCGGATTTGTGCAATAAGCTCGCTCAAAATAGTGTTCCAATAAGCCATGGAGCCTCGCAAGGTCTTGATATAGAGATGAACATCCTCTACCATCTCGTCATTAACTTGAACTTTTTTGCCGCAAACGTCGGCAACGTTTGTGACACACTTCACAAATCCTGTTAGCAATTACATACATTTTCGAATTGAATGCATCCTCTGCTGCGTTGACATTTTGGTATCTTTCTTGATGGGTACGACGATCATGTGAAAGGCGAGATTCACGATGCAATGGTGACTCAACATTAAGACGTTGTGTATCAGACTGGCGTTGTTTTTTGAGACGAGATTCACGATGCAATGGTGATTCTTCGCGTCCTCGTTTCGCATTAATTTCACGTTTCTTTGAGAGTCGAGATTCACGATGCAATGGTGACTCAACACTAAGACGTTGTGTATCAGACTGGCGTTATTTTTTGAGACGAGATTCACGATGCAATGGTGATTCTTCGCGTCCTAGTTTCGCATTAATTTCACGTTTCTTTGAGAGTCGAGATTCACGATGCAATGGTGACTCAACACTAAGACGTTGTGTATCAGACTGGCGTTGTTTTTTGAGACGAGATTCACGATGCAATGGTGATTCTTCGCGTCCTCGTTTCACATTAATTTCACGTTTCTTTGAGAGTCGAGAATCACGATGCAATGGTGACTCAACACTAAGACGTTGTGCATCAGACTGGCGTTGTTTTTTGAGACGAGATTCACGATGCAATGGTGACTCAACATTAAGACGTTGTGTATCAGACTGGCGTTGTTTTTTGAGACGAGATTCACGATGCAATGGTGATTCTTCGCGTCCTCGTTTCGCATTAATTTCACGTTTCTTTGAGAGTCGAAGTTCACGAGCAGCTAAATTTTCATTTCTTTCCTACAACTCACGTTTTTGTTTCTCTTTTGCCAGTCGTCGCTTCCGTTGAAATGGAGTTTCTTGTCTGGCCATGCTTCAAATGAAAAAAAAAAATGATTTGATGTAGAATGAAGTTGAAACTGTTCAGATGCTTAAATGCTAATAAATGATACAGACAATTCGGTGCAGTTAATGAACTTGGAATTTCAAAGAAGTCTCATACAAGTATCACAGATTTTTCATACTAAATAGATTGCAGCTTCAGTGATCATACAAAACTATGTATGAACCTGTACGATACCTTGAATTTCTAGATTAATGATAAACTTACTTGCATTTGACAAAGTTCGAAAATGTCAGAGATTTGGAGATTTGAATTGTTTGATCTCGACGAAATTCTGAAAGTAAAATGACAAGTTATCAGTTGAACGTTTATATACTAGATTAACAATAAGCTCTACTACTTTGTTGGTTTTTAGCGTTAAGTCCGTTGAAAGTTCACAGAAAACTTTTCAAGAGTAGAATGGTTGATTCGAAGTAAGTATAGGACAGTTTCATAGGACACTGAAAATTGAAGTTTCATAGGACACTTTCAAATTCAATTTCAATTGGACAATTGAATTGGACAATTCAATTGGACAATTCAATTGGACAAATTCAATTTCATAGGACACTGAAAATTGAAGTTTGTTTACATTTTGATTGCGTTACAAAAACTTATGAACTTAAAACTCACTGAAACTCATCAAATTCGTCATGTCAATCCAGCACTTCAATGTTTCGGTGTCGTTTCATGTTTAACAGGGAAATCTTACTGTTCTATAATATCACATTTCATGAATTTGATCACTAATTATCACTTTCGTTTTTCACTAAAACCTAAAATTTCTGATCTGGAATTCCGGCAGTTAATTTATCTAACTTTAACGGTGTTATCATTTTTAAAATTTTCCAGGTAGAGTTGCCTGAGTTGCTCAGTTGGTGTTGCCAAAACATTTGTAAAGTTTTTTAAAAACACTTGTAAGGTTTCCCATATTAAATTTCAAATTTTCGAAAATGTATAGTATAACTAACTTTTTCTTCGCGAAAATTTGATGAATTAAAATTTACGCCAGTATGAACTCGTGTGCAAAATTTCAGATCGATTGGATATCGGGAAGTGGGTTAAAAATCGATCTGAAATTTTGTCTCAAGAAAGAAAGCAGGAGCTCAAGAAGAGAATCGAAGTTCAAAGAAAGAGTTAAAAAATACTGATCGAAGGAGAGTGCGTTTTACTTCAAACTTCTTAGGATGGAATCTTTTCACATTCATTGAAACACGTTTTTTGGTTAGGTTACTGGTATGTATCTACTTAGCTCTGACGTGAGAATGGTTTAGAAGGGAAAGCTGAACTTTCGAGAAGTATGTATGGAGCCACATATATTTTTAATATTTATACATGACAACCCAGGTCCGTTTTTCGTAACGTCATTCTACCCAGGGATACAGAGGGTGAATTCCATACTCCGGGACGCACATTCCATATTAGTCTCTGATGATGCAACTAGAGAGATTTTTTCAAGGCCTTTCTTTGCATCGTACAGGAGTTCTCCGAACCTGGGGAATCGCCTGTCTCATAAGGTGCTCTCTCGACCTCCTCTAGCACAGGGCACATCGGGACTTCATCCTTGCGGGAGGGCAAGATGCAAGTTGTGTCCACTGGTGATATCGGAGCTCCAATTTTCTTCTGTCAACACCCCGTTTACTTACTGTTCGAAAGGACCCCCTGCAAAGTGCCAGACGAAGAAAGTTGTTTACATGCTGGAGTGCACTCAATGTGATGCTTTTTATGTGGGGAAAACAATTACTCAGCTGAATGAACGTGTCAATAATCACCGAAGAGCAGTTGTAAGTCGCGCCCGTGAACCGCATGCTTTACATGCAAATACACACAACCGTACATATGACAGTTGCTACAGGATAAGGGTACTGGATTGCAAGCCGGATTCCGCGGACGTTGAACTACGTATTACGGAGCAGGCCTACCAGTGGGCTCTGGGAGCATTCAGTCACCCGGGCCTAAATAGAAATCGGTGAACGGGCGCAGCTTAAAAATAATTTTTTTTTTTTTTTTTTTTACAAATCTCTTAATTTATTTATTTTTCATCTATTAGTTTTCTACCATCATTCACCTTTCCTACCTTCTCATCTACATCATCCTTTCATACTATTCCCCCTGTACATACCCTTTCTGATGGCGTGCTGCGAGCCCCCCCCCCCCCCCCCCTCCTTTACCTATGCCTCCTACGCAGCGCATTATTATCACGCTGTGGGATGGAGAAACCCTTCAGTCTGCCGAAGAAGATCGGATCGAAACGTTCAGACGTGAGTCCTTTGTTGTTTTTGTTTTCGTATTAAGAGTTATATATATATAAATATATATATATATATCAATATATATATATATAAATATATATATATATATATATATATATATATATATATATGAAGACCGCCATATGCAAAACATCCTAAGTGCCATTTATAAAATTGTCCAGCAGACCCAAAAAACTGATCATAGCCGAGCAAAAAAATTAATGAAATGTCTTTTGTAGTTTTCCATGTCTGTTGTACATTTTATTATTGTTTAATCAGTAAAATCAACAACTAAAAATAATTATCCTATTTCTAGCGAATTCCAACCAAAACACCCTAAGTGCCCATCCCCTTGCATGACTGATTTTGGTAACCAGGAAGGTCAAATTTTAATTTATTGAATACATTTCAGTCTGTGTTCTGATTCTTACATCATAAAATGTTGAAGAAAGGGTTGAATATGAAGTAGGTAGATAATTAAAACTTTTATTGCACCAACTGTATTTAAGAAGTACCTAATTAAAATGTAATAGAAGGCATGAGACGTAAAACAGTTTGAAACAATACATCCTATTTCTCTCATTTATGATATAATCTATACTATTAGGCATCTATATAAAAATCTATTGATGTCTATGATTGTGTTACTCAATCACGTAAAAACTACTGCACCTATTGAGCTGAAATCGTACATAGACATTCATAGGGTCCCTGGTTAACGCAAAGACTATACTATTACAATCCTCTAGACTTACCTCTTCATAACTCGGGTTTCCCGGTAAGGACTTGAACAACTTTATAATTAAGGAAAAAGCCGACATACGTCGAACTTAAGTCAAATTAGGATGGAGCGGGTTCACGGGTAAAGAACTTTCGATAACGAATTTGACGATACCAAAACGATTTTGGTGGGTTGAGCGGTGCAGTTTTTATTCGTAAGATACCTGTTCAAAAACTTATATTCAAAACGCCTAATCAACTGCAGCAATGATGGTCGGGAATAGTTATAACGTAGCTGAGGTTATAATGAGTTGGTTATATTGAGGGGACATTTAGTTGAAAAATTAATTAGGTACAACTTGAAACTTGATTGCTAAAATTTGAGTTGAAGCCTCTTGGGGACTGCTGGGTAAAAATGACAAGGTACCTGGTAAAAATGACCCGCAGATGTGGGTCCATGCAATGCACGGGTAACCGGCTGGTCTAAATAAATAAAAATCTTGATTTTTTTGGGGATAACCATGGAATCATGATTTCAACGTGCAGTCTTTTATTGATTTTTCTAGGGCCTTTGATAGCCTAGTCCACAGTAAACTCTGAAGTTTGAATGTCAAAAACTTTATGGTTTGAATATCAGTGCTAAATTTGTCAACATTCTAAAATCGTTGATAACAATTCGTCTTTTAAACTTTGTATTGATGGCAGGGACTCTAAACCATACCGTATCACGGAGGAAATTTTACAGGGGGACGTGTTGTCTCCGTTACATTTTTCTCTCTTCATATCGGATTTGGATACGTTTTTGCACAATAGGGAACTTCGCAGCCTGAGTATATAGATGGCACTAATGATGTCATCTCTATTCTATACGCTGACAATCGTTGTTAACTGTCCTATAGCTATAGAGAAATGGGAAAAATATTGAAAACCCTTCATCTCTACTGTAAAGAGAACTTCCTCCACGTAAACCATAATAAGTCTAATATTCTACTTTTTAGAAGGGGAGGCGGGATCTCCAACAGTTACAAGTTCATGTGTGGGGAACAGCAAATTCCGATTGCCAATTCCTATACTTACCTGGGTGTTAAATTTGTTACTTCTGGGCGTTTTGTACAACATGCTGAGGAGAGTGTCAGGAGGGGGGAGATGGCTGCCCGTGTGTTGCTCCCAGTGATGCATAGAGCCAGTGGTGGTCCAATTTCCTAATGGTGTGCAGTAATCAATTCCTTAGTTCTGTCGTCATCTCTCTAAGCTGTTGAGTCATGGGCGGTGTCGCACAGTGAGTTTCTGGACAAAGTCTTATAAATCTTTCTTGTTTCTACTCAATAAACCTCCAGACTACTTTGTACATACCGAGTTGGCAGTGGCCTCACCTGGAGGTAAGGATTCTTGGTCTGGCCTTGGGTTGGTGGTCTAGGCTGTGCATTATGGAGGACTCCAGGCTGCCTAGGCTCTGTTTCTCCTGTCCCCTTGCTCTCCACGCTGTTCGGCCGGACCAACAATACAACTGGGCTTCTCAAATGGATGCTTTACTTTCTAAATATGGGAAGAGCCCGTCATGGTCTGCTCAAGACCCAAACAATTTTAATAGATATATATTCTTACAACGTGTCCAGTTATTTTGGAGGCAATCAGACGGGGAACGAGTGATGTCATCGTCTTTTAGCCCTATCTACAAAATATATTGCCCCTCTGGGGACATGCTCCCCGCCTATCTGAATTGTGACTTAGGTATTCACACTAACACTTCTTGCTCAGGTTCGGCTATCAGGGAACCTTTTTGCTAAATTAAGTATACCCAGGTTTATCGTAAAATTCCATAACCTTGCGGATTGCCCTTTATATAACCTTTCTGAGTCTGATAATATATTTCACTTTCTTTGTGTATGTCCAGTCCTTCGTAGGGAGCGCTTTTCTTTTTTTCTAACAAATGAATTGTCCTACTACGAACCAGTGACGGCTCCTGTCTTGAAACTCGGGGGGTGCACAGAGATCAACAAGGGCTATCGCGGGGACGGTAGAGGTGCTTTTATACTAAATACGTACACCAGACACGAGAAATGTTCTCAAATGGAAGACAAAAATTCTGAAATACTTAACCATCAAAGGAACCCAAGGAACCCAAGGAATGATTGCAATAGCTGAAATGTATACCCGCCCAACAAGAACCATCCTGGAGGTGAAAGCAAATCTTGCCATGGAAGGGAAGGAAAGGGAGAGGAGAGGTTCATGGGGAAAGAGAAGGGTTAGTCATCATCTAGATAAATAATGGGATAAATAAAATCTATCACATTATAGGGGTTGAACTTAAAGACCGAATCAGAACGATTTTTGATTTTCAAAGTTTGCGTTAAGGTGCGTTGGGGGAAGTGCAGAGTATATTTTGCAAAGTTCAACTTTGATTAACTCTGAGCTGTTCATTTTAATGTTAGATTTTACTTCTTTTTTTATAACACACTCTTGGGAACTGATTTCTCATGTTCTGTGGTGATTCCTTCTATTCCTTTAACGATTTAATTAGTATGAGTAAACAAAGTAATTTTGTCTGTGTTCCACACTTCCCCCCCTGAACTGGGGGAAGTGCAGAATAGCCCGTGATTCCACTTGTAGTTAGAGTTACAGATGTGTCGGGGCAAGTGTGTAAAAATCCAGATTCTAAGTTTTATTTTTCTTTTTGAATTTTTGAAATCGAACAAAAAGTGACCAAGTTATGGGATTTTTTATACTTGAAAACGCGAGGGTACAGGAAATAACTTTATTAATAAACTTTATAAATGTGAAAAAATATTCCTCCAGATTAGAGAAGAACTTATTGTACAATAAAACTCGAAAAATTACAATTTTTATAGAGGAAAATGATTGCTCATAACTTTATAAATAAACTTTATAAATGTGAAAAAATATTCCTTCAGACTAGAAAAGAACTTATTTTACAATAAAACTAGAAAAATTACATTTTTCATAGAGAAAAATATAGTGAAAAAATATTCCTTCAGACAAGTCAGACTCATTGTACATTAAAACCTGCAAAATCAATTTTTTTTTAACTCTACCACCCCCCTTCTTCCAACCTCAGGCGGAGGTAGAATGCAAATGACATCAGTTTTATCAACTGAACTTATGTCGTCTGCTGAAGGAAATATGAATTTAGATTCCCCTGGAGACAGACTAAGTCTCCTTGTGTATTTAACTATGGCGTACCCACTTTCAAACCTTAGAAATTGACCTACAAAAAACTTCACTGATTTTTTCCCCAAAAATTGCACCAATACCCAGTCATATACATTTATTTCTAAGATTTCCTCAACCGTCTCTTCTACGTACCCCGTCGTCTCTCCTGGTGTTTGATCGGCTTCACTGATTCTTTCTTCTGCCTCTCTGATACTTTCTTCTGATTCTTTCTGCATTCGCTCCATGTACTCTTCCCAATCCTTTTCGTCTGTATCTCTAATGCTGTAGTCACTGTCATCTTCTGAACTTGATCTTTCTGGACGATTTCTTAATTTCTTTTTTGTCTTTTTTGTCACAGGCTTCGGAATCTTCTTTTCCTTTTCTCTTTCTGCTTTTCTCAGCTCTTTTTTTCGTCGTTGTTCATCTTTCTCACTCCTTTGTTTTTCGAGTTCGTAAAAAAACTCATCACAAGTAATGACTCCTGCAGCACCTTTTGTCACCCTTTTTCTCTTCTCCTTTTTCTCTTCGGCACTCTGACTTTTGACTGTTTCCAAAAGTAGCTCTTGAAATGTTTTCCCTGAAGTTTGAGTTTCAGGTGATTGTGAAGGACAAGGCTCAGTATCAGAAATGAATTCCAAGCTAGGAGGAGTGTTGAGTGGTGAGCATTCAGCAGATGGAAGTATTGTAAAACTTGTAGCTTGACAATGTGTAAGAGGGACAACTTTAATAAATTGTAAATTGTAAATTTACAAATTAGTAAATTTGAAAATCGAATTGTAAGCGAAATGTGGGGAAACTGCAGAGGGTTTGAACTTCCACAGCGGGGTAAGTGTAGAACTCCACACTTGGCCCCGTGTTTACCTCTGCACTTCCCCCAGCAAGAAAAAAAATCTGGGGGAAGTGCAGAGTAGGTCTTATTCTTAAAACTACAAAAGGTAGAACAATTTCAGTGATATACAACGAAACTACAACATCCAAAGTATGTACTTACCGTCTCCAAAGTGCGAACAAAACGAAACCCAACGCTGATGAAGTCGGATGAAAAAAAACACACAACACTCAACGTCAGAGTGAAATCAACATGTGGTACCTACTTTAAAACCCCAGCCTGAAGGTTATGCATGATGCAAACGCACTCTGGTATATTCATGAAATGTACGATGTAGTTTACTATTATGCCTATAGATGGCAATGTTGTAAGAGGAACAGTTTGACTTTTGATGGCAAGTTTTGAACTTACCCCGTTTCTGCACTTCCCCCGACGCACCTTAGTCCCGGTAGTGATAAGGGGCGGCCAACAACGCGAATCCTGCACTTTTCTTCAATTTACTAATGGGACCAGTTCAACTTGATGAAATCAACTGAATTATTCATCGTAAAAGTATCTACTGAACACTCTATAACTTCAAAAAATCGTAACACTAAATGAAATAACACCGGGAAAAATAGAAGAAGTGTGACTGATAAAAATGATAACGAGGACGAGAAGGGATGATAAGGAGAACGGAAAGTACTTGGTGTCGCTACCTAGCGGAGGAGCATGCCCCTAAGTATGCTCCTCTCCAGATGTTACGGGCTCTCTGATTGGTCAATCTCACATGCCCGCCTCAATTCAA
Organism: Adelphocoris suturalis; assembly: GCA_030762985.1. Lineage (NCBI taxonomy): Eukaryota > Metazoa > Arthropoda > Insecta > Hemiptera > Miridae > Adelphocoris > Adelphocoris suturalis. The sequence goes on from CM061051.1 coordinate 23,651,748, forward strand.
ACTGAAAATCCTCAGTCCGGAGATATGCAGTCAAGTCTGAGGTTGAGCAACAGCGATCTGTTGCTCCAGCTCGCTACTGATAGGTCAGGTTGGGTGAGCTTCCCCCTTCAGCCCCTCCCTACCACAACCTTCTCTGTTTCACGAGTAGATTTAGATTTCCCGTCTTCTGTCACTAGCTAACTTCAAATGAGAGTGGAGAAATTTTGAAACATTATTATTATTTTGGTTTGACTGGGGGTGCACATGCGCCTATGCTCCTATCAGTAGCCGCCCCTGCTATGAACTCTCTTCTGTGTTGCTTCTTCAAGATGTAGCCACATGTAAAAAAGTGCTTTGCTTTGTTAACAATTGTACACGAATAAGTTTTCGTATACAATTGTAGTAGTGTAAGAAACAAAGGTTTCTTACACTAGCTGATTATTCATTGTCCGCTTAGACTGGATATTACTATTTCATGGGCATTATTCCTTTAATAGTGTGATTATTATTTTTGTACATTGTTCACCAACCTTGTAGAACCGTAGAACGACTTACTCTTAATACTTGAGCTTGTTTTCACACTGAGCAGCCTGGACTTGTTAGCAACGCCTGCCTCCACACTTTCAGGGGTCCGTGTCGGCCGAGTAGGTCCTGGTGGCTTCTTTTTCATCACATTTCCAGTTGTTCAAAGGTCGTTGACCCACTTCAGAATCGTGTTACAGCTTGGGACAGCTCCATGACGGCCAATATTAAATTCACGCCAAAACAGTCTCTGCGTCACCACCACTGATTCACCATTTTTGATAAAAGCTTCGAACGCAAACATGTGGTGCCTCACACCCCACCCAGTCATGTTGTACACTAAATGGCACATCCCCAGGGTTCGATCGGGACCCTTCTGATCACCCCACTCCACCTACCTGCCAAGTAATATCCATTCGAAAAATGACAGGTTCCCGTGGATCACCCTGTATATAAATATTTTATTGGAGCTAGATTTTTGCGATTGGGTTACTTGAATACCGGTCAGCTTCTCTTTTCTTTTTTCATTATTCTTCTCTTAGCAAAAGCAGCGGGGCTCCGTCTTCTAGCCCTAGTTCCACTGTTCCTTGGTGTTCCTGTGGGACCATACTTTTTAGTGGCTTCCTCGATTCCCTCATCCTCAAGGAAATCGCTCGGATGGTTGCCAACTATAGCTTCACTCTTACCCATCCTGCCATTACAGACCGTGTTTTCTGCCATCTCTCTGCTAGGGAAGAGACTAACCTCTTCACAAAAATGTCGAAATCCCTGTGCATCACCCCTTCACAAGATATAACGAGTGGCATGAAAGAGCCCCTGAGGTCTTCAGTGGCTGCATTATATTTTTGATGTTTTTCTTGGGCTGCTCCATCGGAAACTGCAGACCAATCACGGTTGGAATAAGAAAGAGCGCTGACGTTTATTACCAAAGAAAGCCACTCTCTCCCTATCCCAAACTCCATGAATTTTTATGTCTGCGAAGAGCCCAGGTGTTCCATCATCTCCTTCACACATAACTGGCTCAGTCACTACTCTTCTCCACGCTAATCTTGCAAACCCAGCGACCGTGTCTCTTGTTTGAGAGACCCTATTTCACAACACCTCCTCACTTACAATTTAAGGCGGGATCGAGGGTCAGTTCAGCTTCACACCCATCACATCTACAAGATACTTATCTACATGGCAATTATTGATAAATGTTGATGATGGAGGGATAGCCACAGAGAAACAGCTATCATAATATATTGTGTATTAGGTACATAGTTTGACAGAACAAATAAAAAATTACAACAATACATTTTAAAATCTCTAAAAGGACAACAATAATAATATTTACATAACATCGTCAAGAGCGTAGATCATACTTATTTACAACCAATTCAACAAAATTTAATAAGCGTGTAACTCAACAAAGTTATAAATCAATTATTGTGAACAAAGCTACAGCTGAAAGACACAACATTCATCACATTAACGCTACCTACCAACTAAATGTCTCAGTCCTCCATGACCATATGAGCGATTTTTCTTTTTTCTTCCCGACATTATACGAAGGTATGCCATTGTTTTCTAAATTTGAGGACTTTGTGTAAGTATCAAATTAATGGCAAAAGACCATCATCTAAAGAATATTCTGCTATACAAACCAACTTTACGATTCTAGATCATATTTAGCACTATCTAACAAACTCAACCTTTCTTTTGGAATGCTTGATTTTATTACGAAAGAACTGATTTTTAACTCAATTTCAAGGAGAGCTAACATCTGGAATAACACACATATATGAGTTAAAATCCAGGAATCGTCCAAGAATCCTCATAACGGTTTTCCACGAAAAAAATTTTGGATTTCAATTTTTTTGGGGCCATTGCAATAGCTTCATTTTTTCGAAAAATTTTTAATACACACACTTTACTATGGATCAATAAGTTAAATTCTGTCAAATAGTATACATATTCATATGCAGAAGTATATAGACTCCAGTCCCACATGAACTCAATCTTACAATATTTTAACATTTGAACGTTTTTCTTTTTAAACATCATTACTTGCAGAATTTCCATTGTATTGGCAATCATGGACAGATCCTACTTAGGCCGTTTAATCTCAAGAGCAGTTTTTTCCCAAGACATGCACAACTACCTACTCAACAGAACTTTTGAGTGTCACATATTACAATCTATATAACCTAAAGAAACCCATTGGGAATTAATCTAAGCCACTCGCTTCAGGATTGCCCCAAACCAAAATTGTTCTCAAACTGAAATTAAGCACATTGTTTCAATCGGATGAACAATCCGCTTGTTGTTCTTCTGCAAGAACATCCAGAGCAGAAGGAACTGTGGTTGTTACATCATCACCCTCTGAAATCGCACGGCTTCTGTCAATAAGTCAACGCCCCAGTTGTAAATGTTTCTTGGTTTGCCCCCCCCCCTCCCTCCCACTCACTCTCAGGGAGTTCCCTTGTGATAAATGGAGACGGCCTTGTTTTAATCTCAGGAGTTGTCTTCTTCTTTGTGGAACACAGTGTGCAATCATCAGTTTTCTTACAGTTTTTTCCTTCTATGCTGGTGATTCAATTTGCAATCTTGGGAATTACCAAGTGGGGTTTTTTCACTTTTTATTGTGACTTCAGAAAGAAAGTTTGGTTCTTATATTCACAGCACTGTAAGAAGTGGACTGATTAAACTAAGCTACAACCAAACCCAATTGAAACAAAATCAAAACCTAACGACCCCCCCCCCCCCCCCCCACCCTCCGAATCAACCCCTTTCCCATTATTTTTTTCTCTCTCTTATGCTGATTATTTCGATTGGCTCTCTTCCGCCAATCATAACTGCATATTCAAAATTACTCTCCCATTTTTACAATCAATACTCAATTACATTAATTAGTCCAAATTATTTGAAGGATCTCACATACAAGGATGCTGAATAGGTACACGTGTTTTCCCTTTTTATGCATACCTGTTTGCTTACACTTCAACTTTTTTAGTAAAATAACTTATTATCAATGTGTAACAGTTTAAAACCACATTACATCTTCAATAAATTGTCAAATATTTCCGAAATCATTGTTCCTCCCTCACCTGCTTGGGATACTACCACCCAGTGTAACTTCCCAACTTAAGAAAATGGTGAAAAATCATAGAATTAGGTACTACTTGTTTCATTGGAATATGCGACTGATATTAAAATTCTCATACTGTAATGTAATCCTGCCAACAATAATGAAACTCTTTTTGAGAACATTCCTAATTTTAATGTGGGTTCCAGTCTGTGTATCAAATGGTAATAGACACACTTAGCTAATTATATTAATAGTGTAGGTATACATCTGTTCATTGTAAGTGATACAGAATTTTGCCAGATACATTGATCGATTAGGATTAAATGAAAACGTTACATTCCCAAGATTCTGAAAATTGTTCGAGATCCTATGAGAATATAGTTTTCAACTGGAAAATAGAAAACCCAACAGGCTTTATCAGGTATGAATACTGGGTGTAACTTTTCAATAACAAATTGAATATGTGTACTCACGATTTATTACTAGGCACTTGATTCAGTAATCGTCTCAAGTGACAGACCTTGATTAATAAAATTGCTACATTGAACAACTATGAAAACATCAATATGTATTCGTGAATTGGGAAGAATAGCAATATTAAAGAACTACCGACAATAGAAGCGATACATAGATATTTCACAGGCAGACATCCATAAAGTTCAGTTTCATCTGTTGTTTGATTGAGAAAAAGTATAATATAGGTAACTTGCATAGCATTAGAATGTAATATTAGTTCATTATCATGCAAAAAATTTGCTACATGTAATTTTCTACATAATAGTTTTAATTTTTAAAATTATTTCATAAAATTAACCAAGAATGATGAAATTAATCCAAGTAAACAGCATGCATGTGACCGAGACTAAACCCAATGGAATGGTGGTGTGACAGTGAAACTAGATTTTAGCTTCTGTGAAGGAGGGGTGCCAACTGGCACAATCTGTGGATAAGCACGAATGGTAAGTTCCACGCTGGTAGCTGTACAGATCGATGGGCCTGTTAACTGGTCCCTCTGCTTGAGGGCAGAGGACACCACCAAGGTTGGGGACCTGTAACCCACCAAGGTGTACTTCCTTGCTGCCGCCCCCTGGGTTACCCAGGGAGATCAACAAACAAGTTTGAAACCACACACTCCCACGAAACTAGGCTCAACTGGGTGGCAGGCTGATCCAATGGTCAGTAACAACTTATTAGAAGATCAAAGTCTCACCCCAACCAAACCAGACTGAATTTGGAACAGAGTCTACTGATGTCTGATCTCTGTGATGCCACACTGTAAGACAAGTGTCGAAAGGATCTCTATAATAAGGCGTCATAACTTCAACCTGCCTAGTTACTCCAAACGTCCCCAAGTTTATAAGTAATTAGCCATTATATAATAAAATAAATTTATTATGAATAATGATAAACAGGAAATTATGTTGCGGCAAAATATAATGAACAAATGGTAAATTTTGCATAATCATGATGAATGAAAACATTTTCATGGTAGAAACATGGTTAAAAAAAATATCAAACTGTCAAAAAAGTATAACTATTGGCAAAAAAATTAATTTACAGCAATTGAATATTTTTAATGGTAATTAAAAACTTTGGCCCGGAAAATGGAACTCATCAAAAATGGTCACTTCCACAGCAATAACACTGTACCAAAAGGGCTTGATTGGCCTTGGATGGTCGGTCTTGCTTGCGTTTTCGTCCAAGAGCACAGATTTGGCTCAGGTGGAACTGCCACTAATTTCTTCCTGATCTGTAGTCCCAGAATATATTTAAAAGAATAAAATTTGAAGAAAGTGGGGCATGAACGTCGTGAATTAGCCAAGGTTTGTCAATCTCGACAGTCAGTCCAGATGCTGAAATTGTCCAACTTGAAGTCATCAAACGTCTTCCATCTACCCGCCATCTTCTTACACAAAATGTAACATTTAATAGCCGAAAGAATATATATATATATATATATATATATATAATTTTTTTTTTTTTTTTTTTTTTTTTTCTTAGATGGACATGGTTACATGTTACTTTGACCCAGCCTACCCCAAGACCTACCTTGGACAGTTGGGAGGCCCAGTCTGCTTGATGTAATAGCAACTAATTTTGGTTCCAATTTGTATGATGCATCATTAACATCAGTTTTTCAGACCATCAAGGAATTGAATTGGCCTTATACGCCATTGTCCCTGTGGCACCTGCTGTAATGGTCACATTCAGAAGTTCCAAAAAGGATATAATTTCACGCCTCTTCACCACTTGCTCTGTTATCAGTGTTTACAGTCATCATAACTGCAATTCAGTGGAATCAGCTTTCTTGAGTTTGTTCTTGTCTACCCTGGACAGGGCTTGTCCGTGAAAAACGGTTTGGTCTGGTGTAGGGCAGTCTTCAATGAACACTTACAGGCACTCAAGAACAGATACCATTTCTTCAGAGATATTGCCAGCTCAGGCAGATTCGTATATCGATGAGAATGAGTCACATTCACTATCGTCAATCCCTTAGTTGTCTGAACAAGCTCATAACGATTTGATTATTAGTGATTCATCCAACAAAATCAAAGTCATCTGGCAAGTTATTAGCGCTACATTAGGGAAACAATCTTCATATGTGCATTCCTCATCACATAATCTCATTGTGTATAATGTAATATCATTGTGCATGTAATGAAATATCATTGTGCAGGTTTCAATGATTCTTTATCGTCGGTTTTCAATAGTTCAAAGGCCCCTTCTGATTTTGATTTTTCGTAAGCTATTTGACGTATTCAGTGTCTTCCCCGAAGTTCTTCGATCAATTCATTTTGCAATGGTTTTCGTTATTAAAAACGTTTTTTGAGTCTGGATCCCGTAAAACCTAAAGTGTTTTTCTTACAGCCACTCAATTTTCATACAGCAAAAGGAGATTTTGAGAGTAATCTATGGCCTTGATTACTGTCAGTCATGCAGGGGTTATTTTGAAAAATTGGGAGCCCTCACAGTCTGTTTGTCTTCAGCTGCTTATGTTTAAGGAGAACACTAACCTATTTGCAGTAAGTATGAAATCGCATGACCACTATACATGGAAGTGCTTAGACTGCTGCCTCCCTCTTATCCATATTAGCACTTCCCTTGATTGAGATCCTACACAGATCGGATCTAGGCTTTATAATAAACTCTACTGACGTTAAAGCACTCTCTGTACAATCATTCAAGAAGAAATTAAAATCTGTATTAATAGATCAAGAGCTTTATAGTGTTGACGATTTCTATGAGTCCTAATCTTTGAAATTTATTTATTTATTTATTTATTTTTTATTTATTTTATTTTATTTTTTTTATTTTTTATTTTTATTTTTATTTTTTTTTTGCCAGTCTGTAATAGTCTTTTACATTGTTAAAATGATATCACAGATTTTCATTTAACCCATTTAAATGTCTTTATTTATATATCTTTGCCAATTGTAATGTATCTATTGCTATGTATCTATTGCAACAATAAACTCATTCATTCATCTTGAGAAAATAGTTGAGTAGACGTTGGGTAATGGTTTTGTTTGGATGCTGTGGAGGAATCATTGTTTTTGCAGCACTGGTCGTATGCCTTGACCCATTCTCGCATTCGAATCTGAGTAATCGTACGAAATGGCCTGCCTTGTTTTTGCAGCTTGGTGAATTGAGACCATTTGACGAGGAGGTATCCGATTCAAGCCAGAAACTGACCAACAGGAAGTCGTTCCCTGAGTATGTGTTCCGATTTAATGATAGTGTTTTTAACCTCGATTCCATTTATGGTCCGTGGATAGCCAGGAATAACACCTTTATACCAGTACTTGTACTTATCCACTGTTCTTCAAAGTAGTCAACAAAATCTATGATCTAAGAATTTTCTGTGGCTCACCATTACTTGAGATATAGTGCTGAAGCTGTGGAAAAAGTTTTACTGTCTCAAAAGATGCCATCACAACATCAAACACAATTTTTAAAGCTCATTCAGCCCCACCCAATTTACCTGTGTTACTATCCTTCTTCACCATTCGTTAGTTCTGAATAACGCGATAAATGACTACCATGCATTCATTTTATTTTGCCATATCGATAAATGCAACATGATGGTAAAATCTACTTAAAGTAATAGTTACGTTTAATAAGATAAATATCAGTCATTTTATGTATCAACAGAAACTAATTCAACTACATTATAGATAATAACAATGCTTGATGTAAATACAAGCTTCAATATTGAATTAGGCAGCATACTCAAATTCTATCTATGCCAACAAGATATACATTCATAAGTAATAGTGATATATTAGAAGTCTAGGCCATCGTTTACTGGATGCGCAGCCATCACCGAGTAAATTCATTTATGGACTTTTCAGCAAATTCTACTGGTCAAGAGGCTGAATTATAGAAGGTCTCCCTACATTTCAACAGCAATAACTAACGAATCAATCCCTAAAGATTAATAAATAAGTGTTAAAAGGATTATTAAGTATAAATAAATTAAATAATACAAAAAAGATTATATAAACAGGTTGATCAAGTCGCTTTCTTATAAGTTTATGACTATCGATTTCCTCTGATACCCACAAAGTACGAAAAGTGATCTTTACTAACATAATTTAATCCTGATAATTGGCACACAGACATTTCTAACCATTGAACGCTAAGATAAAATGCATCTTGGCATTTCATAAAGATAAGAAAACATTTAATGTCGCACCATGTCACCAAGAGTTACCTAGTTGAACTATTGACTCCAAGCTTAGAGGTTTAGAAGACTTGATTTATAAAAAACACACATCAAACACATCAACACAAAGAGACAACATATGCACTTAGTCACTAAACAAATTAAACAGTCAGGTAGATAGCCAAAAAATTGGAAGCCAACATCAAGTGCCTCATATGTATGGGAGTTGTTTGAAAGTAATCCCAACCATTCCTAAAAACTGATTATTTATTAGAAAAAGTGTTATTGCGATTACCATCCCCATTTCATTCAGCACTGGTTGTCATTTGGCACCAACTATTATTTATTCTGATTTCAAGCAATGGTTTTTTTCAATTGCCTCGTTTAGTAATCCAAAGATAAAATAGTTATTTCAATCACCCATTACATAAATTTGCATTGGTTATATTATCATTTGACGACAACATATATAACCACTATTTCCAATGAATTAGCTCTTGATTAATGGAAGAACTAATCTTGCATGATGTTATCTTTCTGTACCACAAAAAGCCACAAAGACGTTTCATACCATGTACACCAAGCATCCCAAAACCACTTTATGGCTTCAACAATTTTCGATTTGAGACAATTTCACCAAAATCCGTTGAAAACTGAAAAAGTTATGTTGTTACAAAAATTTTACATTTGAGCATGCAGAGAGGCTGTGAAGAGGTGGCAGGAGGAGAAATAATGGTGATGTGGGGTTGATCAAGAATGTATCGCGTTGAGATTGGTCGGTATAACTAGAACTAAGAAGCACAGCGAAGGAATACATCAGGAAGATAGGTAGGTAGGTACTGCTTAACAGACATGAACCTTTAATCCGGGAGCAATGTATTTCATATTGAACTAGCTACCCTGCAAAATTCCTGAGAACTTGAATCCCTGGAACACTCACAGTAGGCCACCCTTGTTAGTACAAGGGACATCGAAAAATGTATGTACTTGAAATTATAATTTTAAAAAATCCACATTTTTCAGTTCACAATACACATCAATTTCATACATAATGATGAAGAAGTTTTATTGTTCTTTGTTTTTCAGTAAATTTTCTAGGAAAATTTTTTTTTTTGCAGGCTTTTTTGTAACAAAAGCTTTTTGGAACAAAGCTTTTTGTATTTCTCTAGTTTTGGGACTATTGAAAAGAAAATTTTCATATGAACAAGTAAAGATTCACACTGATTTGACTTTTCAGATAGGTATATTAGGAAGCTCCACATCCATAATGAGCTGAGTAGTTTACTACCAGCTAAATAATTTGTGGTTCTCAGTACATTAATAAGTCTATAAAACTATTTTAAAAAACGCGAAACTCTTACAAATAAAATCCAGCAATACCCAATAAAAGTTCCACATAGATTACCTAGAAGAAACAAATTTCCTATGCATACTTATGTCTGGCCTTCAGGGTCACAAGTCGAGATTTCGGAACCTCATTTGTACTTTCAAAGAACTAAGATAATTTGTAACTGGTGTGATCTCATGATTTTTCAAATGAGGAAGAAAGCGTGAAACCACACTCGAGCATTTAAACAATATAACTGACTAGAAGAAGAAAAAAGTCAAGAAAACCTGGCACAATGAATTTAATTTTCGTTTAAACAAATATGTATGCTTTAGAAATTTCTTTCACAGTTGATATTATTGAATAGTGTACTAAATATTTCCAGATCACTTTGTAGATGTTGAGTCGAAGCAAACAAAAATTCATAAATTGGAAAATGAAAAGAATGGTATAGTAAATAGGAATATGTTGAGAGCACTATTTCATGTCTATTACTACTTCTCCATGCCTACCTTGTATTTGAAATGTCCACAATACATAAGGGCGAAGAGCAGCTATGTGCAAATTAAAGAGCTTCATATGAATCATTTCTTGAAGAAAGGAAAGCTTCCAAATCTCTGTTTTCAGCATATGATTTTTTCCTCTTACTTTTCTTCTTATCTGCCTTTGCTGCATCGGATTTACTAGATTTCTTCTTGGACTTCTTCTTCTTATCAGAATCCTGAGTGGAAGATAATAGGAAAATAGATATTTGTAGTCAATGGACACAATGGTCATTAGGTACAAGATGTCATAAGGTTACAGGAATAAGTTTTTCCTTTGTTGGAAATGACATAAGCAGTTATTACATAAGCAATCAATAATGAATTAAATGAATAAAATAGCATGGACTTGAAAGTTCTGGTTTGGTCTAGTTAACATTGGTCGTATAAAAGAATAATCATTTTTAATTTTTATTCACATTGGCAACTTCGTGCCTTGCAAAGAGCACCCCCCCTTCAACATTTAACTCCATTAAAAAGTAGGATAATTGACAGAACAAGTCTTCAGAGTGTGTCCATTTGTCCAGTAATTATTGGAAAAGCACGTCATCATCCTGCAACAAAAGAGTTAATTTACTGAATCGTTCATACCTTACTAACAGCAACATAAGGTGAATCCGTGCATCCACTGTCTTCACCACCCTCTGGGCTACCTCTTCCTTCTGATATGGAAACGCCACTCATCCACTGATTCAGCTCTCCAATATCTTCCTTAGGCTGAAGAATATAATTTCATTATTCAGACCATTTATTGAAATGTAGGTAAGCAAGTAGTTCATTACCTACTCCTGTTGTTTCCTAGCTACCAGTTGGGATGTATGATCTTAAGCTTTAATAATCTATAAAAATATTTCTCTCCAAGCAAAATTATTTTTCATATTCAGTCACCCCAAGCTACAAAAAAGGAGCATATCTATGAAAGTATAGGTGGACTTTCCATAATTTTGGGGAATTAATCTGAATCTGAGCTTTACCCCGTCCAATGTTCTATATGTATATAACCTAGTTAAATATGTTTGAGAAAAATATGTTCTAATGTTGAAAGACGTGTGTATTCGTTATATTTTGATTATTATTATTTATTTAATTTATTACTATACTGAATCGAATAGTAACTCTTGTAGATCCCTCCAACTCCGTTATAACCGAGTCTTTCAAATTTACGAACTAGTTTTATTCGAATGAAAACACATACAATTGAGCATACCAAATAAACTAAAAATATTGAAAAATGTCTGAGTTAAAGTGTAAAACTCGGTTATAACGGAATCATAGAGATCTGCAAGTGTTACAATTCGATTCAGCGTGAAAAAACACGTAGAAGCCGACCTCAAACTCGTAAGTTCCTAGAGGATCGTTTTCAGGAAAATTCATGGTTTCAATTGAAAAATAACGTTCCCCTATTTAGCAAAGTAAAATTGAAATTGACTATACTGTTGTAAAGCAGCAGCAACTGCTGCATGGAGCAGTTTTCGTGAAAGTCGACGGTCTCAAAGATTAGTTTTGAGGAAGTGGCTAATTTTTTTAAATTATTTCAATTCCCCGATTCCCCAAAGTATGAACGTTAGTTTTGTTTAAATGAGTCTGAATGGTGTTGAATAAATACAAAAATCATCGGTTCATAAAGACAATTTAACGCTGATTCCGAAAAGGTGGTCAAAAATTGGGAAAAGTTATCTTTTTCGGGTCCAAGTTTCCAGAGAGGAAAGCAGCACGACCCGCCCCTTTTAAGCAAGAACTCCTGCGACCCCTCTGCTCAAATTAATTTCCGGTTTTCCAAGTTTCGCGCTCGCTTGATTCTTTCATTGCCTTTGCCCTCAAAACTTCACCGATTTCAAAGGAAATTTGAAAGGATGTTCATTATATCGCAGTAATGAACTATCTAATTACCCATACTAAATTACTAATATCTATTTTTCAAATTATAAAGAGAGTAAGGGAAACCTTCATTCGTCCACCCTTCATCTTGAGAGAAATTATGGAACCTGGTTAACTCAAGTTAAAAGAAAGGTCCTTAATGTAAGTAGAGTAAAATTCAGTGTAACAAAAGAATCAGGTAAAAGGGAATTGATCTCCTAACATTTTATTCTAACATTCATGTATTTTACAAAATAAGGTCTCAAAATCAACCCCATATAGAAGATAGCGTTGTTCATGTTTTTACATTGTTCAAAACATTTTATGTGTTGGTGATCTTTGACGTTATTTTGTTTCCTTCATCCAATCTGATTGTTAATCTACAAAATGTTTTATGAATTTACGATAGTAACTCAATAGTCCCAGGAATTCTTTTAATTTCTTAATGTTTTTCGGTAGTGGGTATTTCTGAATAGCAATTATCTATTGTGGATTTGGTTTTAATCCATCTTGAGAGATTAGGTGACCCAATTATGCAACTTCTTTTCACAGGAATTCTGTCTAATCTAATTGTAATTTTAGGTTGGCTTGCCTAAGACGATCAAACGATTTTCGGAGTTGACCACATGTTCTTGGAGGCTTGAGCTGAAAACTATTAAAACGTCCATATATATGGCACAGATTTAATTTGCACACCTCTGAGATCCATCAGTCTTGGAAAACAACTAGGGAAGGTTTTAAATCCAAACGGCATTTTCTTAAAATCCCATTTGCCTTGTTCTGTACTGAACGCAGTTTTTGGAATGCTGGATTCTTCCATTTTTATCTTATGAAAACCGGAAGTTAGGTTAAGAGTGGGAAAATATTTATAATTTCCTAATTTAGACAGATCGATTTTTTTCGATTTTTTGTTTGGTAGATCATACCTATCATCTATGGTTTTTTTTATTTAGAAGCCGATAGTAAATTTCAAGTCTGAATTTCTTCTTTCCCGATTCTTCATCTTTTTTCTGGACAATCCATAATGGGGAGTTGTGCAGGGAGGGAGTTAGATGGTTGGATGATATAGTTTTCTGACATTTTTTGATTTTGTTTTGGACTTCTGTTTCATAGATTTCCGGATATCTGTATGATTTGGAGTATACGGGGATTTCGTATGTGGTTCCGATTGTGTTCTGTGAGGTCAGTGTTGGTTAGTGTTTCAGTATCGTCGTAGAAAAGGTTAGAGTATTCTTCTACTAGCTTATGTAGCGCTCCCTCTTCTTCGTGGTTAAGGTGGTCTTGTCTGATATTTAGGGTTAAATCTTTGATTTTAGATTTCTGTTCGAGATTGTTTAATAAGTTGAAGGTTCAAGCGAATTTTCGTAGAAAATGTAGCTACTGTAATAACTCGAAAATTTTTAAAATCAAAATTTTCTAAACATTTCTTCTTTCAAATCCGTTTTGAGGCATTCTGAAACGATTCCTGAACTTTGTGCTTTTTCATATATATATAGATGTGTGTGTGTATGTTATTCCAGACTATAACTCCCTTTGGGATTGAGGTAAAAATTCCGTTCTTGCGCCAATAAATCAAGCTCTCCAAACGAAAGGATGAGCTCGTAGGCCAGCACTTTTTGAGCACGATAAATTGGTCAAATTTCAAAAATTGAGCAAACAAATCACTACAAATGGCAAAAAACTGCTAAAAAAGTTACAGTCATGCAGCATGATCGTATGAGCGCATTTTCGTATATTATCATATTTTATAATGTGACAATGTTTTGAAATTCGAGCTTTTTGGGTGCAAATAAATTGTTAACTACGAATTTTATGACAAAAAAATTATTTTAAATATTAATTAATCTACCATTTAAACCATTTCTTACATAGCTCCTTTAGTTTTATAATGGATGGCAATGGGTTACAGGAGTTAGTCACTGTACATATGTTTTATGTTATCATCAATTTTATGATTTCCTGCCACCACTATTCAAGACATGTTAGAGTTCACATGTGATTGTTGTGACACAACTCGGTAAAAATTAACTATTTTGCATCGCTAAATCTATTTTAATTATTCGGGAAGTCTTAGACACTAACATTTGCGATATTCACGTTATGTTTTTCGGCCTCTCATCACTTAGCAACGCTCAAGTTGAAATTTACTGTCTGAAAAATAAATGTTAACTATTAATTTTATTGCTCAAATTCGTCATATTGTCTGCAAAAAATTGTTAACTATCAATTTTATTGCTGAAAAATTTGTTCTAAATAACATTCTATTATTTAAACAAAGATATTGGATTTCTAGAATTTTTTACATTTTTATCGATTTTTTTAGCACATTTTAATGAAATTTAATTACAATTTTGAGCATAGGTTTGAGCTTTAATTTTTAAATTACCAACTTCATAGTGGATAAACTTTATTTGAGTAATATTCTGCTTAAAAAAAAGCCTTTTGTTGTCTTTTTTTAGTGATTTTTTTAGTACATTTTTTGAAATTTGACCAATTTAATGTGCTAAAAAAGTGTTGGCCAACGAACTCATCCTTTGGTTTGAAAAGCTTGATTTTTTGGCGCAAGAACGGAATTTCTATCTCAATCCTAAGGTGATTTATCGGCTGGAATGACATATATATAGGTATATATATATATATATATATATATATATATATATATATATATATATATATATATATATATATATATATATATATATATATATAGTTTTGATGAAAAATGAAAACACTCGCGTGTAATATTATTTTGAGGTACCGTCAACTCATACAACTTTGTGCACCCCGTTCAACATTGTGCCACTCTCGTTTTTTGAACTTTATGCTCTCTAACGGTAACAAACTTGAAGTTATTAGTTCGAAAAAATTCCCACGAGCAGCGGGATGGTAGAAGAGGATGCCGACGCTTCCACAAGTCTTCCCTGTGGATTTCAGTACCGGCAAGGTAGCTCTTTCTCTAGTCCACTAAAAGGGAATTGTTCAGTTTGTGCTGGGTGTCTCCTTTGGATGAGTATGCTGCGGATTTCTGAATAGTCTGGTAAGTTCATATTTTCATCCCTATACTGTCAGCTACCAATTACGGTATTCGGTGTTATCAGAAGTTTGTTTGTTTCTATGATATGACCAGATATGTTAGAAACGGAAACTTAAGGGTACAACTTTGTGCCACCGTTTTTTTATTATTTCTGCAATAAAATTTAATGCTTTCTCGTTGTATTTTTACAGAAAATGGGTGCTCAGAATCGGAGAAAGGTGGCTGGACGAGTTGAAGATTTGTTGGGATATTTTTGTATGAATTGTTAATATTTTATAATAAAAACGAACAGAAAGTTGCCTTGCATTGATTTTTATCTTCACCTTGTTTAAAAAATCGAAAAAACACTAAAAATTCCGAGGGCAAATTTTTTTTTGTATTACGTTGCAAAGTCAACATGCTGATTAACTAGATTCAGACCGCCACAATGAGCCACATTAGGTTTTTCATTTCATTTTAGGCTAAAAAAGATGGTGGCTCAAAGTTGCACCTTCCTGGGGTAATGAATGTGCCACGAATAAATAGTTCCCATTCTATTCGCTGAACAGATGGAATTTTTTCCTGAGTTTAAAATAGAACATTGAAAATTTTATGTACAAAACTTGGATCAAAACTGTACTTAAATTTCATTAAAATTTGCTATAAAATCGATAAAAATTACAAAAAAGCTAAAAATCCAAAATCTCTTTTTGAACAGCAGATTACTATCTAGAATACGTTTTTTGTCATGAAAATAATAATTAACAATTTCTTTGCGCTCAAAAAGCTCAATTTTCAAAACAATTTAATATAATGTAGTACGATAATTTAAGAAAATTCGCTCATATGATCATGCTGCATGACTGGAACTTTTTAATTGTTAAGCGTTGATGGTTTTAACAGATTTTTCGATATTGATTTGGCTGACTTTATGTTGCCAATTTTTATGACCTATAGGGAAGTAGACGTGTTGATGCCTATGCAATCTGCACGATGATTTTCAACGTTAACGATACAATTTGGAATTTTAAAAGGACCAATCTTTTAGTGGTTTACAATCGCCGTTCCATTTTCAATATTGGAAAGGTGAAATTGAACTTGCTTTCCAGATCTGTGTGGTATGTTCATTCTCTTACGATTGCTGGGGGATTTTGTAAAACTGCAGAGGAATTTCATCATTTTGTAATTTTATGGCATCACTTTTTTGCTTTACTTCTATTGAAGTTTCAAATAGTTGGAGGTTATCTAAGCCTAGTTACAGGTCAAATTGTTCATGGAAGTCAAACACATAAAATTTGTATTTATCATGTTTCTTAATACTAGGGTTAAACATGCTTGTGGGGAGTTTAATACTATGAGTTCTAACAGTATGACCATGCGATGTTGTCACTGAAAATTTGATGAAGAGTTTCTTAGATTTATTTAGAGCTATTTCATTAGTCACAAAACTATTGGAACTTCCAGTACCGATTAGTACTTTAAGATTATTTTCAGTTTTTATGTACATCAATACTGTGGAACCTTCGAGGTGCACCAAGTTAAATTTTCGTCTTCCAAGATTGAATTTCCGTCTCTACAAAATATTGTTAGTCTTCTTCTTGGGCTTCTGATGTGATTCGGAATTCTCATTTTCGTCCTGAGTTAACTCATAATTAAGAGTCGTTTGGTAACTCATCTGGTCTATCGTTCAAAGGTGATATAGTACATATATGAGCAGAAAAGTCTGTTTTTTTGGTCGGCACGGTTTAACATTTTGATGTTGATTATATTAAGGTTAGGCCTTTTATTTAGGTTAGGCCTGTTGATGTTGAGGGGTTTTTTGCTGTAGAAATTGTTTCGGTTGGAAACCCTTTTGAGGACTATATGTTTTTTGGGGTCGTGTTCTAGACAATGAAGGATGGTTTTGGTTTTGGTGGGGTTAGTTTTTTGTCAAGATATTTCTTCCTTAAAGAAGGGAATTGTTATTCATTATTGAGTATATTTACAGTATCGTTGAGATCAGTAGTGCAGTCCCATGAGCAAGCTGAGTAACGCTGTGCATTCAATTAGTTTTAGTGTGGTATGTGTATAATCCTCAGTGGAATTTTTCATTTTTGATATCAACAGCGAAAAATGTTTATGGACATGGCAATGAAATTCAAAAGGAGTTTCCGACAGTCCTTGTTTAATTTTTCTTAGTTAAAAAATAAGGTGTTCTTCATCTCTTTTGTCGCTCAAGTGTTGAATGAAAAATCCTGAAAAGTCTGAGCACAGATAAGTGAAAAACGAGATAAACTAATAAACGAACCTCGGATTCGGATTCAGCACATCAAGAAATGTAAGAAACCGACAAGATCCGGCCGGTTACAAGAACACTCCCAAATTTTGTAAAGTAGTGTAATTTATTGTTGTTGACCTGAAATTGACGTTGCTAAGGAGTTCAGTCTTAATTTGTAATTCGACCCAGTGTGTACACGTATGAAAGTAAAATTGTACTGAAATTAATTATGGAATATTACTTTAAGGCCTTTGGACGAACTACTTCGATTGGGAAGTACATCATCAGGATCAACATCATCCTGATACCCAGCCACAAGAGGATTGTCACCGATTTCCCCATCACTGAAACATTCCATCTGGATTAAACTCAAATTCGAATTCACATGAAATAAATAACAAATTGTTCTCGTGATAAACTGATAAAGTATCTATTGTGTGCATTTACCTTTCAGAATCAACGGGCATGTTTTCTGGTATTCTCATCGGAATTGCCGTCGAAGAGTCATCCAAGAAAGTTTTATCAATATACCCCCCATCTGGTATAAACTCCTCCACACTGGTGACAACTTGTGCAGCTATTTCTTCAGTAGCACTGTTAACAGGGGACTTTTTAATGGGACTTTGAGAATGATTCATTTCATTGAGAGATGCTGAACGATCAATAGGAGTTCCTTGTCCTAATATAATGGAAGGTGGTGGTTTGCTCAGATTTTGACAGCTCTGACTTTGATTAATACTCACACCAGTGTTTTCTGCCACCTGTCTCCTCCTTTTGCTCAAGTTGTCAAGGAACCTAACAAAAAAAAAATATTATTAATATAGTTAGGTATGTAAACAAATGTTTATTTAATGGCTTTCTCAATCATTAAAACGATCAAAGAAAAGTTATGTAATCGACCTGAACATTTTTTTCTAGACCTCTCATGGGACACCAACGATACTCTCAACATGGGGGCAGAGTTGGGCATTAGCTAACTAATTTATTAGCTAGTTAATTTTTCGAATAATAGATAAATTAGCTATTACAATTTTTTAATAGCTAAAAGATAAATTTAGCTATTAGCTATTGAGGAATAGATAAAATTTCCAGGTAGATTAGCTATTAGTCGAAACGTATAGCTAACAGATTTAGCGTGGTGATTCAGCTGTCATGAGCAGCTAAAAGATAATAGCTATAGCTGTGACTGACAACTAATAGCTAAAAGCTAACTTTTTATGAAAAACTGTATTTCCACACAGCTAGTATAGCTAAGCTAACCTTTTCAGTTTTAGCTTTTGATCGTATGTATATAATTACCTATATATTTACATATATCCCGTCCTTCCAGGCGATAACTGCCGTAAAAAAAAGATAAACATACTAATGCCAAAAATTTCGGTAATTGTATTTTTTCACGCTGAGTCGATTGCAACCAGTCCCACATCTCAAAAACCATTTTAAAGCTTAAAAAATTCGATTTTTTGGTTTAAAAAGGTCGAAAAATGACATTTAACGAATTTTCACAAAGATTATTTCTTCCATACAAAAGTCACTGGGTTTCGACATTATTTACGACTTTTTTTTTGAAAATTCGCTTTTAGAGCCATGCTGCATGACTGAATACTTTTATTTCCGTATATTCAGTGAATTTTAAAATAGTTTAGTTTACCTAGTGGTGCTCATTTTTTTATTTATTTATTTGAAAGTTCTTCAAAAAATAAAGAAAAAAGGCAAGAAAAATGACGATACAAGAAGGTAGAAACAACAATTTATTGATGAGAAAAATAATTAAGTTACCTTATGCTTTATTAGAACTATAAAAGTCGTAGTGTGGATGACTGTTGACTGAGCAGTATGTTCGGTATTTACTATATATTATAGTACCTGGACTCCGAGGACGCTTTACTAATAGCAGTAGCCCCAGCGACCCACCTACACGCTACACCTACACCTTGTTTTTTCAGCCAGAAAAAAAGGAAAAGGAAAAGATATCGCCCTCCGCCTTATTTGAAGTAGCAGTAGTTCATTCATTCGAGAAAATGTTCCACAGCTAATGCTGTTGCTAGCTAAAACTGAAAAGGTTAGCTTTGCTATACTAGCTGTGTAGAAATACAGTTTTTCATAAAAAGTGAGCTTTTAGCTATTAGTTGTCAGCCACAGCTATAGCTATTATCTTTTAGCTGCTCATGACAGCTGAATCACCGCAGCTAAATCTGTTAGCTATACGTTTCGACTAATAGCTAATCTATCTGGAAATTTTAGCTATTCTTCAATAGCTAATAGCTAAATCTTTAGTTTTTAGCTCCACCTAAATCATAGCTAATTTAGCTGTAGCTTTTAGCTGTTAGCTATAGCTAATTTTTGCCCAACACTGCATGGGGGAGCAGTGTTGTAATCACTTAACAATCAGTCCGGACTGACGTCCCGGGGGGGGTTCTTATAGCTCCAGATCATTGAACCCCTCAGTACCCTCCTAGTATTGCATGAGCGAACGTAAATTCCATCAAGTAACATTTTCTTATGTCCTAGTCGTCCGATCTCACTCAAATCGGAGGATAGTTGGGGGATGATTTGATCATTCCATATCATTTTCAACAGACCGTATCATTAGTAGCTGCTGCGCATGTACAAATGTGAAATACTTGTAACAAGCTTAATATGTACAGTTTTCATCCGATCTTAATGAAATTTTCAGATATTTTGCGGGTTAGGGAGTAGATGGTTTTCTATCAGTTTCATTGTTCCCAAATCAATATTTCACTTTGGACATGCGCATTTTTTTTAATAGTTCACCCCGTACATTCTACCTTTTAGAGTTGACTGAAATTGATGTCGAGCTTCTAGGACCAAGTAGACCCCAAAAGTTATTTTGACCCGAATTTCATGAATTCGGTCTAGTAATTTCGGATAAACGCTCTGGAGGCGAGTGGTGTACGACAGATGGACAGATTTTGTTTCATTCGACTTTTGGATTCTACGCATCTTGAAACATGAACCAAACATTTTTGAGGTGGGGTTAAAAATGTTTGTTTTCTTGGTCGATTACAAAGGTTCATTATTAAAAATAGTAAACCAAATATATGCTAAAAAAGACGAAAAATGGCAAAAAACGTTAAACTGATTTTTTCACCAAAATATCACTCAGAAAAAGTTTATGAATTACAAACAACTAATTTTAATTTTTTTGTACATAAATATGCTGGGAAAGTACTCAAATTATATTATTATGTGCAACAAAGTTGATACCTACTGTACAATTGTTTTTAATAATATAAATAAATATCAGAATATTATTTAGGAAATGTTTGTTGTAGTTTATGCAACAAAATTGATAGCTAATAATTTCTGTACAAACAAAGTGGTTAATTTCAAAACAATTAGCGTTACCTATGGCTGCAAAAATGGTACCTACTTCACCTTTTAGCAAATTTTTGTAGAAATGAAGCTATTGCAATGGCTCGGAAATTTTTAAATTAAAAATTTTTGAAAAATTACTTCGTTTAAATCCGTTTTGAGGCAGTTTGAAACTATTCTCGTCATTGCACCCCTGCCATCCCGGTAGACCCCCTCCCCCCCTGCATATTGTGACTTCACATTTTGTCGAAATTTTGAAAAATCATAAAAATCCAACCACTAATTGCAAGAAAGTGCGACTGATAACAAAATTCTAAGAAGGAAATCTGCTTTTATTAAAACATGAGTTTTCAGACCTATGGGTAACCCTCATGCAAATTAAGGATGTAGATACTGTCACGGAGGGAGCTCCATAGTGTTAACACCAGCCATGGAGTTCCCTTCAACTGTTCCCTCTCCTCAGTCGCCCTAGAGCTTAGAATGTAGCTGTTTGTGTAATAACTTTGTGTTGTGTAGCCCCTGTCAGCCGCAGCTAGCTCTAGCCCATGTAACCAGTCTAATATCAAATTTTTAATGTAACATAGGCTCATCAAGCACATTTTGTGGATTGTTATTCATATAATTTAGATCCCTAACAATCACAATCCACTGTCGAACAATACATGCATGAAAACATTTTGTTTCCAACAGTCAACAAAAGAGTTTGGACTAGTAAAAAAAACCAGTGCATCAATTTTTTACTGAGATTACCATACACCTAGTATGACAAGGAAACATGGTTACGTGCATGCAATATGCATGGCATAGTTTAATTACAGGTCTTTTTCCTTACTTGAAATGATTTGAAACCCTTCATAATTTAATGAAATAAAAATATCAGAACTTTTTATGGCCAGCATTCAATAAGCATTGCATTGACTCTCCATAAATTCCTTAGTCTTGATTTGTTAACCGAAATCTTTCCTTAGAAGAAAGACAAAACCAGACGGTGAGCTTGTCAGTGCTAAGTCAAATCTCTGACTAATTAACACTCTCAGTGCAGCCGTCCACCCAGGTTGACGGCCACTTCTTCCTCACTGACGGGGGCCACTTCTACCTCCTTCCGGTAGACCAGGGCCTCTCGTAGTGACTCTTACTTTCCAAGGAGTGTGTGTGATGAAATATCGGTAAAGCGGTTCAGTTGATTCTAAAACCGATTGTTATTTATTGAATTTTGTCGTATTTTGTATTTTAAAAAAATTGTTGTAATTCATTTGAATTTTTTGGAATAAATGCATGCTTTAATTCATTCAGTTAATGCTAAAACCACTTCTGTAACTCCTAGACTTCTCAACAGAATGCACCAGAATCGGATTGGAACTCTATCTTACAAGATACAGCTACTTTTTTGTTGGGTAGCAATGGAAATTCCCATTTTCAGCTGTTTCCCCAGTTGTTTCATCTGAATAATCATTTGTTTTAAAGATTGTTTTCCTGTTGCGGTAAGTTTTATGGAAGAATATAATGAAAGGAGGTAAGATAGAATGTGACAACTGAGTTGCTTTCATCTTTTGGAAGTGGGGCCCAGACAGTGGGGTCACAAGTGTGGATGGAGAGTAGTACGGAGCGTCGGCAGGGCTCCCTCATCGTGAGTGTTAATCACTGATTATAATTAATCAAGGAATATAATGTGTTGGACGTTCAGAAATCGTTCATCAATCTAGGGATGACATGCAGTTTCAAGAAAATTGAGAGTCCTATTTTTACTAGGTTAACTTACTTACATATATACTAGTACAAAAATATAAATCAATATTACACAGATCAATTTTGAAGTAGGATGGATAAAATTAATGAGTCCTGCCCTGAAATAAATTGAATGGAAATTCAAATTAAGATTTAAAAAACAAACTCACAAATCGTAGTCAGAATCAGGACTTCGTTGGTAAAGATCAAGCTCCTCAATAGTTATTTGCATTTCATTGGAATTCCTATCTAACTGTTTCAACAATGTTTCCCTCTGAAGTTGAAGGAAAGGTAAGCAGAAAAATTTATGTATATATTTCAAACCAAAACCATTTGACATGGATGCCTCTGTGTAGCGGATCTGCGCTTTTCCTTGTGGCCTAAAACAATAATGAATAACAATTAAAACTATTATACACAGTACGCTCACGTTTGTTTTCACCATCCATTCACAGAAAAATGACCCAAAAGAAAGGAACAGCATTTATAAGCAGCATACCTTTGAATGGAATCTATGTAGTACTGAACAGCATCGGCCATTATTGTACGGTGATGAGACATGTCACAGTGGTTTCCTAATACAAGTACTGGGATATCATCTGGTACTTTTTCAATCTCTTTCTGAACATAACCCCAAGTCCTGTAACCAACAGATTAACAAATTATTACAAAGAGATTTTTATACCAGCCATTAACTATGTCAACTAACTGGGACACAAATAAAAGGTACATTCATTTCATTATAATTATTTTTTTATTTACATTTTTATTTTATTAATTTCATTTTTTTATTATTATTTTTTAAATTTTATTTATTTATAAAAAATTTCTAATTAACGAAGTTTATAAATGGGTATGATGAGGATGCTGGTATAATGATTGTTTGTATGATAAGCAACCTATCAAGATGATGAATGGTGATGAATAGTATCTGTTTTGAGGAGATCCTTTTTTGTTTTTGCGAACTTTCGTTAAAAAAAAAATCAAGCTATTGTAATGGCTCTAAACATTTTATAATCAACATTTTCGAAAGTTTTCTTCATTGCAATCCGCTTGGAAGCATTCTGAAACGAACTCTGGAGTTAATGCTTTTTCATGTGTACATAAGTACATATGAAAAACGATCCTCGACAATAACTCTCCTTAGGATTGATCAACAAAGTTAAACAACACTGACAGTAGTGAGTACATGGATGGGCGAATGCTTAGATAAGTGTCTCATGTCCAGGTAGTTTTCACGATTCTGCACAGTAAACCCCTTTCAACTTGAGGGGGCGAGGCCATGGGCAGCTTCAAGCAAAATCATCAGAATAAATTCTGTTCCTCCAATTAGAGGACAACTGATAACGTCCATGACTATGGCAGTTAGATGAAAAGCCCCACAGACATGTTTGTTTACTTCACTTTTACTCCAGTTCTGTTTCAGGGATGAGGATAATCTTATCAAGTTTTAAAAAAAAAGTATCTAGTGTTTTTTTTTTTCGTGATTTCCTCCAAAAGGATTCAAATTACGAAAATGGGGAACTTTCAAATGTTGGAATTTCACACTTTTGACCTCAAACTCGGATTCAGCGCACTTTAAAACCCCTGGCTCCAATTTACAGCTCAAAAGACCGTTTAGTTTGGCTAATAAACGGGTAGGAAGATCTCGCGTGACGCAGTAGTGCATGGGAACTGAAGGTTCCCCTGGACGGGTGGGGGCTGTGACGTCATCGTGCAAATTAATATCAAGAGCCTTATTACTGGTCAGATACCCATCATATAGCACCTTTTTGGAAAGCACTCATGACGATCCTTCTATTGAGCAAATAAAAAATAACCATGGAAATTCCCTATTATGGATGATGTATCCAATAAACTCTCAATAGTGCAGAGAGCGATACGGTTATAACAGCAATTTTCATAACTTCATTTCACATATAAAGACACTAAATTCACGTTGAAAAAGGAGTTGCTTCATTTTTTTTTAAGGCTGACCTTAAAAAAAGGTCATAAAAGCGCTGGAAAATAGAAAAGAGAATTTGTCCAATCTAATTACAGGGTATAGTAAACTAGTATGGAACAGTAGTTTAAGGACCTACCAGTTTTTACAAATACTGTAAAAATAATCCAAAAAAACTAGAATAAATTATTTACGAATTATTATTTACAAGTAAAAAAAATCAAAACTCGGGTGTTCATAATTACCAGTTTTTGGTGACGTCCAATATCAGAATTACACCATTGGTTCCTTTATAAACATCGATGAACTCAGCATCAAGCGCTGGTGTCACTTCATCAGAGAGTTTTAAGCCTTCGGGATTAGGACGTTTCTTTCCCTTGTCCACAACATCCCAAACTTCAACTTTGACAACATCATCCGCATTTTTGTAATTCCACTGGACACTTGCGACCTGTTTTAAACCCAACAACACAAATATGATGTTGAATTGAGATTGAATATCATTCATCTGATAAAATACTAATGACTTGTAATTATTAGGTATGTACCTATGGTATACATGACAAATAAACAAGTCTTAATAATAATAAAAAGTTTTTTTTTTCTCTACAATTTTCATCAAACAAATAAGTAACATGATAAACAAGTAACTACTTTACTTGATTAATTAATCATGGTTAAATCTAGGGAAGTGTCCCAATATCTGTGATTCTGTACTACCAAAATGCTTGTCGTCTCAACAAATTCTGACTGCAGGTAGTTGACTGCGTTCTGTCTGACCAAATGATGCTAAAGTGTAAATTACAACTAGGTTGCCTGAAAGCTATGACAGACAAGGCGCACTTGAGACTCCACAAAAAAGGCCACACTAGTGTGGGCCACTCGTGGTCCCACCATCTGCCATTTGACTGTAACAGCCATTTCCTTAACAAACGCAGTTGGTACAAAGTGAAAAGAAATCACAACTTCGTCAAGCACTGCTGCTTCTTTTTACAATCAACCCCTCACATATTGCAAATCCGTCCTTCATGAGCACAAACCCAACACAGCAGAACATGCCAATGATTGGTCTTTAATCACAATACTGTCCTTCGAATGCTTTCTACAATACACACGAGCTCTCATTTTTCAATTTCTCAACTTATCCAAACCCACTTGACTATCCACTCACAGTACCACCCTTCTCGTGTTCTCTGGAATAAACTGCCCCTTGACCACTCATGGACTTCGGAAATTGGTAGTAACTTGGCCTGGTTGTTTGACGACCAATTTTGGAGCTCCCTCGTATCAATACTCAAGTCATAGTCATACATCCCCATTGTGCAAGACCTTCAGGATGATCCTCTGTCTCCCATCCCTTCTGAAAACACCAGAGCCTCATAACTTCTCTTGCCCATCACCACGGGGGAAGATGCTCGGGGCAACCCAGGTAGGGGCGTCAGTCATCTTCCTCCTCTTCTTATCCCCCTTCACACCCTTCCTCATGTACATGCTCACTAGTATACCCATTGTGAGAGAGCTTTCAGTTTCAAGCATGGCCTCTGGTCCCATGTTAGACAGAAAGATCCCATTGAGGCCAACACATTGTAACGGGCTAAAAATATTTGATACCTCGACAGGAGTTCGAACTCGCGTCGTCACAACTACGAGAAATTAAATTTCTCGAAGTTGCGACACTCTAACGATCAGAACCATGAGGCCAGGGTGATCAAACCTCTCCGACTGTGAGAGTTATTTTCCTGGAGCGTAACATTTCCCCGGAGTCAAATACCAGCCGTCTCGGCTGGTTTGGGGTCGGACGAATGACGAAGTGTAACTGCAGGCCGCTGGCTCAGCAGATGCTCGCTGGAACAAGTCAGCAGTCGAGCGAGGTCATTGTCACGGTGTGTTTTGACTCAAGTGAGTGAGGAAATGAAAGGCATAACAACAGGAAATGTGATGTTTACAGTCTTTTGGCTCGAGAGGGATTTAATTAATTATTGTTTCGTATGATTTCGGGTCCTATTTCGACTGCGCCACTGTAACGGGCTAAAAATATTTGATACCTCGACAGGAGTTCGAACTCGCATCGTCACAACTACGAGAAATTATTATTTTCTCGAAGTTGCGACGCTCTAAGGATCAGAGCTAGGAGGCCAGGGTGACCAAACCTCTCCGACTGTGAGAGTTATTTTCCTGGAGCGTAACAACATCAATTAATATACAGGGTGTCCCGGATAAGGTGGTTAGTACTTCAGGGGTCGATTCTAGAACTCATTTCTGATCAAAAGTTCCTCTTAGAGATTTTTTTTAAGTGCTCAGTTTTCGAGTAATTTAATTTTAAGATATTTTTCGTGTTTCGAACTTTTGTCACTAAAATGATCATATTGATGTGGTTAAGTTTAAATTCAGACTTGAGGATACCGTTGGAAAGAGCATTAAATTTTCTATAAGATAGATGCCTGAGCTTTTTTAAGAATTAAGGTTTAAGACATGAAAAATCCCTCTGAAAAGCAAATATTACCAAATTTGGGAAACCTCAAGTTTTTTTCATCAGGAAATAAACTACGAGTATGAGAATCTTTTTTTCCAAGAAACAAGAGTGGTAAAAACTGCGCAAAAATCTCACATTTTCAATGGTGTAGTCAATTTTACTTTTACATTGCTAATTAGGGGGGAAACTATGTTTTAATGTTGAAAAACATTGTTTTTACACTGAAATCGAGGGTTTTCTTGAAAAATTACCTTCTATGAAAATACCTCAACTCCGTTATAACCGTGTTTTACACTTTAGCTTACTAGTTTCACTCCTCAAAACACATAAAATTTAAATTTATCAAATTTGTGAGTTAAAGTGTAACATAAGTGGTCCCTGTAGAGCAACCAAGGTATGCTTCCGTGGATTGTAACGAATGGCAGCAGAGAAGGCAGAGGCTGTGCCTAACGGGGTACATACATTAATGTTTATTTACAAGAACATTTCCCTACATGCACACTTCACTTTCGCCTAAGGCCTCATTGTGAACAGAAAATGCCATATTTTTTCTCCCAAAGAGATGACACTTATGGCATCTATTATACAACCCTTTATGATATAATAAATCTATGATAATCCCCTTTCCTTCACTGGGAATAAGGAAGAAACAGCCCTACATCTTAAACACAGTTATGTAAATAAAAATAGAAGAGAGAACCATTTTCTCCTATATGTATGTTTATATGCTTGAAACAATTAACCTACTTCTGTATTAAAACCTAGGTTAATGTACAGAAATTACAATAAATATCTGGAAATTGCTTATTTTCAAAACTCCAAAATGCTAATAAAAAATAATGATAATGACACTCTTATCAATAATATCGTTTTAAGTACCTATGTACACATGTGTATGGATCTGGGCCATCAAAGATCTAAAAGAGCTATGGAGAAAAGAGGACAGTAGGTATAGACAAGCTAGGATATGCATCTCTGACTGTGATAAGAGTCGCTCAGATTGAATTATCACAGCCTAGAACACAAATGAGGAAAATAATTGGGGTCCTCACAGGGCATTTTAGCTTTAAGAGGACCCTTTTTATCATGTCCAAGGTACCCTCTCCACTCTACAAATGTGGAAACGGGAGGCTACAGCTGAACACTTTATATGTGATTGCGATAGATTCTGGAGATCTAGGCAAGAGACCCTGGGACATTATAAAATCGAAAGGGCCTCACTCAGAGATCTAGATTGGAAAAAGATTAAGAAGTTTGTTGCGCTAAGCAACAAATTTAGGGACGTAGTGCAGCCGTAGAATCCCCAAATCAAAAGGGGCCCTTTTGGGGAAATATAAGCCATTAGGCCTGGGATTTCTTTCTACGGAAGCCCTATGCAGTCAGTCAGTCATGTACACATATTCTTCAGTGTCGAAAATGTAATCAACTTACTGTTGATATTGCAGTTACACCATTATACTAGCTACCTTTACTGACCTGAATTTCTTCGGTAGGTTGATACTCGGCAATAAATTTCTTTCCTTGAAGACGATGGAACAAACAGCTTTTACCTGTACTTCTATCTCCTTTTATTATAATTTTCACTGGAAAAAAAGGAATGAATTTGAACATTTTCAATGTTACGAAAAAGTCTTTCATAGGTCAATATTATAGTTCTTAACAACGATCAGAGACACATTTATACCTGAGAGCTCTAAGGTTCCCATAGACAAGCACCAAACATACACGAGAAACTATGTGTTATGCAGCGCCAAATGTTTATGTGGTACATTTTTCCGCATACTTCTGCTCAACCTGTATTCTGGTGGCAATGCTGGATTTGTTTATCTTCACAGTTATAGAGAGCAATATAAGTGAATGTACCTAATGTTTACATTTAACTTTTGAGTTCTTGTACCACAGGATTGTCAACTAACATAAGAAGTTTGTTTTTCACATTTTTCGCGCATGTTTGGGATAGCATTTGGTTGGAAAATGTCGTACAAACTATATTATGATGACAATAAACATAAAATAAATTGTTTGCAGACGGTGTTTAAGACATAGTTATAGATTTTTTTTTTTTTTTTTTTTAGTAAAAACCTTCTCTTTTTTATAAATTATAGTTTTCTATGCCCAAAAACTAATTGTAAAAAAAGTTGAAGGTGTAACTCTAATGGATTACAATATCCTGCATAATCTAAGGAGTATCCAACAAAAATTTGAGCAAATATAGATTTATTTTTTTCGGAAGTAAGAGAATTCATTGTGAATTGTGGCGAGTCTGCAAGAGAGGTCAAAAAGACACGGTGCAGGGTGTATTGCAGTGCTTAAAAAGCACTCCCAGAAGACCCCATTGCGAAAAATTTGATGGTAGAAACTTACATACCATTAGATAAACAACAACTGCATGATCTATTGGTGGTGAACTCCAAGCTCTACTACAGTTTTAACCCATTCCAGGAGGCGATAAAAATCATGGCCCACCCCCACACTGAAAATTTATTGTACCCTCAAATGCCACATAACTGGCCTGTTTCATAATTTCTGTTTGTAACTTCATCATATAAACGTGAAGTACTGATTTGTTCCCGTTTTTCCTAAATGGCTTCTTAAGAAGTCATCAGTGTGGTGGTGAGACTCGATTATGCAAAACCCGCAAAACATCTAAATGAAATTTGTTGGTTCTGCTTGATTTTTCTAACAAATCTTTTTTGTAGTATTTTCTAATCAAATGGAATATATTTCAAATCAAATCAGACTATTTTCTTATTTATCAACCATTTTTGCCAATTTTCTACTTAATTTTCTAAAAATGGAGCTAGATTGCAGCAGCTCCAAAATTTGAAAAAAAGTCTATTTTTAGGGAATTTTCTTCAATCAGTTTGAAGAATACAAATTTTCTATTTTGTTCATGGAGAAATAATTATTAATACAAACGCATTTTCATAGTTAGATTTGGTAGGTAGGTACAAATCTCACAATTATCGTTATGAATCATTTTGCAATAGGAAATTGTAATTCTATTTTATAAACTAGATACAAACTAGAAAAATGAGGATAAAAAAATACGAGTACCTACATTTAAAAAAAATCTGGTAAAGACGCGTCTTCTAGGTTTATTCACATCTCCTCTACGAGTTCTCGCAATAATCATTATTTCTTTATCGCAGAAAAAAACAACAATTCACTTGACAATGTTTCAACAATACTCCGAAAATCCCTTGTAAACTCCGGGAATAGTTGCGTGAAAAACACCAGCCAGCTTCACGAATTCTAGCAACTGACTGAATGAACTTGGATGCAAACGAACCTTTTGGGGCTCGACCTGCAATCCAAATGAAGAGTCTTGGCTTCACATGGGCCCTAGTAAGTATTTTCTCACACCGAACAGTTAGGAAAAAACGACCCCCTGCAGCAAGGTAGGCTTGAGATCTTATGAAATCATCAGGGTGAAGGAAGACCACCTTGACTGCTTAAGAAGACATCCCACACGGAATGGGTTAAGGAATTTACAAAAATAAATAAGCTATTGATTACATTCGGCTCCAAGTTGAAAAAAATATATACTTACACTTTCCAACCCTCAAGAAACCCGCAACATTTTAAATTTAACTCAGTGGTAGAGATAACCCAGCCTGATCTTACACTTTTTCGAAAAATTTCTTCGTGTAAATCCGTTTTGATACAATCAACTATTGCAGGGTTTTAGCACATTCCATTTATGAGTGATCGTGTGTGTGTGTGTACTCCATTTGTGCTTCCCAAAAGAACAGACGAGTTCAGAAGGAGACAGCATTTTTTATGTACAAAAAGTAGAAAACCGTAGACTTTATTTCAACAATATAGCAGAACGTATTGACGTTCTGTGTCACGCTAAAGCAACAGTGCAACCTTGAGATAATTATTAGATCTTGTGAAATTCATTCATCATCTATTACTCGATATTAGGTATCAACGTTCATATCTTTGACTCGTTACAGTCAATTTAAATACACATGGAGGGGTTTCTTTTCAGGGCTATGCTGTAGTTGGAAAATTCCAGTCATGCAGCATGACCCCATGAGCGAATTTTTGAAGAATATTACCGATTTTTACAACCAGCGAACGGCATTATTTCGATTTTTGACTGATTTTTCAACTTTGAAATTTTTGAAAACTTGATACATATTCTTATAGGAAATTTTACGCTGATTCCGAATATACCACATGTTAGTATGCTGAAAAAATTATTTCGCACGACAAATCGCAAAAAACAGGCTATTTTGAAATTTTTGACTACATTTTTGAAAATTTCAACCCGAAGATGTAATCCGATCAAGCTGGCCAACGAACTTGAACTTTCGTTTTGTGCCCTTAACATTTTAAAATTTGTTTGAAGTTTCTAGCACAATTCTACGGACAGTTATCGTCTGGAATGACACATACATACATACATATATACATACATATATACATACATATATACATATATACATACATAAAAAAATGCGTTAAACTTCAGAATATGATTCAGAATAGCCTGAAACGGATTTCTGCATAAAATGTTTTCAAAAATTCACATTCTACAAATTTTGAGGCGAGAGCAATAGCTTAATTTTCTCCAAAAATTCGCTAAAACAAGGCCGTACGGGTTAAGCAATGCAATGAACCGTTTCTCATGCTGTTAGCGAAGTTAAGCAATGTCGAGCGTGGTGAGTATGTGGATAAAGACAATCAAGGTAAGGGTACCCTGTCCAAGTAGCTATCACCCATCTGGATGTTGAACTCCTCACCACTCAAGGGAGCAACGCAATGAGTAGCTTTAAGCAAAATTATCAGTATGAATTCTGGTCCGCTGGAGGACAGCAGCTGATGCCCAATAGGCATTTGTCAGTTGAACAAAAAGCCCCAACCTGTAATGATTGTTTACTTTTGAGCGTATGGTGCAGCGATCACTTTTTTTTACTGACAAAGTTCAATGGTTTTTTTTTAATATCTTCCTGCTTGGCATGCCCAGATGAGTCACACGAGCAGGCGCATGTTGCACTCAGTGTGGTCATTTTCATAGTTTTCTGACACTTAAGAGCCATTTTAGTGAATTTTCGTAGAAAATGAAGCTATTGCAATGGCTTGGAAATTTTTGAAATAAAATTTGTTGTAAAATTTCTCCATTAAAATCCGTTTTGAGGCATTCTGGAACGATTTGGGTACTTATGTATTATACCGACCACACCCAATAAGGAACACTGAAATAGATATTTTATAGAAACGAACATTATATCATGAAAAACAACTCTTTAATTACAGAATTACAAAGATTGCAATAAAGATTACAATTGATAACGGGTTTATATTAATTAAACAATTACACACTTCCACTAGCATTCAATTACCACTTCCACTAGCAAGCACTCACTGGATAAGTGAGGTTATGTTGGCTATCGAATAAAATTATCGTTAATCGATTGTTCTTGTTATCACGATTAGGAGTGAACAGAAATCGATACTTTCATATCGATACTTTGGGGAAATCCACTACGCTCACTCCTCCTTGACATTGCTGCATTCTGGGCATCACAGGAAACCCATTAACAATTGATAATCGTAGTAAGTTTGTAATTGTTTAATTAATATAAACCCGTTATCAATTGATAATCTTTGTAATTCTGTAATTAAAGAGTTGTTTTTCATGATATAATGTTCGTTTCTATAAAATATCTATTTCAGTGTTCCTTATTGGGTGTGGTCGGTATAATACATAAGTACCACGATTTGAATACTGAATGATTCTATATATGATCAATTTTGGTTCCGTGTCAGTCTGTCTGAGGTAAATCCTCGTCACGCTCAAAACTATACCAAGATTCAGTCCGATTCCGATGAAATTTTCAGGGATTTTGCGGATTAGCTCCTAAACCATTCCCCTATAATTTTCAATGCCGTCGAATCAACAGTAGCCTGTGCGCATGCGCAAACGTGAATTTCTCATAACGTCGATTTCTCAACATCTGTTAGTCCAATTTCGTTCAAAATCGGTAGGTAATTGGACTATGTTCGAGAAAAATGCCCAATAAATCATATTGCGATTGGTAGAATAATAACAATTACGCAAGCACAAAACTAATATCGATTGACACATGTAAAAAATCTGAGTCTAATAAAACGATTTTGATGAAAACTTCAGGGATTGTGTGAGCCTCCAGACGAGACCTATAACTTTCATTGCTGCCACACAAACAGTAGACTGTGTGCATATGCAAGCGTTCATTTATTATAATGTTGATTTCTTATCAAATTGTGGTCCAATTTCGTTCAAACTCGGGAAGTAGATGGTTAACTATATGTTCCAGAAAAATGCCCTATGAATTATATCACGATTGGTGGAGTAATAACTGTAGCCCGTGTACAAAACTAAAAGTGATCGACACCGACGAACTCCGAGACTAATGGACCGATTTTTATGAAATTTGCAAGGATTACGCGGTTTAGCTTCCAGACGTTCCACTATAAATTTCTTTGCCGTTGGATTAACAGTAGTCTGTGCACATGCGCAAACGTTAACTTCTTATAACGTCGCCTCGTACTTTGTTCTTCAACTAACAATACGTCTATGTTACTATATGTGAGGAAGCTAAACTGCCGACCCAACTTGGCAAATGTATTTTTTTTACTAATCTACATAAAAAGTAAGTAACTTTTTTTTTTCAAATTTCCCTTGGTGTGTTATATGGTGTGGAATACTAATTTAAAAATTTACATTCTTACTTTATCACAACACGCAATCAGTAATACTTACTATTATACTGTATGCCTTTGGCAAACTTTCTTTGGAGGTTTTGTGACATAGCCTGATGGCTGGAAGTATTTGAAGGAGATCCATTTTCTATCTTGTTTCCAGCAAGCCGTTTCAGTGCGGAAAACATAATTTATCTGTAAAAAGAAATACAGCAACTTGTTACATCATATAGCATTCATTCACGTAAAAATATCCAGTATTTTTCTATATTCAACCGTTTTTCTACACAGTTTTGTTCCGAAAATGAGGTGAAAATCAAAATAATTTAACTTGAAACACAGGGAAAGGTAGTCAAAAGTTCAATTATTTCTTCGTCTGTGAAAGCACAGCGATTTCTTCGCAACATATCACAGAAAATAACAAGGATGGAATAATACAAGACAAACTCGTACGAAAGGGCAAGCGGTAATGGAGCTTCTGGGAGGAGAATGGTAAACCCTTCCTCCCCCCACCGATTCACAACGGCTTGTTCAAGAAAATTTTGTCCGAGAACGAAGATTTAGATTGCCACTCGACTTGGTATGAAAGACATGCAATTTTCACACTAATGGCTGTTTTAATGGATGGTGGTTTTAATGAAGTATAGGTATTCAAATCAGCTCATATATTCATCACATCGCAGTTTGTTTTTAAAATTCATGAACCCCTACAAATCCGTTTTATACATCAATGAACTCAATCCTAGATTTTAACGTCCACCCCCCTTCATTTCCCCTTATTGCAGCGTAAAAAATTGGGATCAACGCCATTCTTCATAATGTTTTACGTAGATATCAGGAAAAATACTTTCGCGCGCGCCACTTGCGCCAACATGGCGCAAATGACATCGAATTCGTTTTGCTTCCGAGACTGCAAGGCAGCGGAAGCTTTGTTTTCACTTTCGAAATGAAAAAAAATTTTTTGCTCCAAAATCAAATTTCCACTCGCATTTTGCGTTTCAGAGCCTCCTGAACAAATTTGGTTCCGTGTCTGTCTGTCCGTCCACATTTCCTTGTAACAGCCATAACTTCCACAATTTTGATCCGATTTTAACCAAATTTTCAGGGATCGTGCGGGTTAAGCTCTAGATGGTCCCCTATCAACTTCATCATGATCGAATCAACGGTAGCTTCTGCGCAGGCGCTAACGTGAATTCCTTGTGACGGTCATAACTCGGTCAATGTTGAACGGATTTCGGTCAGATTACGTACCAATGTGCTTTATATTGCCACCTCCCTGATGCCCAGAAAGGTCGTATCTAATTTTTGTGGCATTTCATGGTGTAACA
Source organism: Adelphocoris suturalis (assembly GCA_030762985.1). NCBI lineage: Eukaryota > Metazoa > Arthropoda > Insecta > Hemiptera > Miridae > Adelphocoris > Adelphocoris suturalis. The sequence goes on from CM061051.1 coordinate 23,686,481, forward strand.
ATTAGCAGAGGCAGTAGCCTCCCAGACGGCAAGCCTCTTTACGTACAAGCGTGAATGCACGGGCCATCCTCTTTGAGCCCGAACGCTCTGAATGCGCTCTAACGGATGAACGGCGCGGTAGCAGGGTGGGCCAGCAACACAGGGTAAGTTTGGAAAATGAACAAATCGGGTGGTCCATCATGCTCAAAGTTGCCAAAAAATATCCCCAAGGATGTTTTAATCATGAATTTATATCAAAATATTAATGAAATCCTGTAAATCAATTAAAAACTCCTTCAGTTTTGATCCGATTTAGACGAAATTTTCAGGGAACATGCGGACTACATCCTGGATGGTCCCATATTAAAATCAAAATTTTCCTTATTAATTTCATTTATTATATGTACCATTCAGCTTCTAATTTCCCACCTTATTAATTCCCTGATGCCAGAACCGGTCGTTTCTAGTTTTCTGGAATTTAATGGTGACGTACTGTGAAGGTCACGAGGAAGGTCATGTGCCATTTCCTTGGTAGTGGATTTTTAAATGGGAACCCCCATTTTTTATTGCAGATTCGAATCCTACGTGAAATTCCATGTAGAAATGGCCCGTCACTCGATTTCTTTAGTGCGCGCAAACTGGCGCGATTCCGCTCCAAAAGTGCAAAAATTGTGAAATTCTGAGTTTTTGAAGATATTCAATTGCCACATTCAATACATGATTTTGTGATATGTTTTCGCGCTGAACCTCGTAATGATGTTCATTTATTGATATTTGCAACACCAACTTGGGAAAACAACATTTTAGTACGCTTTGTGCTATGAGGAAATGTGTAAAGGCCGTATCACACTAGCATTTTTTCAGCATTTTTAATGCCTAAACGTGAAGAAGGCAAAGTACTTTTTCCCAAGGTCAGCTTTTTCGACAAATGCACATCCTGGTAGAGCATTTTTAAGCTCACTTGGGAAAATTAGAACATGTTCTACTTTTTAACCTCAACGTGAAAAATGCTAAAACATAACCCTTGGGAAGGTAGCAATTCAATGGAAAACCCCTAGGAGCCCTAACCTGACAGACTTAATAAAATTGCATTCCGCCAGAATGCGCAGTTTTTACACTTATTCCTCCTCAACATTCACAGATGACCTTGGAAAAAAGCACTTTGCCTTCTTCACGTTCAAGCATTAAAAATTTTAGAAAAAAGCTGAAAAAATGCAAGAGTGATACGGCCTTAAGAAAAGTGCAGTTCTGGTAGATTTTTCGGTGGTTTCCGAAGTTGGTGAAGTAAATATCTATAAATGTACATCATTTAGAGGTTCAGCACGAAAATATACCCCAAAACCATGTATTAGATGTGGAAATTGAATATCTTCAAAAACTCAGTATTTCACTATTTTTGCACTTTTAGCACAAAATTGCGCACTTTTAGAGTGGAATCGCGCCAGTTTGCGCGCACTAAAAAAGTCGAGTGATGGGTGATTTCTTCATGAAATTTCACGTAGAATTCGAATCTGCAATAAGTATAAAAAATGGGGTTCCCATTAAAAAAAAACGAAGTTGATGACATTTGCGCCACATTGGCACAAGTGGCACACGCGAAAGTATTTTTCTTGAGATGTACGTAAAAAATTACGAAGAATGGCGTTGTTCCTAATTGTTTATGCTGAATTCAGAGGAAATAAAGGGGGTAACTTTTTGGTGAGGCACCCTGCATTCATAGGGTGAATTTCCAGACGATAACTCCCTAACGTCGTAAAAAGTTCGTTCCAACGCAGAAAAATCCGTCTTGACAAAACACAGGTCAAGTTCGTTGGACAGCCCGATTGCTCCAAAATTTCAGGCTCATATTTACAATTTAATGGTCCAAAAAATGCTAAAAAATAGGTTTTATGACAAAAGATCATGTGAGGTGTCACAGTCGAAGTATATTTCAGCGCTGAGTCGATTGCAACCTCTCCCGATCTTTAAGATCCATAATAAATGAGAAAATAGATTTGTATGTGAACAATGCCCATAATTTGCCAAATTTTCGATTTTGGCTGAATGTTCTGAAATTTTCTGTGCGATCACGTCACACGACTGTCCCCTCAGTTTTATTCAGGACATGGTTGGTCTCAATGATTAGAATTTTCTTTGAACATTCGCTCTATTTTCAATGAAGCAACATCAGTCAACGGAGTTTGAAAAATATATGAAGAGCTTTAACAGCTTGAAATGTACCTAGGAAAAATCATTTAGGTTCGATATAAGATGAAAGAGGGTGTTGAGAGAAAGTGGCGCATGGAGTGCGCCAGTCTGGACTTTGTGTGACATGAAAGGGACCTGGCTGTCTCTATAACCCCAAGGAGCATAGCAGTCGAGCACTAGATCTTCCTTTTGCAAATAAGGTCTAGTAAAGAAGTTTGGATATAGCACCGGTAGGTAGAGAAACGAGTCCCAGCTATTCAGTTTGAAAACTGCAAAATTCGTAATTTTATGTTGGAACTGAACTTCAGTCTACACTAGTATCCCTCAGAATACAATACATAACAAATCTCAGTAGCTCAGTACCCTGTTGCATTCGTTCTCTCAAACCCTAATTTCTGAGGATAAGAGAATAAGAGATCGCAACAGTATCTAGCATACCAAAACCTATCTTGAACATAATTCTAAAACGAAGAAGTATTCCTCCGATGTGCAAGTTATCACGTAGTAGTTATCACGTTATTTAGTGTTAATAATAAATTAAAAGCTACATCGAACTTTTAAATGTAGTCAATGGTATCTGAGTATTCTAACCGATGAAATTTAAAATGAAGCACGTCTGAAATGAATGAGGACGATGTCACGATAACAGTTCAATCATGCTCGAAGGATTTATCCACATCATTTCATAACTTCCGCAGCCACTATTTTGATTAGTAAAAATCTGTGTCAATAGAACATGACAACCATATGGAATACAGGAGATATAAACATACAACTGATATTTACACCTCTAATCTCTAAACAAGAATGATAAGGATATCTTCTTCCTTCTTATTCCTTTTGCTTCTTCTTCTCTCTTCTTTCTGCTGAAACTATCTCCGAGAGATGTGTGTCCATTGGTGTGTGTTATGTGGTGGATCCCATATTTTTTCCGTTCATTGCATGTTGGTATGGTTCATTCGTTTGTTGTATCTTGACCCTTCTTTTTGTAATCACTTTTGCTCAGTTAATTTATTCTCATGTTATTGTCGTTTAGTAAACCTCTTTTACTACACATTTTATAGCCTTTGCATTTTGTTATTTAGTAACTGCAAGTTACGTTGTACCTCGACTATGTATTGCATTGCTGTATTGTATCTTTCATGAGTGATTTTACCTACTATGTCTGTACGTTGTTTATTGTATTAATAACAACATTGCCTTAGATTAATACATCTGCCTCTGTCATGCTTTCTTCAAATTTTTCATCAACAATTCACTGAATTTTATCAATTAAATGTAGTAATATAATTTGATTAGGTGTATAATATTAATAAATTAAATGAATGAATATTTTTTTTAATTATTCCTATTTCTCACTTACTGCTCAGGGATTCAACATGGAAGAAGAGTACCATCTTTCACATTGAGCTTTAGGCAGAACCGGCAGTTCTCACTTCTGATTCCCACTATAGAATAATACCTACAACTACCCACAAGTCAATTCTGTTTGGAAGCTCTGTTGGGAGCAGGATTCGACTACTACCTACGGTTTAGAACAAATGTACAGTATGGACGAAAGTTGTACTCAAACACCTCTTCATTCTATGCCGTGGTGATTCTTCGACTGGGACTAGAGTAGATACCCTCTCAAGGTTCAAAATAGTCATACAGTCCTCTCTGGCAGCAATATGTGGCATCGAACATAGCCCTGTTACAATCAATTTCATAAATACCAACTACTGAATAAATCATCAGTCTCAACATCACCATGAGTACACCTACCTATACTACTTATAAATTGTAAATCTTCTCCACACATAGATATACATTATAAAGATCTTATCGATTTTAAGCATATGTTTGATTGATAGACCGCACAATGGAACACCAGGCCACATTTTGGAGCCTAGGTTTTTAAAATTATTTCAAGAGCCTATCTTATAGAAAATTTGACACTAGCACCCCATGTTCCAATATGTAGGTAGGTACTTTAAGTAGATCATTACCAAACGTTTTTATCAAGTAAAATTTCTAGTCATGCAGCATGATCAAAGTGAGCGAATTTTTTTAGATTATCACTTTATATCTACATTGTTTTGAAGTTTGAGCTACACAAGTGCAAATAAACTACACATTAGTACAAGATTAACAAAAAAATACCTATTAGTTCAAGTAAATTGAATGTCCAATTCCATTCACGATCAAAACTAAAGTATTTAAAAAAGTGTAAAGTATTTTGAACGGAAAGAACGTCTGCCAAGTTGTGTGTGGCACATAGCTTAATAGCATCCGTACCTAACATGAATGTAGGTACCTATAGACCATTGAAATATTTTAAATAATCTTAAAAAAATCCATAGCGGGAAATAGTAAATCAAGATGTAGCATAAAACGTCAAAATCGGTCAATTAGGAACAGAAAATAATGCTTAATGAAGGTACCTAATGTAAGTTTGCGCTTGCGCAGGGTGAATTAATTTGGGAACTGATGGTTTGTTCGGACAGACAGTCCTGGATCGTTCTACTTGTCCTGGAATTCGTCCTGGATCAACAGTTTGCTGTTTGGTGAGACAGACTGGGATGTTCCAGGACTAGTTCTAACAGTTCTAGATTTTTTCCAGCACTGTTGGTCAGTGTAGGATTTGGTAATTTAAATTATACCGCGTTTATCCGCCTCGTCAATGTTCGACTATTGTCGCTGATCCTCGGATATCTGTGTTCCCCCCCTTCTTTCACCTTGAACTTATCAATGTTATCATTCTTACTACGCGAGTCGTACGTATTGTTTCTCTCCTGAATAAAACTAATAATTTATAAAAGTGAAGTGTTCTTCAATTAAAATAAAACCCCAATCAACAGGTTAATGGGCTCAGTTGCTTCGTGACGGTACGGAAGACGTGAAAAACTATAACAGCAAAACCGTAAGTAGAAATAATCAGCTTTGTTCATCCGCAAGTTTCCCGTACAGCCACCTGTAGACCGCCATGGCCGAAAAAGATTCCTTTTTTACACACGATTTGAGTTCGGTAGAAAAACTAAGAGATAAAATAAACTACCCATTATGGTTATTCCATATCAATGTTATATTCAAATCGCAATCAATGTATGGAATGGTAACCGGCGCTGAAAAACTGGTGAGCTCGGCAAGTGCGGAAGATAAAACGGCATGGGATAAAAAGGATGCTATCGCACAAAGGATAATTCTTTCTACGATCGATCGGAAAATCATAATGCATGTCTTAAATTGTAAAACTTCAACCGATATGTACAAGAAGTTGTGTTCAATTTTCGAGCAAGACAAAGAGTTGAAAAAGACCGACGTGATGCAACAATTTTTCATGTATAGATTTGATCACAGTTTAGATATGGCGTCGAATCTGAGCAAGTTGGAGAACCTTAGGTACGAACTTCAGTTGTTAGATAAAAAGATCGCCGACGAGGATATGATCGGGAAAATTCTTTCAATTCTTCCTTCGTCATACAGCACTTTTATGACGGCATGGAATCTTAAACCCGCTAATGAAAGAAAATATTCCGAACTCGTTCCGTTCCTTATTAAAGAGGAAAACTTGAGTTGTGTGTCGGGAAGTAGTGCGAGCGAGAACGTCGCTTTCCACACGAGAAATAAAAACAAAGCAAGTAAAAACCAGTATCCCCCTTGTAGTATATGTAAAAAGCGAAATCACCTTGAAAAGAATTGTTTTTTCCGCAATAAAAACGGCAACAAGGATAATAATAATAGAAACGGAGATCATAAAAATCAAAGTAACAGTGGAGTCAAAAAGAAAACTAATAATGGGAAATCTGATGTCGCATTTTTGTCAACTTTAGTATCTTCGGCAAATAATAATAACTCATCTGTATGGGTCGCAGATTCTGGCTCAACCTCTCATTTAGCGACTGACGCTGGTTTCCTGAACGATTTCCATGCAACCTCTAAAACCATAGGCACGGCGAAGAAAGATAATATAATGAAAGCAGAAGGCATAGGCAGTGTAAAATCAGATAGCTGTTTACTTCAGAACGTTTTGTATGTACCTACCCTTACTAAAAACCTCCTCTCAGTTAATTGTGTTACTGAAAATGGTGGAACGGTCATATTCACTCATAATAAAGTAAAGATTTTGAAAGAAGATGAATGTGTTCTAGAAGGTCACAAAACTGAAGATGGTCTTTTCGAAATAGACTTAAAACATTCTAACAATGCCTTGTTTTCACCGAATATTGATGAAGCTATGTTATGGCATCGTAAGCTAGGCCATCTCAGCTATGGAGGCATGAGAAAGTTGATGAAAATAAGCGATGGGCTGAAAATCAATGACCATATTTTCAAATCATTTCCGGAAGTTTGTGAAATCTGTGCCAAAGCAAAGCAAACTCGATTCCCGTTTAACTCCAAGAGGACCAGAGCGACCAGGCCACTTGAAATTGTGCACTCTGATCTCATAGGTCCCATAGAACCATGCACATGGGATAATAAACGATATGTAGTCACTTTCATCGATGATTATACCAATTTCGCTATTGTATACCTACTTGAAGGAAAATATGAAGTTTTCTCTATAATAAGAGAGTATGTAGAACTCGTTGAATCCAAATGGTGTCTGAGATTGTCAAAATTAAGATGTGATGCTGGAAAAGAGTACATCAATCGAAACGTCATAAACTATTGCAAATCTAAGGGTATTGAAATCGATAAGAACATACCTTACTCGCCTCAGCTTAATGGGAAAGCCGAGCGCTTTGGACGATCGTTGATGGAAAAAACCAGAGCCTTGCTGTTTGACGCACAGCTAGATAAGGAACTGTGGGGAGAGGCAGTGCTTACCTCAACCTATTTGCTCAATCGCTGTCCTTACAGCTCTACTGATGTGACACCTGCAGAAAACTGGTATGGAAGAAAGCCTAATCTCGAGCGACTCGAAGTCTTTGGTGATGTAGCTCATGCAAAAAACTTGGGATATTTGAAAAAGCTAGATAGCAGGAGTTCTAAATTCATTTTTGTGGGCTATGCTCCAAACGGCTACCGCCTGTGGAATAGTGAAAAACGCAATATTCTCACTTCGAGGGATGTGAAGTTTGAACATCGTGAAAATGCCACGCAATCTGGTGAATTATTTCCTCTACTACTTCTTGAGGATCTAGAACCTACAGTCGTCAATAAAAATCATGAAAATAAGGAAATTAAACAAGAAAACTTGACAGAAAATCTTCCAAAACCGCAGACACCTGAGAGTTCCACACAATCATTGTCACAAGAGACGTCACCTGAGAGTTCTTTCCAAGAGGAAAATGAATCTGGAGATTTTGAGGGTTTTGATGATGCTTCAGATGATTTTGAAGGTTTCGAAGATTCCTCGGAGAATTTCAAAGATGTACCAGACGAACAACATGACACTACTCAGGAACAAGTGGACACTGGAGAGCAGCTCTTGGGAAGAGGAAACAGGAAGAAAATCGGACCTGCTAAATTCGAAGATTTTGTTATGCTTTCGTTCCATGAAGCTATCTCTGGGACTGATAGCGATGAGTGGAAAGCAGCCATTCAGGAAGAGTGGAAATCACTTCAGAAAAACAAAACTTGGCGAGTGGTGGACAGAAATTCTGTAAAAAAAACATAAAATAATGAGCAATAAATGGGTTTTCAAGATAAAGGACGATGGAACCTATAAAGCTCGTTTAGTCATTCGTGGTTGTGAGCAAAAAAGTGGTGAAGACTATAACGAAACATATAGTCCGGTCGTTGCAACTAGTCCTCTTCGAATGATGTTCGCCCTGGCAGCTATCAATGGATATCATATCATGAAATTCGATGTTAAGACAGCTTTTCTGTACGGCGATTTGACGGAAGACATCTACATGGCTCTACCAGAAGGCTTCGAACAGGCTGGAAAGGTTGTGAAACTTGAGAAAGCCCTATATGGGTTAAAACAAGCACCCTTAAACTGGAACAAGAAAATAACAAACGTCCTAAAAGCTAAGGGCCTTGTTCCCAGTAATATTGAAAGATGTATTTTCATAAATAAAGAGAGCGAAATGTTCCTAGCAATTCATGTGGATGATGGACTGCTGATGGGAGCTGATAGAAAAGAAATGATGAATCTTCTAAAGGAACTAGAAGCGGAATTTGAGATGACAACTGTTGAGAATCCTAAATCTATTCTGGGTATCGAATTAATAATTGATAAAAACTATATAAAACTGCATCAACAAACTTATGCTGAACAATTAATCAAAAAGTATGGGATGGAAAACTGCAAGATCACCAACACACCGTTAGTTCCTCTAAAATCGAAGAAAGACAGCCCCACACCATCCAGTTCGGGACCACGTCAATTTCCATTTAGAGAAGCTATTGGCAGTCTTCTTTATCTAACTAATAAAACGAGACCGGATATAGCTTTTGGTGTTGGCTATTGTAGCAGGAAAATTGAAAATCCCTCTAATGATGATGTCTCCAACTTGAAGAGAATACTTCGTTATGTCAAGGGCAAGACCCAAACCGGAATTGTGTATCCTAGAGGGCAAGCTAACAATTCGGAGGAGTATGTGTTGAACGCCTACAGCGATGCGGACTTCGCAGGAGATCCAGACTCAAGGAAGAGTACGACTGGGTATTTAATAATGTTTGGAGGTGGCCCAATCAGCTGGTGCTCCAGAAAACAATCCATCGTGGCTGTTTCAACTACAGAGTCTGAGTACATCGCTTCAACCGAATGTGCGCAAGAAACTATATACCTGAAGACACTAATAGAAGAAATGACGGGAAAAATAGTGAAAATTGTGTTAAATATTGACAATCAGAGCAGTATCAAGTTAATTCAAAATGGTATTGTAAATAAAAGGTCGAAACATATCGACGTCAGATATCGTTTTATCGAAGAAAAAGTTAAGAATCAAGTGATTTCTATCAAATACTGTCCTACTGATGAGAATATCGCCGATGGACTAACCAAGGTGAAAAATCTGTGAACAAATTTGATTTATTTAAAAAGCAAGTTGTTCAAGAAATAATTTGAAAGTGTAGTTTAGATTTTTTGTATGAAGTTCAAATGTAGAGTTGATAAGTATTTGTATCTTAAATGTTAAAAATCAATAGATGTTGTTTAAACAGAGAATGATTAATAATCTTAAGAATTATTAATTAAATATTATAAAGAATCTTTATGAAATGTTCAGCCAACTAAAGTTCTTATGCATGTAATACACCACATTATCTTTTAATATATATTTAGCCAAATTTAAATTAAGGAAGAGTGTAGGATTTGGTAATTTAAATTATACCGCGTTTATCCGCCTCGTCAATGTTCGACTATTGTCGCTGATCCTCGGATATCTGTGTTCCCCCACTTCTTTCACCTTGAACTTATAAATGTTATCATTCTTACTACGCGAGTCGTACGTATTGTTACTTTCCTGAATAAAACTAATAATTTATAAAAGTGAAGTGTTCTTCAATTAAAATAAAACCCCCAATCAACAGTCAGGCACGCGAACTCGACGCGACAGGCTCCCCCACTCCCTGCTTCTCCATTATCTAAACTCATTTGTTCTTTCACGCTTCCGACAACACTTTCTCTTGCAACGGGGCTCCGAACTAACAAGGTCCACCGCTTGGAGTGCTAGGGGGGCAATGACCTAAAGAAAATGGTGGTTGACATGATTTTCCCCTTGTTGGTACCTTGTGTCGCCCCTTTTTGCTCTACAATGCTTTCCTCGTACCACCAACCTCATCAATTCTTTTCAAAAGTGAATATTATATTATTAATAAATGAATAATTATAATAAAGAATCACACCACCAAAGAAAAAACGGACAAAACAACAAAAACAACTTATGTCTGTCACGACTGCCCTTAAAGGCAACAAAAGAGTAGGTACCTAGTGAATCAGTAAGGTCATTGTTTGGGTGCTGCGCTCTATCTCGAGCTTCTAATGTTCTGAGCCCCATTGTGTTGCTTAGCAGTTCTCACGTCACTCATGTCTGAAGTACATAGATCTGTTGGAATCACATAGGGGTCTGGGAAGATCTAACAAAAGCAGATAGGTATTCATCTGGACGTAATTAGGGGCACTTCAAACACGAAAATTCGATATTTTGTGAATCACTCCCCCAATCCCCCAAAACTACTATGGGGGATCAAAAGGCTGAGATATGACCTTAATATTACTTATAAATAAGAATTTTGTCCCTATGTGTGCCGATAACCGAGTGGTTAAAGGCAGTCTCCCCTGGGCTTCTTTTGGAAAAAGGGTTGGTATTAGTTAATTTTTCTACGGTAAAAGGCATAAGTTCGAATTCGGTCGAGGAATCTATTAATTTTTGTGCTGATTTCCGCCTTAGGTCAGGGCTAACATCAATTTTAGGTATATAAAGAAACTATGAACCTTGGAGGGGGAAGTGGACCGGGTGTTGCGGAGTGGAGAGTGCGGCCTGCGTGGGTCACATAAAAAACGTTTTTGGGGCGTGGCCTATTCCGAATTGCTTGAGAGCCTCTCAAAATCTCTGACGCGCCACGCCCCTCCGTCGATAGCCCAGTGGTACAGTATCCGCTTGCCACACACTTGGACCGCGTTCGAATCCCGGTCAATACATGATCTTTTATTTTATTTGTTTGTTATTTTTTATAAGGTTTGACGAGGAATATGTTTTCTACAGCACTTGTGTCATAAAATAGCCAATCATGAGTCTCCATCATGTTGCATAACACTATCAGCAAATTAGTTTTTTTAACACAGAATGTGTTTTAGTCATGGACTAACTAGCCGAAAATGGAACGCGGGATGGGAACGAAATGTGTGACGGGAAGCGAAAGGTTGTTTGAATCCCGGCCAGGCCTGGAAATTTTTTTTTTTTTTTTTTTTTTTTCTCGTGAGACGAAGGTCGTGGGTTCAAATCCCGGCCAGGCCTGAAAAATTTTTTTTTTTTTTCTCGTGAGACGAAGGTCGTGGGTTCGAATCCCGGCCAGGCCTGAATTTTTTTTTTTTTTTTTTTTTTTTTTTTTTTTTTTTTTTTTTTCGTGAGACGAAGGTTGTGGGTTTGAATCCCAGCCAGGCTTGATTTTTTAACAACGCAATTTTCGTAGTTTCATACTATAACTATATAAATTGATGTTATAAATGAATAGTAAACAATGACGCTTGTTTGGTTGTCACTTGGTTGCGCGACAACGCAAACACATTCTGTGTTTCAATAATTTCGTCCGAAGTATGTAAATAGAGGTAACCGGGGGTCCAGGGGGCTTGCCCCCTGGCGAGGCGCGGAGCGCAGAGTTTTTTTTTTTGAAATCCTTACAAGAAACAAAAAATTATGTTTGAAAAAAAAATTTGTTTTGGGACCCATTATTATGAATTATTTGACCCATAAATAACGATTTTATAAGGGTGGGGAGGAGGGGGGGGAGAACGTTTTTGGGGACATCCTGTATATGAAAATGGTAGGTATGTGGAAAAGAGCAAACTTCAGGAATCGTTTTAGAATGCCTCAAAACGGATTTCCTGGAATGAATTTTTCAAATATTTTAATTTTTAATTTTTTGGTGCCATTGAAATAGCTTCATATTTTACAGAAATCCGCTAAAATCAATCATCTTAAATTTGTACACTTGCATCTTTACTTAAATGTACAAACAAGAGGTTTCATACAATGGGTTGCATTTTTTGTGTGACCCCCAAATTCAGTTGTCCCGGGTCATAAGATACACATAAGATACCCGGGTCAAAAGTTGTGTCTTGCAAGTGTATGAACAGAAGGATGTAAGTTATATAGCTACCGTTCCTATCAATCCCCTGACTCCCTACGTCAGTCTAAATAATGTGGTCAAACTGCACTTCAACCTAATTTATGCTGTTCTCAGTACCGACAGAAAAAGTTATGACAGGTCACCACGCTTTCAAGATGTTAGAGTCCACCTCCTTGCTCATCGAGCTCTGGCCTCGCTAATATTGGAGACTATTTAGATCTGAAATAGAACAAGTGTCGTATGGTATGTGGTGGTTGTGTGATCGATTAGATATTCTGAATTAATTAAGAATTCTGTATATAATTAAAATCGTGAATGTATTAAGAAACTAATACAGAAGTTCGACACCCAGCTTCAAGCTTTCACAAGCCGAGCCCCCACTGGAAAGCTTTGGTTTCAATATGTACTTCCAAATGGTGACATTGATAATGAACTTGGAGCCTGGACCATCTGATGGACCGTTAAACCCGCTGAGTCCAGTCATGGCTACCCAACCAAGTAATTGTACTGGTTCACATAACTATCGTTTTTCTTTTTTCATATCCCTTTTTCACACTTCAATTGCTAACTTATATTCTGCGTCGTTGTTTCTTACTATATCTACAACATTTCCCTTCCTTTATTTCACAGGTGACATGCTTCTTACACGTTGACCAACTTTGTTCATATTATTGCAAAAGGGAACCGATAAAGTATGTTCTCATCAAATGTTACATCTTCATCTTCTTACATCTTTTTTTTTTTTTTTTTTTTTTTTTTTTTTTTTTTTTTTTTTTCGTGAGACGAAGGTTGTGGGTTTGAATCCCAGCTAGGCTTGATTTTTTAACAACGCAATTTTCGTAGTTTCATACTATAACTATATAAATTGATGTTATAAATGAATAGTAAACAATGACGCTTGTTTGGTTGTCACTTGGTTGCGCGACAACGCAAACACATTCTGTGTTTCAATAATTTCGTCCGAAGTATGTAAATAGAGGTAACCGGGGGTCCAGGGGGCTTGCCCCCTGGCGAGGCGCGGAGCGCCGAGTTTTTTTTTTTTTTTTTACTTTTCTGTGAATTGAAATTTTGGTTTGATGTGAACAATTGGTTATCTTGAGCATTTGTGTCACGATCTTGTCAATGGTGAGTCCCGATAGAACGAATTTTAATTTGTCTTCATATTTATGGTGCATAATTGAATCCTTTTAGCCAATTTCTTCGCGAAGTCAATAAGTAATATCGAACTGTCAGTAGGTACTGAACCTGACTCAGTTAGTTAGGTGTCTACTTGTGTTTTGCATTCACTTCATGAGACGATGGCAAATAAAATAGAGGTACCTATTCTATTGAATATATCATTCTAAAAGTAGGTAGGTAATTACATTCTCAGTATTTGAATAAGTTGATCGAGGAAAAACAGCCGGTTCGGTCTCAGGTTTGTTATCTGTAACGAAAAATTATGCGAGGATTATAATAATGCAAGGAAGGTAGGTACACATTTATTGTTAGTAGCAAATGGCTTGACAAGCAGTTCTCAGCAAGCTCAATCAAAATCATGAATAAAATCGATTCAGTTCACAAGGGTCATTGCAGTCCACTGATAGATATTTTTATTCACAATTGAATAAGCCAGTACCCAGGACTTGCCAACGTGGAGGCAACTGCTATCAAACATCTACACAAGCGCTGTCAGCACAAAAGCTCCCTGTTCACATTGTAATGAAGGGTGCTATGACGCTTCATATGTGCAGTGGTTGTTTTTACTTGAAGAGTTGAAAGCAGTAGGCCAGAAAAAGTAGGTACATTGTAAGCTCCGAAAAGTTACCTTGGTATTTACAGCAAGGATAGCACCAACTAAATGTACCAAGTAAGTTATTTACCAATGGGTACCTACTTAATACGAACCAATACAATCAGCAAGGTAATTACACCAAACACTGTACTTACCTACTCTCATTAATGAATGCATAGTAGTAATAACAACAAGGTAACATAAATAAGAATGTACTTGTACGTAAGTGGCTTGAGTAGTTCCACAAACACTCACTTCCGCACCATGGCTTTGCAAGAATGAGATAGAATTAATATAGGTACCTAATAAATAAAATAACAGAAGTGAAATACAAATAAAATGTAAATTGTGAAATGAAAAACACGGCGCGAGCGAAACAGGAACAAAAGTCGGGATCACTTATGTATTTGGGAGGGCAAGTGAAAGCCGGGTCAAAAACATAAGCAATACTTAGTAATGACTTGCTTCCTTGACTAGCTCACAAGGTTCTGTGATGAGAAGCTACCCTCCACCTTTTCATTAGGCCACGCCTACCCAATCGAGGGGGCCTCGTTCTCCCTTCTCCCCAACCCCCTCTGGCCGCACGCCGATGGACGAAGCAACAGGTGAACGCCCGGTCCACTTCCCCTCCTAGGTTCATGGAAGAAACTCTCTCATGTCCATGAGGGAGTTGCACACTAACTGATAAAAACTAACCAACTTCTTGATAACATACAATAACAGATATGAAGGTTATCAGCTTGTTGCCAAAAAGTCAATCTTATCTTGTGTTTTATATTTCGCTATTGTTTAAAGTATGTCTTCCCTGGTTTCCTCCGTTTAATTATGCTTCGATTTTTTAATTGAATGTGCGATGTTAATAATTGGTTTTATATTCAATTAATGGTGTTATTATGACGTTAGCTTATACTAATAACTTGGGAGAAATAATTCATCTGAATGTGGGAGGGACGAGGTTTGTATACAAATAATAGAAACACCAATACAATTTAGTGTCAATGATATCCACTTGTTGAAATTGATGTATTCAATTTGATGTAGATTTTCCACATCGAGGCAAACGTTGCTGTGGATTCCGGATACATTTTTTAGTGCCCTGCTGAGTGGAAGAATATCTAGCTTGAAAGATGAAACTGGAGCTATTTTCATTGATAGGGATCCGAAACTTTTTTCTACTATTTTGAATTATTTACGAACTAAGGAGGTTGACCTTTCAAATAGCGATTTGTGCTTTCTTCGGCATGAAGCAGAATATTATGGAATAACTCCACTTGCCAAAAGACTTGCCCTTTGTGAAGACCTAGATTTATCATCCTGCGGAGATGTGCTCTTCTATGGCCTCTTGTCACCACCCAGTAAGTTAATTATTCCATTCAGAGTATCGATATGATATCTACGCACTATTATAAATAAATAACAGGCATGTTTTTCTTAAAAAGTTGCAATATCTCTAGATTTAGTTCGAGATTTGAGTTTAAATAAGTTGTATAGATGTGGTTATTTAACATCCCCCCCCCCCCTTATTTTCTCTAATTGTGGAACAAGAAAGGTACTTTTCCATTATCCCCCCCCCCCCCAGTCAATTTGTCTTCAACACGCCCGCCCGATGTTTCTAGGCATTCCTTCTTCTTACTTAGATTACATATTTACGTAGAATTGGTGACAATTTCAAGCTGTGGGACAATTCTATCCTATGAAGTTTGGCATAAACTGCACTCAGCCTTGTGCGGTGTCTCTCCCAGAACTGAGCATGAGGAAGGTAAGACATTCGTGAGCATGATAAAATAATCAAGTGTTCCGAGAAGGGGGAGGGGGAGTGGAGAGAGAGTCCATCCAGTAGCGCATACTATAAACCGACTGTCTGGCATCTTCTTTGCATCTCCACACTATACAACGATATGCAGGGTAAAGTATACGGATCGACTAGAGCTCTCATAGCAGAATTAGCGTGAATTAAATTTATACTTATACATGACTGAACCGTAAAGATTACATCCAGCTAAAAATCGATGCTTAGCAATAATCAATGAATTCTACATCGATCTAGAGCCAATGTAAAACCGGTCCCTTCTACATATACATAAACCGACTGTCTGGCATCTTCTTTGCATCTCCACACTATACAACGATATGCAGGGTAAAGTATACGGATCGACTAGAGCTCTCATAGCAGAATTAGCGTGAATTAAATTTATACTTATACATGACTGAACCACATGTCTGATATATATATATATATATATATATATATATATATATATATATATATATATATATATGAAAAAACGAAAAAGCGTTACACTCTTGGATTCGTTTCAGAATGCCTCAAAACGGATTTCAATGAAGGAATTTTACAAAAACATTGATTTTAAAATTGTCCGAGCCATTGCAATAGCTTCATTTGCTACGAAAATTCGCTGAAACAATGAGTGAACAATAACAAACAACAACAACATAACAATATCTCGTCCTCTAACCAATCTACCTACATAAGGAAGATGGCAACAAACCACAACTAAAAATATTGTCGTTCTCATTATCAAGATCTACTGACGTTTCAATATAGTTGTTCAAATCTCGAGTCTTAATTGTATAGATAGTTATGTTTTACACTTATCGTTTTACAAATAATTTCATCATTTATTATTTATAACCTGATTAGGAGGTAACCTGTCTTGATTTGTCTTTCACCAATGCAACAATGACGAGGGAGCCTCATGAAACCGTGACTTTTGGATGAATTTGATTTTCGAAATGGACTTCGAATACCCCTTATATCGTAGATCTAATTATTCCAGAAGTATCTTGGTTCTCTTTTGTGTTATTAATGATCAACTAAGAAGTAAGCCCCAATCCAACTTTTAATTGCTTGTAAAGTTAGAAATTTCAATCTACTTTATTTTGCTGCAGGTGCTCCATTGCCAGATTCCAGAGCTTCCACGTCAACTAATGGTAGCAATAAAGATACTAATAGTAATTATCACAGATCTCAATCTCAAAATGGAGCAGTGCCTAGATCCAGCGATGTGACGAGTAGCAATAATGTTCACGTTCCAGGTAACTGATTTACTTTACTTTTAAGTAACTTTCAAATATTCATTATAAGTGGATCTGCATGTACCACTTTACTTTTAGGGAGTAAAGGGGCAGACTACAACTTTATACCACGAATATATCAGTGGAGGGAGTGTTTGGGTAATCCTTCATGTGGCATCCTCTGATAACCCAATATCCAGTAGCCCGTGTGAAGCCAATATTATAACTTTTCGTTTGACCTATGAGGAGGGGATTAGGTCACGCAGAAATTAGGGAACTCTATACTTTGTAAACTAAATAATATTGGCTATGAAGTTATTGGAGCCCATTTTGATAACTTTTGTCTATGGGGTGGAGATCTGGAGGCCAAAAGCGATGGTTCTGCTTGGTTCAAAGTTATATGGTTAAAAGGTCTATATGTTTGTGTTAAATTATCTTCCTTTTACAGAACAATACCTATTCATCGCCCAATTGTAATGACATTTTCAGGAATTGTGTGAATAAATTAGTCCCTAGATGGCCTCCTGTAGGTTTCATCAACGTCGTATTGATTAGAGCTTGTGCTAACGTGAATTCCCTGATTTCATCTCAATCAAATTATTACTCAAGATCAGTGGGTAGTTGAAGGATGGATTCTAAGTAATTGCTCGGATTTTCATTGCGATTAAATCAGCAATGGCTACTATGCCTGGAGAAACATGATATTCTTTATTGAAAACAATTAAATGCAAAAAAAGATTTGGACAATAGATGAATTTTCAAGAGATTGCTCGAATTTCAAGAGTATGTTTCTGGTTGTCTCGCGATTGCCAGACTAATTGCGCAATTTAAACTGGGATTTCCTGTACCTCCAATATCCTATGATCTAATGGCTATAATGTGTTCAAAATTGAGGATTACATAGT
Source organism: Adelphocoris suturalis (assembly GCA_030762985.1). NCBI lineage: Eukaryota > Metazoa > Arthropoda > Insecta > Hemiptera > Miridae > Adelphocoris > Adelphocoris suturalis. The sequence goes on from CM061051.1 coordinate 23,704,085, forward strand.
TGACCCATGGTGATTTCCCATGAATATAATTCATTTGAATCAATTGTGGCTGCTGTGCACATGAAATTCGTTGTCTGAGACGAAATTCTAAAGCTGTTCAGCCAAATCTAGGATAGCTTGAAGAAGATTCCGCACTAGTTTCATTGTCATCAGATTTTTATCGTAGCCAGTATGCCGATACCAGAGTTGAAGCCAATACTTTTTAGCCAATTTTGATTGAATTGAATGAAATTTTTTTAATTTGTTCCCTTTCGTAGCATGGTATGCAGTGGCATATATTCAGGGCAAACAGTGTTTGGCCTGTTAGAAGACAGAAAAAAAGATTTATTTCATGTTTTAAAGTTGAGTCTTACATTTATCCAAATAATCATTATTACCTTTATTATTTAATGACTACTTACCTATATATTATATCTGTTAGTTTTTTGAAACGAAAATTTTGATGGCATTTATGTTGATATTGTTTGGGCAGACTTGTTTGAGCTTTAAATAAGCACAGTTTGCAACATAACAAACCAGAAAGCTAAACAGAAGTTCTGATTCGAGGATCTTTGTTAGGTCCATTTTTATTGGTTCTTGATGAGTAGAATCGACTGTGGCGGTTAGCAAAACACATTAAAAACTGCTTGGCATTGCTGGTTATGACCTCATTGGCATGAATAAAACAAATATATCAAAGAATCACGTGAAACTCACAGATGAAGACTTCAACCATTTCCCTGACCAGAACAAGGGTTTGGTGAAGTGAATGCAGAGCAATATATATTTCAAGCATGATTCGTCTATTTTTTCTTGGTCTCGAACTGATCTGTGATCGAGCGGTCCTAGCAAGCTCTAGGACGTGGAGTATGCACCCAAGGCAAATATGTTAGTTCCAAAGACTCTACTCGCTGCAGCACTGTCGCCCACAGGTGTGTCAAATGACCTATCGAATAAGAAACTGAAATCTCCTTCTGTTTTTGTTGAAAACATCGTACATAAAATCGTTTCAAGTTTATTCCTGCTATTCGCTATTGAATCTATTGCGGAAAATTGTTCTGAAATTATGAAAATATGCAGCATTTAGTAGCAAAATTGTCGCCAATATAGATACATGTTGGTCTTTCAGCAATGTCTACAAAGGGTCTTCACAAAACCTTGGAGGAATTATAATTTTGTAAAACTTAGAATGAATGATGAATTAAAGTAATGAAATGAAATCTAAAAGCTTTGGAGAATTTCTGAATGAATTGGTAAAATTGAATCAAACTAATATGCCACTAAATTTAAGAAATTAGTACATTCTATTGGCATAGACTGCCAAAAGACACTATCAATAAGAAAACGTGATATGATTTATTACATATTATTAAGGATTGGAAGTAGTGTTTTCCGTATGATTATCACAATTTGTTGACACAACTCGCTGGAATTGAATGACTGAGAAACCAGGTGTACATCTAAATTTTCAAATGTTTGATTACTATAATTATTTTCATTCAAGTGAGTTTTGTTCATTATAGTTATACTATTTCAGGGCCATCCAGTGGAGCTACTCCTCACATTCACAGATCTCATTCTAGGAATTCATCATGGGATATGCGAGTAGGATCAAAAAGTACTCTGGATTTGAGAAGCTTGTCAAGACCTGGACATTCTAGAACAGCTTCTTTAGATCTGAGACATGGAATTGATTCAAGTAAAACAAATAATGATTTGGCCCAGATTTTTGGAATAAACCAAGGTAAATTATACTCGTGAATCAACTTTTGTAGTCTCTTATGTCAGTTTTAGATGAGTTAAGGGGGTTCGGCTGCAAAATTACCTGGAGGGCAACCCACGTCTTTATTTAATTCCAAATCAAAAAGTAATGCGTCCATCATTTTCAAACTTCTACAGCATATTTTCCACATCTATTCTGAACTACTGTAAAAATTTGAACAGGTCACGATAAGAAACAAAAATGATAAAAATCGTCAAAATCAGATTTCCAAAAAGAGTTATCCATTCTGATGTACCTTTTTTCGGAATCGTGCATACAAGTGACTCTGTGTCTTGAAAAATATGGTTCGTATATTGTAGAAAAACTTTTACTTGCAATTCTTTTGACGAAAAAAAAAAACAAAAAAAAAACAAAAAAAAATAGGGTGGATGGATCTTGAATGAAAAATTAGCTCATTTTTCTACGGATTCAATCACCAGTACCTCATTTCAAAACAAAAATATGGACAATCTGGCCACAAGTAAACGTGTGCAAATAATAAACCTAGAAAAAGGTAAGTAAATATACTTCCAGTGGTTGTAGAGAAAAAGGTACACGAACGTGAAAAAACTGCAATATTCAGGATAGCCATTTTTCTGACACCCATGTCAAACAGCAGTATTACCAAGCAAGTTTGTGCCTTCGCACTCTCTCCATCTGTTCACTTCCCATTCCCTAATTTCCTATACCTTCTTTGAGTGATTATTATTCCTCATTTTAGTTCACTTACTCCCATCTATTCCTTAGTGTCCATGTTTGGAAATAAGTAGGTAACATTGAAGAAGTGTAGACAAATTGAGGAAGGTTTGGAAGCTGAACGTTTTTGTTTGAAAGTTCAAACACAGCTCTGGGCGAACTCTGACCTATGTTTAGTGAGATAAAAATTACACTTCTACTTGGCATTTTGAGATGCTATTTTTTTCAAGTGTTCAGAAAAAGGTCAGGCTTAACCTTTTATGGACGGATGACAAATATACTTGTCCTTAACCTTATATGCAAAAATGACGGTTGACGAGTATACTCGTATCAACCTCATTTGTCTTAGAGGACGTATGACAAGTATACTCGTCCAGCGTTCTAAACTCGATCATCCCCGTTTTCTGCACTCCCAGGCACCCTAGGGATAACTAAAAGTACCCATAACGTTTCAAGATCCTACAGATGACGCTTGATGCGTTGGCAACAACAAAACAACAAAACCTTTTACAGATGTATGTTTTGAAGTTCACTCAGTCCATATTTGTTGCTACTCAGTCCATGTTTTGAGTCCGTTTTTTGAGTTAGTTTTCAACTATTAAATTCATCCTAAGAAAGATATCTATGATTCATCTGTTTAGTATTGTACTTCAAACATGATTAGAGTTTTGTTTGTGTAATACCTGAAAAAAATAAACTGAATTATTCCTGATTCTTTACAAAAATGAATTATAAAAAATATCACAGTCCCAAACACATAATTAACCTTGACTATTTTTTTTAAAGTACCAAAACAAACTGTGAGCTGTACCACAGCTGTGGTAAACATTTATTGTATTTTTACAAATTTTCGTAGAGTAGGTATGTCTCCAAAAATTATGAAATAAAAAATTTCGACAATTCCCTCATTGAAATCCGTTTTGAGTCATTCTTACGAATCCTTGAGCACCCTAGAGTTCAACGCTTTTTCATATATACCTATATATTTGTGTGTGTGTGTGTGTGTGTCCTTCCAGATGATAACTTTCTTCAGGATTGAGATAAAAATGCCGTTCTTGCACAAAATAATCAATCTTTCTAAACAAAATGATGAGTTTGTTCCTTTTCTGAGCACATCGAATTGGTCAAATTTCAAAAACTGTACTAAAAAGTCACAAACAATGGCTAAAAACGGTAAAAATCGTTAAATTTATAGTTTATAGCAAACTTTTAGTCGAAATAAGTTCTTCAACGATGAATTATAACAATAAAAATTGTATGTGCAAATTTATGCTGAATAATGTAGGCACTTAAATTTTATTAATATTTGCCAAAAAAATTGACAAGAACTGCAAAAAAGCTAAAAATCTAAAATCTCTTTTGAATCACAGAATTTTATTTAGAACGAGTTTTTATCCATTTCTTTTAACTCAAAGTCCTGAATTTCCAAAACAATTCAGCTCAATATAGTGCGATAATTTATGAAAATTCGCTCATACGATCATACTGCATGACCTGAATTCTTAATTAAAGCGGATTTTGTACAAAATTGTCCTATATACTAAAATAGTCAAAAAATCTAGAACCAATGTTTTTTTCTTCAAGTTTCTTCATAGAAATCCTTTTTGGGTACCCTGAATCAAAACCTGGATTTTTACATTTTCATCAAATTTTAGTTAAAAATGAAGGTATCCTCATCTCCGCTGAGATCTATACCTTCATAGTGATAGAAAAAGCTTCTTTTAATAATCTTGATTTTCTTTTTTTTTTTCCTTCCTTGACCATCACTAATTAATGAATGTTTATATAATTATGTTAAGAAAGCAAAGGATGATTTTCTCTTCCTCGATCTAGCAACATCCATGGACGATCTGTGACTGAAAATTGAGCGGTAATCTGAATACGCCACAGTAAAAATAACGCCCGCCTGCAGAGAGGGTCGTTGGCGGTGCGTTGGCTTGGCCTCACCATGGCGTCAAATGCCGCTTCTGTGCAGCGTGCTTTAGATGTTTTATATGAAAAGGAAGGGCTTCAGCCCCAAGAGACTAAAAATGTCCTTGCATTTACTTGGTTTCAGAGCATATACAGGGTGGTCCTTAATGAAAGTACCACCCTTTCAATTTCGTTGGTTGTGGAGAAATAAAAAAACTTGTCGAAGTAACCTCCCCTTTTTTTGCAAAGAATTCAAAAATTGCAGTTTGAAGCGTCGCGCATGCGCGCAAATGCGCGCTGCGCGCACCAACTTTGTTTTTTCAAATAGAACCCCCCAATTTTTATTGCAGATTCGCATTTTACATCAAATTTCATGAACATTTCACTTCGACAACTTTTTTTTTTCCACTGCGCGAAACAGGCGCCAGGAGCGTTCAAAGTTGCTAAAGTCATCAAAATTGCGCAAAACATGGATTATGGTAAACCCCAAGTGTGGCACATGACTTTACATTGTTTTTCAGCGCTGATTCACGTGGTGCTGTCAGTTTTTAGATTTAGCTCAGTTTTTTCGATTTTATAAGCTTAATCTACGTCTTTTGGTGAAATATTACAGTTTTTCCGAAGTATCAACTTTGGCAGTAGATTTATTTTTCCTCGCCCTTTCGCAACGCGGGCTTGGGACCGGCTAAGGCGGCCTTAAAAATAAATCACATGGTGTTTTTTTATTGGACTTGATGAATCCGAAATAACAGCCAGAAACATGGTCGTTTTTTTTAAAGAAAAAAGTGGCTTGGTTCCTTCACCCAGAAGGATACTCCGAGAAATCATGAATGTTATGGTAAAGCTCGTTCACAATAAGAAGGCGCGTTTCTCCGAGAGGGGCTCTGAAGAGCAGGGCTGCGCAGTGGGACCCTTCCCCCACCCAACGTCCAGTCCTACCCTGCCTGACCTGAACCCCTCCCGTTCTTTTCCCTCCCTCGCCAACATTATCTGTCCTCTTCCCTCCCGCTCACCCTAAGTCCTGCTTTGTCTTTTCTGCGGAGTAGGCTACCAGGTAATAGGGTGGTAAGAGAGGGGATGTGAAAACTTCAGTCTAGCTGCGCGAACTTTTGCCGGACGGTTTGGAGAAACGCGCCTCCTTACAGTGAACGACCTATACCAAAAGCGTTTGAATACGATTGAATCACAAGAGGTAAACAACTCGGATTTCACGTTACAACTTCAACTCCAAGTTGATCTGTACCCGTGATCATATTTATTTTGTCTTTAATCGTGAGAAGCAACTGATCTGGTTAATAGTCTCACTGTGAACGTTCTTGAGTGCGTATCATGCCGCGTTTTACCCAAAACGAACTGACCGAGATGGTGCGGTTGTATTACACGCACGACGGAAATGCTCGACTAACTGCAGCCGCTTGTCAGCAAGTGTTTAATCGGCGTGTTCACCACCAGGCGATATTACGAACGGTTCGGCGTTTTGCTTGCACGGGCAGAGTTGACGTTTGTCATCCACCCCAAAGACCTTCCGCTGTGCGCTCCTTCAACTTTGATTTGGACGTGTTGCTGTATCAACGGGAAAATCCTCACTCTTCCTAACGTCAGACGGCTTGAGTAGTTGGTTGCAGTAAAACAACAGTTCATCGGGTCCTTCACATCTATGGCATGAGGCCATTTAGGTCTCATGTCGTTCATGGCCAGCGCGAAGGGGATAAGGAAAGGCGGCTGCTTTTCCTCGCACACATGGAGGCGCTCCGCGAACAGGTCCCACACTTGGCCACCGCTCTTTAGTGAACCGACGAGCCCACATTTTCAAACAATGGACTCTTGAATCGTTGGAATTTTCGAACTTGGGCTGACGAGAATCCACGATTACCGTATTCCACCAGGCACCAGGTGCGTTTCACGGTAAATGTATGGTGTGGGGTGGTCGGCAACTACCTCATTGGGCCACATTTCTTGACTGGTGGTAGCCTCAACGAGTTGAGATACCTTCAGTTTCTCCAGGAGGTTCTGCCTGAATTGTTGGAGGACGTCCCTCTTGCCACCAGGCAGGCAATGTGGTTCCAACATGATGGTTGTCCTGCCCACAACGCACGGGCTGTTACACACCATTTGGATGCTCAATTCCGTTCTCGGTGGATTGGCAATCGGAGCCTGATTTCTTGGCCACCCCGTTCTCCGGACTTTACTCCACAAGATTATTTTTTATGGGGTTACCAGAAGAACAAGGTCTACGACGCCTCCCTCCCTAATATCGCAAGTGCTGCCGAATCGCAACAGCGGATCATCGAAGCCTGCGAATCGGTATCTCCGGCATTTACGTTCGAGGCACTCACCACTGAATGGGATCGTCGAGATGCCGCCTGTTTGGAGGACGACGGCGGTCCATTTGATCAACTACTGTGAACGATTTTTTTTTTTTTTTTTCTTTTATTCTTTTTTAAAAAAGAAGGAATTGTTTTTGTTGTATTTTAGCTGAAAAATTATTGAGGAGTGTGATTTATTTTTAAGGCCGCCTTAGCCGGTCCCAAGCCCGGGTTGCGAAAGTGCGAGGGAAAATAAATCTCCTGCCAAAGTTTATACTTCGGAAAAACTGTAATATTTCACCAAAAGACGTAGATTAAGCTTACAAAATCGAAAAAACTGAGCTAAATCTAAAAACTGACAGCACCACGTGAATCAGCGCTGAAAAACAATGTAAAGTCAAGTGCCACACTTGGGGTTTACCATAATCCATGTTTTGCACAAATTTGATGACTTTAGCAACTTTGAACGCTCCTGAAGCCCGTTTCGCGCAGTGAAAAAAAAAAAAAAGTTGTCGAAGTAAAATGTTCATAAAATTTGATGTAGAATGCGAATCTGCAATAAAAATTGGGGGATTCTATTTGAAAAAACAAAGTTGGTGCGCAGCGCGCATTTGCGCGCATGCGCGACGTTTCAAACTGCAATTTTTGAATTCTTTGCAAAAAAATAAGGGGAGGTTACTTCGACAAGTTGTTTTATTTCTCCACAACCAACGAAATTGAAAGGGTGGTACGTTCATTAAGGACCACCCTGTATATCAAATTAAAAACACGCTTTCTCAGTTGAGCCACTTTGCTGTTGATTGCCATTTAGAATTGGTCAGCAAGTCCCAAACCACTTTGATGGGTCCTGCAGAGCATCTGCAAAAGCATTAAAGATGCTTGCATTTATATCAACAAAAAATTGTTGGTCAATCACAAAATCTAAGCTTGTACCCAAACAAGAGGTCAGTTTTTAACAGCTTCCAACCGTAACCCGAATTCAGTTATCATATTTCTGGTTTTCTAAGCTAGCTAACATTTGATTCATTAGGATCCATCAAGCAAATTTATTATTTGCTATATTTATTTACCACAAACCATCCCAAAAAATGATTCTGCTCTCAGGAAGTTCTGTTCCTCATTCTTAATATCATATCCATCGAAATAAAAATCTTGTGGATGCTCTTATTAGATGATATCATACCGTGGGTCATCTATGTCGTCCTGAATGGTTTGGTGGGTCATAATGGCTCATTTAGCGCAAATCATGAGGTACCAAGAGGACTTCAACTTTACATGAAATTTACTTGCACTGCTCTTGGAACATCTGCTTTCCAGAAACAACTCTGTGCATCTTCACACATCTTCAGAGCATGTACTCAATCCAATATGAAAACATTTATTTTTAAGACATGAGAACTCCAGAAGGCTCATTGATAATGGCTTATTAAAGATTATTGACGGATTGATCAATCAACCTTCCCCAAATAGCGTTTATAAAATGAATTAGTGTTTTTTACATTTCCTTCCTACTCTTCCATAACATTTTACCCTTCCACTACCTAAAGGTAAAAAGAAAAGGAGTTGTTCGTTACTTGACTGTAAATATCAGATCCTTAGGTGATACATTTTATCTTGTAGCTTAAACTGAACCGATCACTGCTCTCTCCTGCTGGTCTTTCGAGTCGTTTTTTTTCCCCATGCACATACACCAACCCTGAGCTAGTAAAAAGTGTTTTCAATTTTTCTGGTTAGAGAGAGTGGCGAACAACTGCTCACTGTCTCAGTTTATTTGTGTATCTATAATTTTACAGGTGCCAATTTCACTGACCCACTGAGAGTGCAAATAATTAAAGCTCATCATCACTGGATTGTTGTGGCTTATGCTCATTTCATCGTTTGCTTCAGGTAAAAAAGGACGACCATAGTTCAAAAACTTGATATTTTAACAATTTAAATGAAATTGGATTCCATCTTGTAAATTTTGACACAAGCCTTACTCGCCTACAGTGCTCAAATTTTGAAGTACCCTTGACATAATTTCACACTCCCATTGCATGGAACCCCTTGTCCAATGTAGCATCATAAAAATCATTATTGTATAATAATAATAATTTACTGTAAATTTTACATTAATTACTACAATTTTCATCACTATATTTGTAATGCAATACGATCAGTTTTCACCAATTATTAAAATTACTTATATCACTTCTAAAATTAAGTAATCAATTCTATAAGATATATAACGATTTGAAATTTCAATGTCACTAAAATACCTTTTGAAGAATTTACATGCAGGGGTTTTTTTTTTTTTAAAATGGAAATGCGTTTTGAGGATTTCTGAAATGATTCCTAGATTTTAACACTTTTTCTTATGTGGTATGTATATATATTATGGTACTTCCACTGAGTTGCGCCCTGTCGGTGAAAGAGGAAAAAACTTAGAAATCTCCGTATTCTATTTACTTTATTGGTGTTTTTTAGCGAATAGTGGAACAAAACTTGTTTGATTTTGTTGGCTACTATGCAGTAGAACTCCAGAGCGTGCCTATAACTACAGGTAGCAGTCTGATGGACTTTTGGTATTTTTTCTGTACAATCAAAGTTTTGGTGAATGATTCAGTATCTATGAGTTCAGGCCTACCTCTTTAGATAGTGATGGTATATTCCCTCTGCTTTCTCACGTCCGCATCTTTGGCATTGGGGACTCTCCAAGGTCGTCCCCCTCCCTGTCTCGTTATTGCCTCATGATTTCTTGGAATCCCACTAGGAAACCTAACTCTGACAGTTTTTCCTGAGCAGACTCGTAGCGTCAGGGCTTGTTTTTTTTTCTTCTTCAATCCTTCATATTACCTTCTCCTGCACACGTAATCTAGAAATGCAGAAAGAGATCATAGAGTGGCTCAAAGTTTTAGTCTTTATGAGTGTGCAGATAAAGAAACTTTATACTCTTGATTATATTCATAGAATTTGAGGAGCAATACCGAAACAGCTCAACAAAGCTGCTGTTAAAAGCAATGAACAAGAAAAATGCAAGAAATATATTCTTGCTGTAGGAAAACAGCACTGAAATAAAAAAGCTCAGATTGTATCAATTATGAAGAGATAGCTCGTAAACAAACGAATTTAGTCATATTCAACCTTGCTGAGGGTGAAAAAAAAAGAAGGGAAAAAACCAATTATCTCATTAGATAGATTATTGAAATGTTTGCAGATTTGTTTAAGTTGTATATTCCTGTGGAGTCAGTGGACTTTGCTAGACATGTTGGATGTAACGCTCAAGCTAGCAAATGTTGGCCCGTTCTGGTAGCTTTCGTTCGGTTGCAGACAAAGTTTGATGTACTGAATTCGACCCATATTCTGAAGGGGTCAAAAATCAGCATTAATATGGACTGCTCGATGTCAGACCGGTTCCAAAGGTCCAAGCTTGTTGTCTACAAGGAGAAACTTGTCCGGCAAAACTGAAGAGATTTACAATTGCAAGTGTTATTAAAGTGTATTCAATGGATGAGTTAGTAAATATATACGGGGAAATCTATGCAGAAGTCACCCATAAGAATCGTAAGTGTGGAGATTCTTCCAGTCCAATCTCTTGACAGCCAAAAGAAGATTTGAAAAAAAAAAAAAAAAAAAAAAAAAACTGGAGCCTTTTGTGTGACAGTAGGATACCATGAAGCACAAACATCTATCAGCACAAAGGCACAATACGAGGACTTGAATATTCTCTGCTGGCGGTTTTGGGACTTTCATTGAGCAGGGCTCTGGTACAATTAGTGGCTGTGTGTGTCTAAAGTGTAGGGTTTTGTAAAAATCTGGCTCCTGCCAGTGTCCCACCCTTTCTGAACAATTTCACCCATATTTTCCAAACTGCTTCTAAAATATCAAAAATGAGAAGAGGCAAGGCAGGTTATTAGATTGTTCTTACACTAAGATATTATGGTGTTCAAAGCCAATATTGTGGTTTTGGCGTAGCTATCTAATTATAAGCTTATTGAAGGAATATCTTACTTTTCAAGAAACTCTGATGGTGATTCGAACATTGCAAAGGCTTAAATACAGGAACAATATTCTGAGTGAGGGCTTCATGTCTAGGATTGTAAATTACAGTCTGGAGGGAGTGGTTTTCAGTGGTTCTCATTTTCATTCACATGGGTATTCTAACGATGAAATACCTGTTTGGAGGGGTAAAACGCTTATAAATATATAGGAGGACATGTCCTTTTTCGTTCTTAATGGTAGTTCCTTGGTGGCCCTGCAAGGGTGGGACAGGGGCAGTGTCATAGGCTATTCTTGGGTTAACTACCAGGGCTGACATTCTTTAGTGACTTCAGGGTAGTTGATGACATTGAAAGGCATATACTCCAGTATGCCGTCTACCTCTGGCAGCCTTTGCTTTTGGTAGTGCAGAAGAAGCTCAATAAATCACTAAAAACAGCGAAAACTGATTACAGTTGATAAGTTTTATAACTTTCAAGCAGAATATTACTTATAAGAGTTGATCATTTATGAGCTAGAACATACAGAAATTCGTGCACAAACTTTTGCATTAAGTTAGCTTAAAAAAAAAAAAATAATAATAATAATAAAAAAATCGGTTAAAATTGTGTGGAATTCCTAAAATTGGTTTGTTTTGCAGAATATTATTTAAGAAGTTTTTTCTTAATCAATTTGAGATCAAACAATTTCTTTGCACACAAAGTGCTCAAATTGAAACAATTTTCATAAAATATACTGCAAAAAATTACAAATCTTTTAAAATTTTACTATTTTGGAAGTTAGTACTTTTAGATCTATTAAGTGCTGGAAAATTTATTGTATTTTATTGTTAGAGTCTTCAAACATTTGCTTTGTCTCTATTAATTTTGGTTGGTTGTTTCTAATTTATTTCCACTATTTCGCATTAATATTTCTAATAATAGCTTGAATTTGTAGTTTGAAAGATTCTACTGGATGGCAGCATGTATTCACTTCTCCTCACATAGAAAGTTGTATTGAACGTGTAGCGGTTAATGCCAAAATGGTTCAAGGAGGATCTGGAGAATCGTCTAAAATGGTTGCCATATCGTATGGTAGTCAGGTACGACTCTGGAGTATAAAAGACCATGGAACTAGATCAAATATAGGTTTGTATAACTACTACCCTTTCCAAATATCAGTATTTTGAATTATAAGTATTTGTTTAATTGAGTTATTTTTGTTTCAGGGACTTTCAATTTAGGTGTAAGAGTGGAATACCTATTTTTTATTGGTAGTCAGTTAGTTGCATTATCCCCTACCGGTAAGATTGGAGTGTGGCATTCCATGACGCAACACTGGCAAATTCAAGATGTCATTCCAATATCGTCTTTTGATACAGCAGGATCCTTTTTACTTTTGGGATGCAACAATGGATCAATTTACTATATAGGTAATTTTATCACTTCATAAACTGCACCTTGTTCAATACTTCGTCGTCCATACATGGTACTCAGTACTGTGACTACTGACTATCTTCCCAAGTCAATCAGTAATCAATTGTAACGTGCTGACGGTCTGTAGATGTTTTTGTGATGTATTTCAGAGCTGACCAAAGTTTTATAAAACTTAGGTAATTACTTACAATCACTTGTTATCTAAATATGTTAAAGGTTAGAGAACCAATGCGAGGACTACAGAGGGTTGTTCTGTGCATAAATTATTTAAGTAGGAATTTTCTAACTTGCATAAGCATAAGGAATCTTATTATCATTTCACGGTGCTCCATATTTGATGAATGTTAATTATTTACTTTCAATATAATTAATTGAATTACAGATATGCAGAAGTTTCCTTTGAGGATGAAAGATAATGATCTCTTAGTTACTGAACTATATAGAGATCCTTCACATGATCCTATCACTGCAATATCAGTTTACCTTACTCCTAAAACTAGTAAGTATATTCTACTGTTACATTGAAGGATAAATTCTATACTTTATTCTTGTCAAAAACTTTTGTGTTTGAGTTTGAAATTTTGTTGATCAATACTTCATTTTTCGAAATTTCTCGGCTGTTAACTTGTATACTATTAGATCACTGTTTCTGTTTAAAATTATGACAAAATATGATTGTTTTTTCTTCAAATGTTAATACTATACTACACTATTTCTGTGGATGCCTAATATTAGAACTCAGTCTAGCATAGCAAGGCTTGTTTGTTTTGCTAATCATTTTAAAACGTCGAGCTATTAAATGGATTTCAGCAGCTAGTTTAAGAGGCTCATCCAACATGAGCATCAACATAAAAATTGCTTCTTATGCGAAAACAATTAAGCATTAAATGAGAAATGAAGAGATCAAAGAGAATACTTTATATGCAGGAATGTGCTCAAACTTCAATAAATCGATTCAAACGGAAAAAAAACCCTGTAGCTTATTAGAATACCTAGTTGGACATTATTTAAAACATGGTTTTGCAACATAAAACAACAAATATAGGCAAAATATTGTATTATGTTCACATTTCTGTCATTTCTTCAATGTATGTTGCCTTGGCTGCCTGGCAACATGATGTATTGGGCCCCCTTTTACTCTTTGTACCAGACCACCAACTTCAAATATCGGGCTGCTCCTCCTTTTCCTAGCTGCCTGCTCTCGATAATAGCCGTTCTGAGACTTGTGCTCATTCAATGTTCAACTATGCCCTTTCATCCAGTTATAACAGTATTACATAAAATTATGGATATTTGTGTTATTTATCTAATAATTCTTACCTTTGTCAGTAATACTTTCTGATGAGATGGCACTTCAAGCAGTGATATATATGTAAGGTATACGCATATGAGGTATTGGTGTTTGAGGGTTGAGATTTTTCAAGGCGTCTCAAATCATATAGTTTATTGCGGGATTATATTTGAAAATCCGTGTGGCTGGATCACGCATTGTCTGGTTGATAGATATCTCAAATGTGTCCCATGTAGACTAGCTGTGTGCTGCTGTTGGTGCTGTACGGAGTTGATGTACTCCTAGTCCCTGCGTCCCTCAGTGCTCAAATATATTCTCCTTCTAACATATTGACGCAATATCCAAACTTTAAAGGTATCTACTAAGATGTTTAAGAGGACCCAAAAAGCTGGCATTAAGCATATAACAATAAACTACAAGCTCTGACGAGGCCATTATATGTATTGGTTATAGATAAGGCAAGAAATCCATAACCTATATATATATATATATGGGTCATTTCACGCGAACGGCCAAACTTTTTTTTTTCGATATTTTTTAAAAGTCCTGATTTTTTAGTATGCGGTACCCATTGGTAATACAAGCTAGGAGCCAAATTTTCAGACCCCTTCTTCGCCCAGCCTTTTCTCTACAACTGTCCGAAGTTTAGGGGTGTGCGCTTACGCTTACGCTTGTGAAATATCGAGATTTTGAAGATATTCAGTTGCCACATGTAATACATGATTTTGGGGTATTTTTTCGCACTGAATCATGTAGTGATGTTTATTTAGAGTATTTGCAACACCAACTTAAGAACTCACCGAAAAAAAAAAAAAAAAAAAAAAAAGTAGTACGTTTTGCAACGTGTGTAAATGAGAGGGGAAATGTGTAATTCTGACCGTTATTTTGTTATATCGGTGTTCTGAATACCAATATATGGGTTCCACTACGTGATTCAGCGTGAACAAATATTTTTCATCTTTTTCAGTTCATTATGATGAACAGGCTTGTGAATAAATAAATAATGCACATAATCTCAATAATTTGTTATCAATACATACGAAAAACTACTACGTTGAAAAATCTAATGAAACAATACAAGAACACAACGATACAACCTGGGTTGAAAAATAGCAAGTAGCGACAGGAAGCACAAATGAATGTGGTATAAGGCACCAGGTTGATAACGAACGTGTGGCCTATGAGGGGTGGGATTTCTCAGAGAATCCATGTACTTGTCAATATCAGATTCACATCACAAATTAAGCAGTCTCTTTATTACTAAAGACATAGTTTCTGTATTCGCAGGTTTATGTGGAAATTGGATTGAAATCGCTTATGGCACTAGTTCTGGCACTGTGAGGGTAATTGTACAACACCCAGAAACTGTTGGTCATAGTCCTCAACTGTTCCAAACATTCACTGTTCACCAAAGTTCTGTAACAAAGGTATAGTTTATTATTGTGCCCATCTTCCATATATTTCTAAGATGGTTAGGGCGTCATTGGCAGGATTTTTCCGATCCTGCATCTCTGTAAACGTAAGTTCCTCCTAAAGTTGAATGCACTTCTAGAGCTTCTCAGCTCATCTTTCAAGCTCAAGTTTTTGTACCTTCCCATTCTCCTTAGCTTACAGTAAAGGCCTTGCAGCTCTAGGTTCGTGTATTCTACTACTATACTTCTATTTCACCTCTTGTCAGTCCTCTATCTCTTCGTATCATGTAAATTACTGTTCATTATTTCAACGCTAAGCTATGAAGTTGCCAGTAATAAACATGGAATAACATTTCTCACATTCTTAAAATCTCAATGACATTTATTCCTATCCCTTTTTTGGATAATTTCAATCAAATTTCGTTTGCTTAAGGGTAATTAGTTGAATCCTTTAAATTAATTCTATTATCAAACCTGTTTTAATTATTCCATTGTTATACATTGCAATAATTTAATCATTCATTATTTTAGATTAAGACATTGTTTCAGCCGTATACCTAATTCCGTGTACACAAATGAACGGTATTGGAATTTGATTATTTTAAATCTATATACTGTGCAACAATGAATGTTGAGAAACTGATAGTTTCATCAGTCTATTGTTTCATAGTCATCTAATTAATCTACTTTTAAAAAACCTACTATTCAGAAACATTAAAAAACACTCAGAAATGGGAACTCATGAATTTAATGAACGTGGTTTCATCCTCATATCAAACCGATTCACCTAACTAGATTGGTTCTATTATTCACGTCTAACTCATCTATTCTAAGAAAATAATGTTCATACAGCAGATGCTTTTTATGTTCCAGGTGACGCTTTCAGAAAAGTTTCTTGTCTCAGTTTGTTCTGAATACAATCACGTCAGGACTTGGAGTGTCACTAGGTTTAGAGGAATGATTTCCACACAACCAGGTTCAACACCTGTGGCTTCATTTAAAATCTTATCTCTTGAAGAAATGGAGAGTAACGCTGGTTATTCAGTTGGAAATGATTTTGGTAAGTTTGAACAGAATAGAGCGAGTGAGTAGATTGAATAAGCGTAACACCTACTTATCTGTCACTGTATTGGTTCCACCTTTTTATGAAAGGAAAAACGTTTAGTTTCAATAGAACTATGAAATTCCGAGTTTAGAATAACCCCCTCGCTTGTTCAGAGTTTTTTACTAACCCTAAAATGCGTTTAACAAAGTCGAAATTAGTGTGAGTCAGACTGTAGAATCGATTATTTGGAAAAACTTCATTGACTTGCCGTTTGGGCGTGGATATACGACAAAATCCATGAGAATTTGTAGCCAGACTCTGTATCATAACATTTTTAGCAACACTGTTTTGATAAAACTACCCCCCCCCCCCCCACCAATGTCAGGATAGCACTCGTAAAAGAATGTTTTCCTTTCACTGCTCTGAAGGCTAACTTTTACGCTTACTGTGACATTTTTGGCTGTAGTAGTCTCCTATTCTTTGGTAGTAATACCCATTTTGATTTTCACCGGAGCCTTTGGAATCAATCAATTGAGATTTTAGAACTAATTTACCTTCTATTCAGCCGAGACTATCGTTGTCCGTATTATATCAACAACAACGATGTCCAACGAATTGACTAATTGAAGTCGATCAATGAATGAGGAATAAGGACTTATTGACGTGTATGTTTCATAATTTGCCCATCATTTTTTATCTACCTTGGTAAACTGTCCTCATCTAAAAAGAAGTTGGTTTTCTGTATGTTTTTGTCATCATACCCGTTTCATCAGGCCAGGATTCCTCACCTCTTGTGATGTAACTACTTGTCAAAACTTTGGAAACTCATATAAATACATATTGTTTGGAACTGGCTCCTGACTCATACTTCGTGATATACGCAAATATTTCAAGTGAATAAAAACACTCAACGTGACATTAGCAAAAGCAAAACTGAACTGTTTTATTAGCAATGCGTTTTTAAGCCAAACAAAATAACACAAAAGGGGTTTAGAAAATCCATGGGAACTCTGAAACAGGAAACACCCAACACTATCTATCGTAGGTCCTCCATTGGTCTCAGAATTCTCAGAATGGAATTGGCTTTCACAAAAATCATTGTTTAAGTAACCAAGGGTTGTTATTCTTCATTTGTTTCACTCCTAACATCATAATTGGGACAGCAAATCCTAACAGATTGTGGACAAGGCACCAGCCAGAGCTTTGAAATCATAATCATCACTCTTGTATTATCAAGAATTGATAGATACATCAGTAGTTTAAAAAATAGAAACGTCACATAGGTAGATTTATTGAAAATGATTGGTTCTGAACAAAGGAAATGTACAACGCTTTGGAGCGTTGTTCTCAACCTATAGAAAACAAGATGAGCCATAGAGTCATGAAACTCTGAAGTAACACCACGGAAATCAGGGTATCACATAGCTCTCCCACAACTTCTTAGTGTCAAGACAAAATCAATTATTGCTTTTTGTTAAAAGGCGAATTTCCTAAAACTAACAAGAAAAATGCAAACAAAAAGGAACCACATCGTTGAAACCACATGTTCAGACGGGGCAACTTTAAATATGGCAAGAATTTCATGGGTGTCCACCAACAGTCTTACAGAAAGTTGATTTCTTGATATGGTGATGTTCCCTGGCCTCTATGCTTGCCCAGTCTCACTCACTTTTATGTGGTTACGTTAAGTTTAAGGTTTATGTGAATAACCGCAAACTTTCAAGACCTCAAAAATGCAATCGGACCCAAAATATGGCGCCATTTTTATGGAAATGCTGGAGAAAGTCATGATCAACTTTGCCTGAAGGGATGAAGAATGTATCAACCAGCAAGGACGCCTTCTTAATATCATGTTCCATTACTGATTTTTTCTTAATGAGCAATGAACATTCTCGAACAATTTGATTTTTTTTTTTTTTTTCAACCTTAGATCTCCAATATTAAACATTTGGCGCCAATTTAAAAAGTGGTCATCCGTTTCCCCCCACCCTGTACGTAAATGTGTTCTGCGAAACTCAATGATTAGGCAAAATTGTTGCGCATATAGATTTTGTAGATATCTCTATACATATAGATAGGATATGTTCAGTTTTTCTGCAGTTTTGTTTAATTATTACAACGATCATTATTATTTATTTGTTTTTTAGTTCAATTTGACCATTTGTAACAATCTATTACTTCCATGAACTGACGATTGGTTATATGTAAAATGAATAAATATACTTCAGACCATTAAATAAGCAGAAGAGTTGTTATTTGAGAACTATAGCACTATAGTTTCCAGAATTACATAAGTTTTTATTGCCTTATCACTTCCTCTTGTAATTGAGATTTAAAAAAAAAATTTTAATGTCCCAAATGGGGGTCATTATCTTAGCAGGTCTCTCATACTCTTCCACTTTTCAGGCCCTTTTGGAGAACAAGATGATGAACAAGTTTTTGTACAAAAGGTAGTTCCTGAAACCTCAGAGCTCTTCATTCGCCTTGCATCGAATGGGAAAAGGTTAATACTCATAATACACATAGTCATTTTTATATTGTAAGCATTTCGATTTGTGGCCAACAAAAGGTAAAGAAAAACGTTTGTCTTCCAAGTTGGGATTTAAGAGTGAGCGATTGAGTGAGCGGTTTTCCAATCTTTTGGGGGATTTCAAAGACTATAGAGAGAAAAAATGACTAATGGGTTGAATGGTCTAGGATGGATGGTGTGAGAAGAAAAAACGTTCTGGGAATGCCATCTGATCCCAATGCATTGAAGGAGACTGAGTTCAGTTTCAGAAACATTTTCCCTACCTTCATTAGTGAAAGAAAGGGAGTAGGCTAATGAAAAAAAGGGGGGGACAAACAATATTTGCCATCATTATTATTATGGAGCATAGGTAACTGACGAACGAAGTGAGTCTCTACTTTGACTCTGCTCATTTGTCAGTGTGCGTATGTGTGTGTTCTGCACTACAGCCCGCAATTTCGAAACTATCAACTTGAAATTTGGTAAGTAGACTCTTCTGACATTCGGAAGTAGCTGAATAGTTTTTGATGACAATACGACGACAGGAACTTGTCGTCTGTGACATCGATCGTCGTCGAATCAACCAAAAATCGAGTTTGGTATCGTTTTCAATAGTTTTTGCCACACTGAATCGACTGAAACCACTATAAAAGTTCTAAAAAATGTCCTTGATAGCAATCTCCGTCAGTTCAACCAAAAATCGAGTTTTGACAACCATTTTTTCCAACTACATGAGGAACCTGGACAGCATACCAACTAGTATTATGTCATAAATGGTTTGTAATGCTGAGGTGAAGTGTTTCAGAAACAAATATTCGATCACTGAGTCACGATTGGAGGAACATCTTATTTTGACATGTTTACCTCTTTTTAGTTAAATACATACTCCTCCACCCCTCCCTTTATGCCAATAATTTCTGTAAATAAAATATCTTCCTAAGGGAACGATTTTGTTAGGGAGGTGTTAGGCTCCTTGGGCAACAATTCAGAAATTGCAATTTCGAGTGCATAACCTTAGTGATCCCCGAAGTGGGTGTAGTATCACCTAAGTAATACTCGAGCGGTGAGCCAATCATTCTAATGAGCAGGACCGGTCATTCACTTTCAGTTGGTCAATCAGGAGCTGTTCTTTTGAAGGAGCCCTTCGATAGCTGTTCATTATCATTTGCTTCTTTTGGAATTCCATGGGTACACAGGTTAAGCTGTCTATTATGTTGATTGTTGTCTTATGCTACGCATTGAATTCTTTCTTTCCATAATTCTTCCATTTATTTTACAATTTTTGGAGCCATTGCTTCATTTTCTATGGGAATTCACTAAAATAAATGCCACAATGTAGGAACGATTCTGCCTATCTCTTTGTCAGACGGCATTTTGAATCAAAATTAAACATTGAAATGATATGGAAAGGAGTTGAAAAGAGTGTGACCAAATTCATAGAACTCAAAAGGCTTTCTTCCAAGCAAATGAAGGCAAACAGTCATGATTGGTTTGGTTGAAACCCTTTTATATAGTTTTCAAACGCTTTGTTTGCTAAAATGTGGGGCCAGCCTCAATTTATGCATGGATCCTAAATTTGTGACCTAATGATGTGCTGCCTTATAATCTTAGTTGTAAATTTTTTTTTCTTTCTATCTTTTTTTTACAGAGTTTGTGTGATACGAGCTGTGGATGGAACTACGATTACTTCATTTTGTGTTCATGAATGTGAAGGGTCTAGTCGTATGGGCTCTCGTCCTAGAAGATTTTTGTTTACGGGACATAGCAATGGAACTCTTCAAATGTGGGACTTGACCACAGCTCTCGATTTATCAAAAAAAGGAGAACCAGGTTGGTTATTCATGTTTTAAATTGTTTGATTCAGTACTTCAGATATTTAACTAGAGGTAGTCATCCATATAATAATATAAGCAGAGAGCAGGAATAGCTGCTTGCCTTTGTCTGCTTATATGTTATTGGGATTGAAGGATTGCTTAAATTTCCATATTTTTAACGGGATAAGTATCTCAACAAATTTAAAGCTGCAAATTTTGAACCTGGAAGGTACTGTGAACTTTATAGGTTTTATTAAATTTTTTCTATATTGCCAGAATGAAAGTCTAAAAATTGTCTTGAACGAACTTATAACAATTTTGTCTTTTGGACTACTTTCATATCTTTGCAAAGGAGAGTGAAAGTGAAAAATTTAGATTTGTACCTAGAATATTTATGGTATTTTTACAAGTTTTATTCTAGTCGGAAGGGGAGTGCATGAGTTTGAGGCCGCAGCCTGTGTTTAGTAAGAGAGAATTTGAGGAGAAGTGGAGGAGTGGTATGAGCGCAAAACTATGTTCCCAGATTCCCGTTTTTGAGTATATATACCCCGGGAGCCTCCCACTCATTCCTGCTCGGCATGGAAGGGGTGCGAGTCTCCCGGGATGCAGCTTGTCGGCCAGGATGTAAACTGCCCTATGTTCACAGGGCCTTCTACTTCACTAAGATATTTTGAAAAAAAAATTGAGATTAAAAAAAAGTAAATAAGAAAATAAAATCAATGAATCTGCGATTTTCGAATCCTCATAATGGTTTTTGGCCTGTATAGCTAAACTACTTACTCTCATTTCAGTTCAACAAACAAGCGGTGGACCGACTTCTAAAGAACTTTTGCGGATACTTGACCAGTGTGATCTTTGTCACAGCCATTGCTCAACCCCTTGCATATCCCCATCTCCATCACTTGCAGGTCCAGCATTGAGAATCAAACCATCCAATGTGGCATTCCTAAGTCAAATGGATTCTAGTAATAACTCAAACTAATTATTATCAAGGGGGAGTCAGTCTAAAACATGTTTCCCGGTTTTTTTCAATCGCTGCCTGTGTAATATTGTATATTTTTTCATACTGAAAATATTTGTATCAAACAATTTATGATAACTCGTTCCTGCTTCTCACCACACGTTCTTCAAATGGGAGAAGAAAAAGGTTATCTTGAATGTTCTTTCTTGAAACTATTTGGTCCATTTTGTGACACACAAACAGTATCCATTATCAGAGAATGCACCTACCTGAAGAATGAGTGTTATTCTCTATTATTTTGGATAGAATGGTTGTGGGATATCTCACCCTAAAATTGCGGAGGAACTCTTGATTGCTGTACCTTAGCACTCCAACTCCAGTCTGGGACCGGCACGTGTTTTCACTTCTATTTTTTCCAGTCTATTTAATAGGAGAACTCATGATATATGGTAATACAGATCTTTTCATCTGCTCATTTTTTCAGATAGTCTCTTGTTCAAGATATTTAAAAAAATATATTCATTATTATTTCTAGTCAGTTTTTAAAACATACAAAGATGGAGAATAAATTATATGGTTACTGTGAAATACCTTTGAGTGAGGACTCAATTACCCATTGACTGTTTTAGTTGTTCCTCCAAGAATAATTGGAATAATGCTCAATACAGTTTTGTTGGTGCTGCCACACTCCTCTATTGGATATTGATGGGAAATGTAATCATGGAGACCCTGCCTCTTCACTCGAATCATGTCACATTTATATATATTCAAGATTGTAGAGGATTGCTGGTTCTAAATTCTCAAGTTCTAAATGAAGAGCATTGCTGGTTCTTATTTCCGAAGATGAGAAATTTTAACTATCAGATACCCTTGAAATTCAGGTACCTGTTTACATTTCTCATCTTCAGAAATAAAAAAATCCAGTGAGGCAGCATGATTGTATGAGCAGATTTTCGTAGATTTTATCGATTATATCATATTACATCAGTTGGAAATTTGAGCAGATTGAGTGCATAGACATTATTAACCACCTATTTTATTTCTGATGAACCCGTTCAAAATAACTATGACTCAAAACGGGTTCTGGATTTTTAGCTTTTTTCAGTTTTTTATCGATTTTCCAAAAATATTGATGAAATTTTGGTATATTTTTTAGCATAATTTTGTGAATAATTTTTTTGATGTTCTAGTTCTTTGTTGATAAACTACTTTTGACTAAAGTCTACAAAAAAATATAAATTCTACGATTTTTAGCCATTTTGAGTGATTGAGCACATTTTTTGAACTGAGCAATTTGACGTGGTAAAAAAGTGCTGGCCTACAAACTAATCCTTTCATTGAGAATTCTTGATTTTTCGGCAGAAGAATGGAATTTTTATCATAATCCTGAGGAGAGTTATCACCTGGAATGACACACACACACACACACAAACCTATATAACTCTAGGATTCATTTTTCAGAATTCCTCAAAACGGATTTCAAATAAGACGTTTTTCGAAAATTTTGATTTAAACAATTTTGGAGCCATTGCAATTGCTTTATTTTCTACAAAAAATCGCTAATATATAACAGTGTTAAAATTTGAAAACTCAATTTTGTTAATAGACCTATAATGAACCAATAGAACAAAAACTGCACTTTTAAATCATTTACTTAAATCCGACATGTAGTTGCTGGAACAAATTCATTGTATATAAGAAAGTTATTTTTTTCGTGATCAACCATTCTAATTTACCAATGCATTGTGCAAATTTAATTATGTTCTTCTTTTTCAATTCTTTTGAGATATTTTGGAAAAGGTAAATTTTCAGATTGACTCCCCTCAATTACTATGGAATATCAACAATAACTTTTTCATTGGTTTCCCATACAGATAGCTGGTATTCCAAAGCTCTAAATCAGTGCAAGGTTTTGTACTTTTGAGCTAGATTTATATTTTTGATTACTAATTTTGTTGAGTTGTATTTTGAAAAAATGAATAAAAGTGTAATAAATTGTGACTTTTCAACAAATTACTCATGAATTTGATAAATGTGTGAAAGCTGTACATGTACCACGTGACCATTCTTAGACCAAATTTACTCCCACAGTTACCAATCAAGTCAATGTAATCCTCATCCTCTATAAAATCGTAACTTTTAAAATAAGAAGAACAGTATTGTACCCACAGTATTTTAAACAAAATTATATTCTATTTCCCACAATTAGACGTATTCACAATTATTTTCCAAACTGAGTTGAAAGAAGAAAGGCACATAGGAAAATGTAAGGAACTGTGACTTGGACATTGTTTAATGCATTTATGAGGTTATACTGCACTGTACTTTTCATTATATTATTATACCATAATTGTGTATGGATATCAATTTAGTAATCACCCTTCACCTTCTTCCCTTGACCAACCCCCCTCCCCCCACAGTCACGTGGTATAGGCACAGTTTCTTCTTAAAAGATCACATTGCAAGACCAAGTTCCACTGCTATTGTGGATTCAGGATCAAGCATGTGATTTCTTCACTCAATTATTGTTATTTTTCAATTTTTCACGTTATTTGTGTCCAAGAAATTGTAGGTTCAACATTTTTGAGAACCTCAGCTCCTATATTCATAAAAAATGTTCCTAAATATTTTACTTGGTCTTTTTGATATTGATATATTATATATCCATCTTATTTTATTATTTACATTCTTATAAATAATATAGATATATCCCCCACCACAATTATATCCCGGTTGTTTTCACAGTAAATGATCATGTAAATAATGGTACCTGTCCAATATGTCAATATAAGTATTGTATCCGTCACACATTAGTAAATTATATGTACAGTTTTTTACTGCTGTGGATGGTTGTTAATAGCAATCTTAGTACAAGATAGCACGAAATCTGTAAACTCCTATTATGAAGACGTTGATGATACAAACAATTTGTGTTTGAGACTGCATGTATAATGTTTACTATAAAATCATCTCTTCACAACTTGATTAATCCATCTTTTTTTATTCACTAGATAAATTTTTGTTATATTCTAAAGAAAGATGAACAACTTTCTACATTTTCATTTGCCTGCTTTCATGGTATGTAATTCAGATAAAGTGAATACATGAATGATTTGCCTATTTCATTGTATTGTGTAGGTGTTCCTAAACCCGCATTTACTGTTATAGGGTGTAACAGTGATATTCAGATTTACTATTGGAGGTTGATCGATCTGAACGAAACAATGTTAGGTTATTGCTTGGTTACATTTATTGGTGGAAGTTATAATTCTTGACCAATTTCAGTAGTTTGTTCATTTAACTCTACATTACACAGTATTGGTAAACTACGAATGAAAATGCTGAGCAGTGTTTAACAAGAGAAAATTCGTGAAGGTGGTTCTGCATAGGCACACAAACGTATAGGTTTCAACGTAGTGTGCAGCAACTCGCTTCTGTTACTGTTACACAGGACCATCGCATGGTTTTTAGGCGCCCAGGCAAGGCTGTAATCCCCCCCAGTAAAACCAGTAATTTTGTTTGTTCCAGTTTTGGTTTCGGTAGATGATACTTTCTCTTTCTACAGACTTCAGAAAATTTCGTGACCAAATCAATGATGGGTAAATGAGCTCCAGGATGTTGGGAACGAACCTAGATGCATCCCAGGTCGAAAGGTCAACATTGATGTTTTCAATCAAGTTCACGTTTTAGCGATTTCGGACCACTGGTGTTCTAGTCTAGAAAAACTGGCAGCTATTATTCATAAATAAGAGCATCACTGACCGCCCATCCTTTACTTTTTTATTCAATTTTCTCAGTTTATTTATTTTATTCATTTATTTGTTTTCTTCATTTTTTATTTATATACTAAGATTTGATTTATTTATATACATTCTTTGATTTTTCACTCATCATCAAAATGAACTAGAAGGCTTCTAAATTAGGGGAAGAGTGAATGAGGGTAGAGGTCTCGTATCCTTCACTATTTTTGGTTTCTCATTGTGAGGTTTTTATTTACTAGGGGGGATGAGCATGAGCCCCTGTCCCTTCTATTTAAACCTCTTTACCGTCACGAGGGGTTGTCAGCCTCCGGACGTGTGATCTGTTCAGAAAAATATCAGCCCCTCTGTTTTTCCCTATTCCTGCACTGCTTTTAAAGGAAGAGTGATAAAGGTGGTGAAATGATTATTGAAGCATTGGGCAGTTTCGGGAAAAGTTAATCAATATTTATTATTGTAAACATTCTCAATCTTGCGTATACTTATGAGCTTAATGTTCAAAAAACTGTTTAACTTGTACTTAACACAACTGTAATTCTTTATACTCTAACCCCTACAATCTAGGTCCCTACCTAATGCCTCCAAAGTTACCCTAACGCTTCGCGGGTGACTTTTCGGAACGCGACGCGACCGAGGAATGTTGCGGAGCGCTCTCCCGGAGTATTAGGCGGGCTTGAAATGGGAGTCAGAGAAACTACTTGGTGTGTTTAGAGGTTGAAGGCTTACCGTGCTGGCCAGGTGAACGGCTTTTCTTTCAGATCTGGGAATTTCCCTCCAGCGGCGTGGTCCAGGGCTATTTGGTCCGGGCTGGTCTTCGATCTCCCTTCCTTGGGGGATGGTAAACTGCGGGCGTCGAAGAACAAGGGGCTGCAGTTGATCGGCTTCCTAGACTGCTCCTCACTTAGGCCTTGTGTACTGGGCAACAGCTATTACGGCACGACCCCGAGCTCCGGTCGTCAAACGGTTTTGTATTTTTCTTGTGGGCGTGCACGAATCCCCTAAATTTCTAAATCCAATCGTTGTATTCGATTCTCCCTCCAGTTAGTCCTCGGTGATTCGCTTCGAATGTCCATTGGCTACGAGTTGTGACGTATGCATCAGGGGTTTAATTTTTCTCCTTCCCTCCTCACTGGTTGCGAAATATAGTGGGGGAATTTAACCTCATTTTTGACATCACGCCATTCCATTTAATTTGCTGACAATCGCCTTTGCACGTGTCTGCGTTCCCTCTGGGAATGGGGTCGCAACTGCAAGCTGAAACCTCGGCTGATTCCTTTTTCGGCTGTTCTCCATTGTCAATTGTAAACTGTCAGTTTTCGATTTGACACTCATAATAATTGGAACCAAGTTATTTACCTGAGAAGTAAAATA
This sequence comes from Adelphocoris suturalis, assembly GCA_030762985.1. Taxonomy (NCBI): domain Eukaryota; kingdom Metazoa; phylum Arthropoda; class Insecta; order Hemiptera; family Miridae; genus Adelphocoris; species Adelphocoris suturalis. The sequence continues at coordinate 23,730,293 of CM061051.1, forward strand.
CAATATCACAAAACCCAGGGATTAACAAAGAATAAGATTTTGAAGAGGAATGACCTCTACAAATTAAGTGAAAAATCCCCTGAGCACTCGATGGTCCTGCTGTTACAGCAAATATGTCTCCTTTTGGGTCACCTTGCTGTTTCACATACCTACCCAATGTTATTGGGTCCCGATGAGGCAAATTATATTCCACTTCGTCCTACAGTGTTCCTGAAAAGGCAAAGCTATTACTTTACACAATGTGTTGACTGTGGTTCAATTCACTTCCAATATGTGAACCTGATCCAGTCTTGAGAACCAGTGACCTAAGGTTGTGGTCTAATAAGCACCATTTTCTGTCACCTTCGTGACTGTGTTTGAGAGAGTGCTCTCACCTCACACTACCGTATACCTTCTAATATCGCATTACTTATTGCAAGAATGCTTCATTTCTCAAACCATAATCCTGTTAACCAAAAGTATCCTGCCTTACACAATGAATTACATTATATGATATTTACTACGATATTTGTAGCCTACTAAGTTCTCACTTGTTAACTATAGTTTGGGGGGTAAGGTTCAGGTTTCCCATGAAAGTTCAGTTTGTTTGCAACAGTAGGGAGCTCAATATCAACTTCGTATGTACAGAATCTGAGTGGAATGCCACACTATTCAGCTGGATACAATTTCTTCAGTTGGCCATTGGTAAGGAGGTGATGAACATATTAGTCAGGATGTTGTCCAAGGTTAGATGGCTTAACGTTTCTAAACTTACTAATATGTTGACTTACTACCCAACTGGAGAAAATACCTTGGAGAGAAACGCTGTCCACTTGAAATCATATCTGACCCCACCAAGCAATTTTCAGTGCATTGCCTGTACTTATGTCTATTGGCAAACAGTACTTAAGTTGCAAAGACATCTGAGCCAATGTGGGAACATGTTTGTTTTCAATTCTCATCAGAGCTAGACAGTAACTGTGAAAAGCATATAGTTACGGCTTAGGCTATATGTATGGCCTATTAGAATTGATCCTGGGGGATGTGGGCCAACCCAAGCATGAGAGAAAAAAAATCTAATCGTGCAGTATGATCATATGGGCGAATTTCCGTAAAATATCTATCATATTTGTTAAATTGATATGAAATTTGAGCACTTAGAGTTCAAAGAAATCGTTTGCTTTTAATTTGTATGTCAAAAAATTATTCTAAATTATAATCTGCTATTCAAAAAGAAATTTTTAGCTCATATTAATGAAATTTAAGTACAATTTTCTGCATTATTGTGTGTATAAATTTTTGAATGTTCTAGTTTATAGTTGATGAACCGAGTTTTTCGCTTTATACCACAAATTTGTAGTTTATTTGCTATGCTATATCGTAAGTGTTTTTAGGATAAAACTAGTTAATTGAAGTGTGAAACTCGGTTATAACGGAGTTGATGAGATCTGCAAGTGTTTCCATTCAATTTAGTGTGAAATCGTACGTTGACGCTGGCCCCAAACTCGTAGGGTAGGTTCCTAGAGGGTAATTTTGTTGAAATTCACCTACCATTCAAATATTCCACTCGCCAGACATTTAGTTTAATTAACGTTCTGATACACACATATGGTTTGTATCATTGTTACGAAATTGTCCTGATCAACGCAACACCTTTTCTAGTTTCACTCTTGTGTAAAATACTGTCTAAAATTGTTCAATATAAATATTCGATATTTGTTATCACACTGCCTTCTATCTTCCGAATTAGCTTCCACTATACATTTTAACAGGTTATGGGCCCAGTACATAGTATCGAAAAAAATTTCAAAAACGGTTGTGACCAAAATTGCTTCAACATAACATTCTGTGTAGTAGATTAGGTTCAACTAAGAAATTGTCTAATTCAGAAAAATGGCCGGAAGTAATTACCGGATAGAGCCATTAAGAAAAGACAACTACGATACTTGGAAGATACAGGCAGAAGCAATTCTCATAAAGAACAAGCTGTGGGGATACGTTGTTGGGACGATTCCTGAACCAAACGAGGCAGCAACAGCAGCAGAAAAGGCAGAATGGATGGAAAACGACTTGAATGCGAGGTCTGATCTTTTATTAGTCATATCTCCAGCTGAACATAAGCAAGTTAAAAACTGTACCACATCAAAAAGTGTATGGGACACATTAAAAAATGTTTTCCAAAGTTCTGGTCCTGCTCGAAAAGCAACTCTCTTAAAAAGACTTGTTTTACATAAGATGAGAGAAAGCGACGACATTCGTGACCATCTAAATGTATTCATGGATGCTGTCGAAAAACTACGCGAAATGGAAATTCAAATAAATCCTGAATTACTGAGTATAATGATGCTTTATAGCTTATCTCAAAATTTTGAAAATTTCCGCGTAGCGATCGAAAGTAGGGATAAACTTCCAACTCCAGACGAATTAAAAATAAAAATCATAGAAGAATTCGAAGCTAGGAGAAAGGATGAAACCCTAAAAACTAGTGAAGACGCACTCTACTCAAATAATAAACTGCAGTCGAAATTTTACAAAAATAAAAATAGAAAACCATGTAAGACTTGTGGAAGAACAAATCACCCTACTGAGAAGTGTTGGCAAAATAAAAGTAACCAACAAAAATCAAAGTTAGCAGAATCAACTTGGTACACTGTAGAAGAAAGTCTTGCCGCAAATACTAAGACGTATAATGCAGGTTCAAGTTGGTGTTTAGATAGTGGTAGTACATCTCACCTATGTTCTGATAGATCAAAATTCACAAGTTTTGAACAACAAAATGGCAAACTAAAGCTAGCTTCTAAAGAATCTACAGCTAATATTGCTGGAAAAGGATTTGTGAAAGTGAAGCTGGGAAATGACCATATTGTAAATCTATCTGATACATTATTCGTACCTAATCTCAGCATGAATTTATTATCCGTTAGCAAGATAACCAATAAAGGTCTTGAGGTAACTTTCAAAAATGACCGTGCTGAAATTCGGGACCAAAATGGAAATTTAATTATAACAGCAAATAAAAATAATAATCTGTACACGATAAATGAAGATAACTTTTCAGCTTACATGTCCACTACAGATGAAGTACCTGAAATCCAAAACTGGCACAAAAAACTAGGCCATATCAACGAAAATGACCTAAAACTAGCTAGGAAAAATAAAATAATGAAAGGACTAAAATTTAAACCTTCTGACACACTCGATGATTGTGAAACGTGCATCAAGGGAAAATTCTCAAAACGCCCTTTTCCTTCAAGGGATGAACCCAAAAATTTGGACCCTCTTGAGATTATTCATTCCGATGTGGTCGGCCCTATGCGTTGCGCGTCTCCGGGTGGATCAAAATATTTCGTAACTTTTATTGACGAATATTCCCGTTATGGTCGAGTTTATTTCCTAAAGCATAAAAATGAAGTAATTCAATATTTCAAAGAATTCAAGAATGAAGTCGAAAACTATCTAAACAAGAAAATTAAATATTTCCAAAGTGATAATGAACGAGCGGAGTACATCAACAATGAATTTGAAAAATTGCTAAGGGATTCTGGTATCAGACGTCGACTTTCAGCCCCTCGAACGCCCGAACAAAATGGATTGGCCGAGCGCAGAAATAGAGCTTTGCTAGATAAGGCAAGATGTCTCATGCTCGAATCAAATATGCCACCGATGTTCTGGGCTGAGGCCATTTATTGCTCTAACTATTTGTTGAATAGATGTCCGTCTAGAGTTTTAAACCATCAAACTCCATTCCAGAGATGGACAGGACGCATACCTTCAGTTCGACACTTACATATATTTGGCGCCAAGACATTTGTCATGGATAAAACTAAAAGCAAAGACAAATTCCAAGCCAGAGCCGAGGAGGGCATATTCGTTGGTTATTCTGAAGTCTCAAAGGCATACCGAGTCTGGATGCCATCAAGAAACAAAATTATGATTTCTAGGGATGTAAAAGTAGTCAACCAATTTTACTATACTGAACAATCAAAAAATGATCCATTTCCATCCAGTTCAGGATCTGAAACTCAAGAATTCATCAAGAACGAAGACAAAATGATAGATGTATTCACGAACGAAAATCATGAAACTCAACCAAATGACGAGGAGGCGGAACTCGAAATTGAAGACAATCACGAAGAAGATGAAGAACAAAGAAATGAAAACCAGTACAATCTAAGGGATAGGGCACAACTAAATCCACCAGCAAGGTTCAATGATTTTGAAGTCGCATCCTTAACCCAAAAAGAAGCATTGGAGGGAACAGACGCAAAATCTTGGGAGGAAGCCATTAAAAATGAAATCAGAGCCCACCTAAAAAATGAAACATGGAAAATAGTTAAGAGAATTAACGGGTCAAACGTCATAGGAAACAAAATGGTGTTGAAAAACAAGTACAAAGCAAACGGCGAGTTAGAACGTCGAAAAGCACGACTTGTAGCCCAAGGTTTTTCGCAATGCCCAGGAATAGACTACAGCGAAACCTATGCACCCGTTGCAAAACTTAGTTCCATCAGACTCTTATTAGCACACGCTATTGAAGAAAATATGATCATACATCAAATGGATGTATGCACAGCATACCTCAATGGAGAAATAACAGAAAACATCTTCATGAAACTCCCAGACAAACTTGAAAACTTCTTATCTGAAATAATACTTGAAGAATGCGATGCTGACGACAAAAAAAATACTCAACAAGGCCAAAGAAATGCTTCACGATTTCAGAAACATAAAAGGTGAAAAAGTGTGCAAACTACAAAAAGCCCTGTATGGATTGAAGCAGGCCGGAAGGCAGTGGTTCCTGAAACTGGATTCAAAATTGAGGGAACTTAACTTCGAGCAATCCATCGCAGACCCTTGTTTGTATTTTCGGACGTCAGGGGGAGAAAAAGTACTCATTTCTGTCTATGTTGATGACCTTGTAATTGCATCGAAGAGCAAGAGTCAACTAGATGAAATAAAAAGAGAACTCAACGGCAAATTCGAAATGCGGGACCTTGGCCCTCTCCACTATTGCCTTGGAATCGAGTTCAAAATTCAAAACGGAACAATATCAGCATCTCAAACAAAATACATAAATGAAATAATAAAAAAATTCAAAATGGAAGAAAGCAATGCAGTTAAAACACCGATGGAACCAGGACTTAAATTGGAGAAAACTGCTTCCCTAGATAAAACTTACCCTTATCAAAACCTCATCGGCGCTTTGATGTACCTCGCTGTAGCTACCCGACCTGACATTTCACACACCGTCAGTTTCCTGAGTCAGTTCAACAACTGTTATGGCAAGGAACATTGGCTAGCTGCGAAGAGAGTCTTACGTTACCTAAAAGGAACGACACAGTTGTCTCTTCACTATAAGAAGACTGGAAAACCTCTGACTGGCTACGCTGATGCAACTTGGGGTTCATGCTCAAACGATGGACGTTCATACACAGGTTTTTGTTTTACTATGGCAGGTGCATGTGTAAGTTGGGAGTCTCGCAAGCAGCGTACTATTGCACTATCAACTCAAGAAGCAGAGTACATGTCATTGACCGAAGCCGCCAAAGAAGCGATGCATCTCCGACAGCTCCTTCAAGACATGGGAAAACCTCAAGCACCCATAGAGATATTTAATGACAACATAGCTGCGCAAGACCTCATAAAAAACGCCATAATAAGTTCAAAATCGAAGCATATAAATATAAAGGAACACTTCATCAGAGAAAAGGTCAAGAACGGGGATGTCATAGTCTCTTACAAACCTTCTTCATCCATGGAGGCTGACATACTCACAAAAGGACTAACCAGCCCTCGGCATTGTGAACTCACAAAGGCTATAGGACTTTGTTAAGAATTTCCAAAGAAAGCCCATGATTTTCAACATTAAAACATATTTTCCTCCTCTATTTAGTGTGATAGGGGTGGTTTGAGGGGATGAGATGTCTGTTTGCCTATAACTCAACATCTAAGTGTACATCCAAGTACTTTCGCCAGTATGCAGGCCTCATCAGGGATAATAAAACTGTTTACGTTTGCCATTTGGTCTTGTATCATACAAAATCATTGTTTCACCAGGTTGCATCTAGTCAGTACTTGTAGGTTGAATGAATTACAGTTATTTTCTGGTTGGAGTTCCATTAGGAGGAAGTTTTCAAAAGTCGGATATATTGTAGACTTTATATAATTCATTCAGCCTAAACAGTTTAATTATCCCTATTGAGACCTGTATACAGGCGAAAGTACTTAGATATACACCAATAAATCATGATGAGTTATAGCCGAACACACATCTCATCCCATCAAACCACCCCTACCATAGTTAATGAATGGCAACACACCAATCATATTATTCTTCTTTTTTGGAGTATAAAAGTAGAATTGACTATACTATTGGAAAGAGTATTAAATGAAGCAGTTTTTGTGAAAGTTTACAGCCTCCAAGATTATTTTTGTGGGAGTGTGTAATTAAAAAAAATATATATATTAAAATTCCCTATTTTTAAAAGATTTAACGTTTGTTTTATAATGAATGAGCCTGAATGGTGTTAAATAAAAATATTAAAATCATGTTTTATCAAAAACAATTTAATCTTGATTCCAAAAATGTGATCAAAAGTCGATTAAAAGAGGAGAAATATGGGTTTTTATATTAAAAAATAGAAAAGAGTGGTTTTCAAAAAATCATACCTGTCTTAAAACGGATTCCCATGAAGAAAGGAAATTTCGTAAAAAGACTAATTCTAAAAAATTTTGGGCTTTTGCAATAACTTCAGTTTATATGGAAATTCTTTAAAATAACGGAATACCGAAAAAACTACATTGTAGTACGCTTTGTGCTTTGTGGAAATATGTAAGAAAAGTGCAATTTTGGTCTATTGTTTTGTGTTTTCCCAAGTTGGTGTTGCAAATATCAATCAATGATCATCATTAAGAGGATCTGCAGAAGAAATACCGCAAAATTATGTATTACATGTGGCAATTGAATATCTTCAAAATCTCAGTATTTCACATTTGTAGCACTTTTAGATCGGAATTGCGTCAGTTTGCGCGCACTTAAAAATCAACTGATGAGTCATTTATGCATGAAATTGCATGAAGAATTCAAATCTGCAATAAAAATGGGGGGTTCCCATTTAAAATAACGAAGTTGATCCTTACAAAAAACATTAAGATTGAAAAACAAATTTATATTTTAGACCCATTATTAACCTGGTGGGCATTACTTTGATGGAGAAGTATGGAAGTATGGATGGAAAAGTATGGTGGTTGGTTATACTCACTTCGTTTGGTGAGGTGTACGAACGATATTGAATTCCTTGAGCGCTTTTTTTGCGCTGGTATCCCTCCTTGGGATATGCTTTTAAAGATGCCAGTCTCTGCGTATCCTCTGCGACTTCAACAGGCGATTCGGAGCTGTGGCCTTTATATGCCTATGAATCGTGCAGAGTTTTACCTTCTACTCTATAGATCTTACGGGACCAATGTTCTGAATTATCATCTGATTCCACTCCTGCGAGTTATGCTCTCAATTTCAATGTGATACTCACAAGAAACCCACTCATCCATTATGCACTTTAAAGTCTCCTCAATGCCAGAAGTGGACCGTCCCTCATAGTTGGTACCTATTTCGAGAGGTGTGTGTTGCTTCCCTTTAGCAGCCTTGTAAATCGCACCCCATAGTGTCTCTCCTCCTGCTCCATTACAATAGGCTTCCCAGGATTCATACTTATCTTGTTTTACATTTTGCTTGAACTCCATTTTCAGGTCATAATACCCAGGACGCCTCAGGACGCCTAACTCAAAGCAGATTGTATCGGCAGATGAGCTAGTAGGGGGGACCCTCAGTTTGGTGGAAGAGGGGGATTCGCTCCAGAACTTGTAGGTCCGAAACTGGGGGATGTTCCTCCTATCTAGCTGCATTCCTACAGAAATTATGACTCGTCAATATTGGTCTCTAGAGACCTTGAAATTAGAGGAGTGGTAAGGAAATATGCGAGGTATTTCAATATTATGTTCAGTACTGTAATAGAAGTACTTACGGCAATTTCTATGGTTGCAAGAGTTTCATTTACAGAGGCTGCCACTAACAGAACCAAACACAGTTCTTTATCTACCAACGTTACCATTTTTCAGATCGTACCATTTTCTTTGCAATATAATGCATGCCCTACATCCAATAACTTTTTCCATTTCCCTTTCCTTTCTCCAAATAAAATTCTGATAATGAGATAGGAAAAAACGCGTTTTCAATCATCACATACATCTTAAACACAATTAACAGTCAATGAATTGTAACAGTCAACAACACATGGATATAATTACAACTTAGATAAATAGTTTTGTTGTCATTCTTGTGTGATGACTGGGCTGACATCAGACACATTCTTTGGGACTGAAAAACTGAAAGAAAACTTTCCACAAAGCATAGAGGAAGGAGGTTCACAGTGTGGGTTTCTTAGGAGAAAATAGGTCTGAATCTGTAGAGGGGTACCATGACAGACACCGCATTTCACCAATACAGCACTATCAATTTTTGTCTATGCTTCGGCCTATACAATAACAACGTAACACAAAGAGTGAAGGGCCAAGTATAATCATTATAATTTTATAAAATTTATCATTTTCGTTTCCTTTTAGCATGGAACTTACTTTAGCTATCAACACCCATCATAGGGAGCTAAAATTATTGTAGCTCACTCGTATAAATATCTTTGTTCTTTCGTAAGCTGATCCTGTAAATAGCCCCAACCTTTAGTATGACACCCAACGCATATCAGGAAGAAAACCCAACACATGTCTGGAACAGTGAGTAAGAGTGATGATGTCAACTCACTCTAGTAGCAGTTGGTGGAACCAAATAGTTTAATGGAGAGTGTAGATAGCTATTTCTGAGTGAGATAACGTTGTATTGAGAACGGTAGTTATATTTTCTGGGTGGTCATTCATAGGGGTAAGATTTATTGTATGTTTTACGTGATAAGCAATCTTTGTTAAATTACAAGCATTGGCTTTGGCTACGAAAATTGAGTTTTTATTGTGATCTAAACTTCACCCACAGATAATGAAAGGATCCGTGGGAGGATTATAAACCTCCTTTAATATGTAGGTACTTAGTCATCTAACTTTTATCATTGATGGCTCGTGAGATAGGACTCACTACTTCATCTGCTAGCATGTGTTGTTTTAATTGTGCTCTGTCATTCATTGTTTTTGTTCCGACTATGTCGTTTGTTTCTTTATTATGTTTGACTTTTCTCATGCGGGCATTTTATCATAGGATACCTACACTCAATGCGTAAAATGCGAAAATTTTAATTTTTTGCGCTTACAAGAAATACCATATTCTACCAGCGACATCAAGTAGATGAGGTAAATGAAAAGTCTCACCTCTATTAATGCAGGCTAGCAGGCCCTATGACACAAAAATCATCAAGGTAATTAAGATAATTCTTCTGAATTGGATATAACTAGCTCTAGTATTTTGTAACGACAGAAGGGGCTGATGAATGTATCAACACAACAATCGTAGTATAAGGTTTAAATACGCTAATTTTATTTGTGAATTATACAGACTAGTATGCATCTAGTAGGTCTAAAGTGAAACCAAAATGTCCAGAGGGAAGTATAAGTGTGTGATGGTCCTCCATGTTCATGTATAGAGCATCAAGGTAAACATTCCATTCTCTCAAGTTGTCAATGAATCAAAGGCCACTTCTGGCTTAAGGTAGGTAGCTACCAGAGAAAGATTGAAGATAAACTGAAGTTAAACTTGTAATCAATTTGAGAAACCTCACGAATAATGCCCATAGCTAATAATATTGTGAAGTATTTTCATCTAGTTGGGAACAGTTAGAATGATCTCTCTACAACGTTTTAGGTGTTACTGGTGTTCTACAACAACCTATAATCCAATCTAGAACAATAAGAACTGTTGGACGATTGCTGATAATGTTGAGCATGATTAAAAGAAGGTACACTTACCATTATTTTTACGTAGTTAACAATTATGGTAGGTAGGTGCCTATAACCTGTAATTTGGAAAGGGGGAATCAAATCTCATCGTCCATTTTGGGAGGGATTAAACATCGCATGCGATTTTTTCTATTTATTTAAGGAAACATCTTTGCCTAGTCGAAATCATTATGTTCCTGCATTAATTATCTTAAGCCTTGTTCAGTTTCAATGTCAGTTGTATATGGCGTGTGGTTTTAGAAGATTTTTGGCTTAGGTTTTGGACCATACGCACTTGAACTTTGTAGTCTTGCACATTAGATTATTTGGTCACATTTAATAAGAATGTAATAAGAATGTGCGTATGAAGTGTGTCCTACTTGAGTAATATGTTCCTTTATGACCGATCTGAAGAAAGAGAGAGAGATTATTATATTGAGCTTTTTTTCTTTTTTTTTTTTTACTCGTATCAAACTTAAAATATGGTTGTAGGTTAAAACTGTAAACATTGCTTTACATTTTTGGGGCTTTTTCACAAACTGAAATGTGTAAGAAATTCTCATTACTTAGTCACTTCTTGTTGGGGTACAATTTATGTCCGATTTCCTTTTTACCATTCATCAAACTCCTAGGATATAAAAGGGACATGAAATAGGTATATCATTTCAAGCAGGAATTTTCAAGGTTAGTGTCCATGTACGTTGAACTTATGTTGAGAAAGTTGCGTGAAGCCACACACGTACAATATAATAGTTATTTAATTTATTTTCTTTATTTTGTATTTTAGAATTCTATTATTACTATGTAGGTAACTATTATTGGAAGCATTCCGTTTTTCAATGGCATTTCATACTCTGTATTGTTTATTATGTACCTACATACCTCATTAAATATTTTAACGAAAACTATCCAGATCCTAGTCCATTTTAGGTTGTTGCTTCGTATGCCCTAGTTTGTTGCTACTTTGAATGTTGGTCTCATACCATTCCAATTACATTTCCATGAATTTAGGATTATAGAGTATTCAATATGATATACAAAATATGTTTATTCTTATTTTGTGACTTACATTCATAACTTTGTACATATGGGATTTTAATCGACATTGGTTAAATTCGATGTAAAGTAGGAACTCCATTTTATTTGTTAACATGGAATCAACTTATAGTAGCATCGATATGTTCTTCTTTGAATGTTGTATGATATGCAATAGGATTGTTGTCAAAATCCTGCATATAACAGGGTGGGCTGTTTACTGGGCTCATTTCATTTCGGCTGTCAGGAGAATCCGTCGAACTCGGATAATGAGGTGGGCTCATACACGACTGATTGCAGGAGTCACTCGTAGGTCCTGCAAGAACAGCCATATTTATTAATTTCATCTGTTACTCCGTTTGAAAACACTTTATTCATTTGTGAATTTGAGAGGCTCCCATTTTGAAGCTCACTACATGTTACTCATTCATGTTAATTATGTTCATGTAGGTACCAAGAAGTTGCATAGACAGATTAGGTATCTTGATTTTCGGCAGAAAAACACTAATAGCCCCCATTTAAATTGAATACATGCTAGAAATGTAGAAGAAAGTCTTCCCTTGTTCAAGTCAAAATTAGTAGTTAGTGGCATGGCAGGGTCCCTAAATATAAGGACCTCTTTTGAATGCATTCATTATCACTCGCAGATTAGACAAACACATGCAATACCTACCTAATCAACAACACACATATTAATAGTCGTATTCTTTTTTATTTATTTATTTCTTTTCAACTACCATGGTAAATTTCTCAATTCCTAAGCATTGAAAATATTTGAAAACACGTTTCTCATGATTAAACTCTATGGTGCTAAATTTGGTGAGCAAATGCAGTTGAGTTTTGTCGTTTGCAATATAGAACCCGCAGTTCTGGAAATGAGTTCTGCGTTCACAGTGCTCTGTTAATGCAGTTCCGTACGGTTCTAACAGTTCCTATTTGTTTCCAGAACTGCTGGTACTCGAAAACTAGGACTTCTTTCTAAAATGCTCCTGGAATATAACTCTCACAGTCGAAGAGGTTTGATCATACCGGCCTCATAGCTCAAATTGTTGGAGTGTTGCAACTAATTGGAAATTTCCCCCGTATTGTAACGACGAGAGTTTGAACTCCTGTCGAGGTGCCAAATATTTTTGGGCCGTTACAGTTCGCTCATGTGGTCTTCTAGAGCTCTGAGATCGTTCGCAGTGCTAAAATAGTTCCACTAACACTGGATCAATTCTGAAGAATCCCAAAATTTGTCAAGACTACCACTGAGAACGGCCCTGTCATGTACCTACATCGGATTTTCAAAAGGCCTAGGTACCTATTTTAAAGGTTTGAAAATTCAGGACATTCAACTCATAATGGTACTGTAAACCTTCAATAATGGGATTATGTAGGTAAGTAGGTACCTTTTAGCGAATTTCCATAGAAAATAAACTATTGCAATGGCTCAGAAAATTTTGGTTTTAAAAATTTTTGAAAAATTTCTTCATTGAAATCCGTTTTGAGGCATTCTGAAACGAATCCTAGAGTTTATCGTTTTTTTCATATATATATATGTATATATATATATATATATATATATATATATATATATATATATATATATATATATATATATATATATATATATATATATGTGTGTGTGTGTGTGTGTATTTATTTATTTATATATTTATGTGTCATTCCAGACGATAACTCTCCTTGGGATTGGGATAAAAATTCCGTACTTGCGCCAAAAAATCAAGCGTTGGTCAGCACATTTTGAGTACATTAAATTGGTCAAATTCCAAAAAATGCACTAAAAAAAAAAAAAAAAAAAAAAATCATTAAAAATGGATAAAAACGGCAAAATCATTTCAGTAGATTCGGAGTTTTACCTGTGTCAATCAATATTAGTTTCGCGCATGCGCAATGCTTATTACTCTACCAATCGTGATATGATTTACTGGGCATTCTTCTAGATCATATCTAGACCTACAACCTACCGATTTTGAACGAGATCGGACCAACAGATGATGAGAAATCGACGTTATGAGAAATTCACGTTTGCGCATGTGCACAGGCTACTATTAATTCGTCGGTATTGAAAATTATACGGGACCGTCCAGGAACTAATCCGCACAATCCCTGAGAATTTTTTTGGAATCGGAATGAAACTTGGTATGGTTTTGGGCGTGACAAAGATTTACCACAGACAGAGAGACAATGAACAAAATTGATCAGCAAGCTCAGAAACGCAAAAAACAAGTGGAAATTTTGATTTTGGAGGACAAAATATTTTTCAAATTCAATCACGAACACATACCTTCCCTACCGTCGGTAGTGAGGAAGCAAAATAAAAAAAAAAGGTCCAATCATGCAGGATGATCGTATGAGCGAATTTTCTTAAATCTTATCTATCATATTATAATATGTTGAATTCTATTGAAATTTGAGGAATTTTAGTAGAAAAAATTGTTAAAAACCAATTTTATGGAAACAAAACGGTGATTAATTTTTTTTTTTTAAAGTTATTTTAACTAAATAAAATTCGGTGATTTGAAAAAGATTTTGGATTTTTATTTATTTATTTTTTTTTGCATTTGTCAGCAATTATTAATGAAATTTAAGTAAGTTTTCAGCATAATTTTGTGCAAAAATTTTAAATGTTCCAGTTAATTGTTGATAATTTTTTTCTGACTATAAATCTGCTATAAGTAATAAATTTAACGATTTTTGGCCGTTTTTAGCCATTTTTAGTGATTTTTTTCAGTAAATTTTTTTTAATTTGACCAATTTAATGTGCTCAAAAATTGTTTGCAAACAAACTGGTCCTTTCGTTTGGAATGCTTGATTTTTTGGCGAAAAGAACGGGATTTTTATCTCAATCCTAAGAAGGAGAGTTATAGTCTGGAATGACATATATATATATGACAAAGCGCAAACTTCAGTAATCGTTTCAGAATGCCTCAAAACGGATTTCAATGAGAAAATTTTTCAAAAATTTTCCGAGCCATTGCAATAGCTTAATTTTCTACGCAAATTCGCTAAAAAAATAATAAATAAATAAATAAAAAAGAGAATAAAGTAATTTTATGTATATATACCTATATATTGTTTTGAGTTTATATTTTAATAGTATCTTCCAAACTGGACACCTTCACATCCCCTTTACCTCATTTGCCTACATACACCTGCTACCTACTCGAATGTATCTTTCCTACTTGGTAACTACCAATACCTACTTATAAATTGTTATATCTTCACTTTATATTGATGGTTAACTAGTGTTAACTTCATTACAAACTGTTCAAATGTTTATAGATAGATACCTTTTTCACAAAACTTGTTACTTCTTTGGGCGGATTCGTAAAAGTTTTTCAAGGGCTTTTCCAAGTTGTGCTATCTCATCTAAAAGTAATATAATGGACACAAGAATGAACGTAAGAATAAAACAGCTGCGACGATGTGAACTGAGACCCACCTGCTCTTCTCCAGTCGATAAGTTGAGTTATCAAGGTATTTAGCATATCATCGTTCCTTTTTATGAACGATGATATTCGACAACAAACCCAAATGTGCTCAACTGTTGTTGAATTCTGTCGGGGCATCACATTACAACCTACTAGCCGCACTCCTGGCACCTGACATTCCTGATGATCTAGAATATGACCTATTAATGAAACATTTAGGCAATCATTCGGCACCAAAAAAGAATCCGCTCGTGGCCAAACACTATTTCTTGTCAACTTATCAAAAAGAGGGTCAAACAATAACGGAATACATAGCCTTGCGTCGTGATACCATAGATTGTCAATTCACCGCTAAATGTGCTTGTGACCCCCCAACGGAAATACCCGCGACAAATCTCTTTCTCCAAATCTTTCGCGACAAATCTTTTTATAAGTATCAAAGATACTTATAAAAAAACAAATTCTCCAATCAAACCTCATTGATTTTAATAATATTTTGTCAAAGGTAGGCATCTAAGGTAGACAGGCTTGAATTGTCTCAAACACATTCTCCATCTCCTTCCATTAACGTTTTGCAAGATATCAATAGAACAATGTTCAATAAAACCAATTCCGAAAGCCAAATCTACAATCAAAATTTTAAACCACGATTCAAAGGCACATTAGATTATCGAAAACTTGGAATCAACAATATATGTTTACGATGCGCAAAAAGTAATCATTTAGTCAAGTATTGCAGCATAGATAAAAAAAAAATCAAATACACTTCATGCTTACATATGGACATGTGTCCAAAGTATGCATAAAAACCCTACTGAAATCAAAGTCTAATGATACAGGGTGCGGCAGTGAGGACGGACGGTTTTAAAAAAAATCATAAAATAGTTAATTTTCACTCAAAAAGAAATTTATTGGTGCAATCAGGTTGGCAAGGAAATAGCATTTGAGACAGTCAAGTGTGAAAAATCACATCAGGCATGTGGTGGCCGAAATTGTTTATGCAGTGCTGGAGGTGTTCTTGGGCGTTATCTCCAACATACTCTCTCAAGTTGGGCGATTCGTCCAGAGTTCGGGGCTTGTTCTCGTATACTCTAAGCCTTGAGGTGTCCCCATAAGAAAAAATCGCATAGGATAAATCTGGGGACCGAGGAGGCCAATGAACATCGCTAAACCTGGAAATAAGGCGACCAGGGAATATCGTCCATTGATGCTCTGGCTGTGAGGGCGGTCGCCCCATCCTGCTGGAACCACACACGTCGGATTGGAACACGTCGCCGTCATAATTCAGGGAAAAAGAAGTTGGTGATCATTACGACGTAGGGTTATGTTGGAGAGAGTCTACACGAACTTCCAAGAACGCCTCCAGCACTGCATCAACAATTTCGGCCACCACATGCCTGATGTGATTTTTCACACTTGACTGTCTCAAATGCTATTTCCTTGCGAACCTGATTGCATCAATAAATTTGTTTTTGAGTGAAAATGAACTATTTTATGATTTTTTAAAAACCGTCCGTCCTCACTGCCGCACCCTGTACAAATCAAATAGATGAAGTTGATGACAATAATTATGAATATTTTGGGGTAGGTACATCAAATCATAGACGTTTTTGATCAACGAAGCACTGGTGAAACCACTTCAGACGTGAAACCGTGATACCGTTTTCATAAAACTTGTTACTTCTTTGGGTTGAGTTGTAAAATATATTCAAGTGCTTTTCCAACTTGTGCTATCTTACCTAAAAGTATTATAATGGACACAACAATGAACGTAAGAATAAAACAAGTTTAATTACATCTACTCAACTGGATTATAAAATATAAATCTGTGTATATTTTCCTTACCACCCAGCAACATGTCTTGTAGCAAGTTGTCAATTTTAGCTACTCCAAAGAGTTTAGCAAATTGAAGTTGCTCAATCACTTGACGGGTGATTGATTGGAGAGCTGGTAGAGTCAGTAAAAGGTCACCAAATCTCCCTCGATAGTCATATTGCCGGTCACTAATGTAGTCTTCAAGGTTGATTTGTATTTGATATCTAAGTCTCTTGACTTTGTTACGATCTTGAAGTCCTTTTGCATCTAAATAACACATGGTAAAATGAGATCGTGAAAGTATAGATCGTTATTACTTTCTTTATTTTTAGCTGTTACACAAAATATTATCGTAAGGTACCTACCCTCTATATTTGAAGGTTGTCAATTATATTGATTGTGTGATAAAATCAATTAAGTTAAGGTCTCCATACTATAATACCTCCTGTTCTCCATGGTTGGCCTACTCATTTGAAAGTTTTTAGTGCTTGGGGTTCGTGTGTACCCCTTGTCTTGTGTGTTTGGGTGTTTTACCTACCTCTCCGTTGTGTGTAAAACATTGATTCCCTGTGAAATCAAAGCTCCTCTTTTCGTGTATACTACACCATCCTCTTCATTTAAAGACCTCTTTTAGATGCAAGATATGAATTTATAAGTAATTATATCATCCATATTTCATTAGTTCAAATGGATCTAAATAGAAACAGGCATTTTTAGCACCCTTCTTACCCTACCTTTCCCTCTTCCTGATTACATCCAATTTCTCTCTCTCTCTCTCTCTCTCTCTGCCCCCCCCCCCCCCCCCCCCCCCCCCCGTCACGCCTTCCCATCAGAACTATTAGAGTTCATATACAGTCCCTGTACGGTTTTTCATAGATTATTTACCCTAATAAAAAATTATTAATGACCCCCTTATGTAATGACTTATTAAAGATTTCCAGCCCCCAAAACATAGATGATGAGCTGGTAGGTTTGCCGTTTGGGAAGGATGAGGGCGAAAGGTGGTTCCTGATTTCCAACGCTCAAATGCGTTGGTGGTTGCCACAATCGGTGGTAAGGACCCTAGCTGAAGGTGATCTGGGGGAAAAAAAAAACTTCGAATACACCTTGGAGACAATGCCACTTCTATTGTGAAATTGCTATATGGCTGGTCAATGAACTTACTGAAAACCACGAGTCGCTATGCAATCTACCAATTTAGGATCAAGATCAAGTTGGACATATTCTCATGGACAATCCCAGCTTTGTCAAGCAAGAATAGCTATTGCACCAACGTTTCAAAGTTTTGGGTGAGTATAAAGTAAAGGTAGATTTCAAAAAGGAGTTTCTCATTTGCCAGACACATTTAAAAAGCTGCAGTAATCCAGAAAGAGAGGTGGATTACCAGCAGTCAATCCGGATTATTATTCAGAGGACCAAACTAAACATTTTAGTGGAACAAAATTTATGAAAAGTTCAAAAAATGTTTGGAAAAAACCCCAAAAAACTGTCATTTTTAACTTCAAAAGTTACAGTCAACCAGAAAGAGAAGTGCAAAGCCAGCAGTCGACCCGGATTGATTACAGGTTTTGAAGTTAAAAATAATAGTTATTGGAGGTTTTCTAGACTTTTCCAAATTTCGTCCATTAAAATGTTCAGCTCGATCCCCTGAATGATAATCTGGGTTGACTGCAAAGCTTTCCACTTCTCACTCTGCTTGTCTACAGCTTCTGAAGTTAGAAATACTTTATTTGGGATTTTTTCGGATTTGTCGTAAGTTTTTTTTTTCACTGAAACAGGTCTATCTCCTGAATAATAATCCGGGTTGTCTACTGATTTTCCACCTCTCTTTCTGATTGGCTGCAGCTTTTGGATGTTGACTGGTGAATTGGGCTCCAAACTAACAAGGTCCACCACTAGGAGCGGTAGGGGGCGAAGGACCTAAGGAACATGGTGGTTGACATGACTTTTCCCTTGCTGATACCTTGCTTCATCCCTTTTCGCTGTACGATTCGTTCCCCTCTCTACAATCTTATAAAAACTGGTCGAAAATTAGAATTATATTATTAATAAATAATTAAAATAAAGAAATACACAAACAAACAAAAAAACCAACAAAACAACAAAAACAACTTGTGTACGTCAAGACTGACTTTATTGGCAACGAAATAATAGCAAATCGGTAAGGTCATTGTTTACATGCTGCGCTCTATCTCGAGCTTCTGATGTTCGGAGCCCCATTAGCTTACAACCATTTCAAAACATATTGGTAAGTAATGCATGCATTACAGTAGTGTTCTTATGAATGCATTGTTTTTTTTCCCCCAAAATAGACTCAAGAAAATCAGACGAGAATAGTGAAAACATCACGATTTATCAGTATTACCCCCTCCATTCACACCCCTTTCATAATGGATTTTGAAACTTCTGGTATAGGTTTCAAAATTAGATTTAATTCTTAATTAAACAAAGCAGAATCACAAAAAGTGTTTTCGAACCTATACCTTGGGTAGCAGTAGAAAGAATCAATAATTACCTACCCCCTCCAACCGCATTCCAACAGCGAATCCAAAATACCCAAGGTTCGTTGACGAACAGAAACTAGGATTGAACAAAATAAGAAATATGAATATTTTTTTAGCCGATTTTTTGAAATTTGAGCAATTTACAGGGTGGCCCCCAAATGGAAATTTCTAATTTCCCTGACAATTCCCTGAATTTTCCCTGACTGAACTTCAGGTTTCCCTCATAAAAAATGTCAAATTCAAATTTTTTGTGTTTTTTCGTCATTTTATTGTACCTTTAATGCTTATAAAACAAAAATCGTATAATTTAAAGGAAAAAAAAAACACTGCTTATATGTAGTTTACTTATATTTAACAATTTCATTTCATTGCCCTCGAAGTGCTCAAATATCATAACAATTTACCTAAATGTAATACGATAATTTACGAAAATTCACCCATACGATCAAGCTGCATGACTTTTCATTTAATATTTTGTGGTCTCTCAATTTGTGATCTGAAGCTATTTGTTGAAGTAAATTTTCCCTTACATTGATTTCTTAGCTCTGAGGATAATTGAAAATTTTTGTCTGACAGCAAAATATATCACGCTTTTTTTCACCTACTACCAATCTTTGCCAGAGAGAGTATAACTTCCTGATTTCCCACCCCACAAAAATCGATCGTTTTAAAGTCACTATAAAGTTTGAACTGTACCTATATATTTTATAAATTTAACTAATAACATTGCTATTGTTACCTGCTTCTTATACTTTTTTTTTAATATTTTTTTGTAACTCTTTGATATATATATATATATATATATATATGACGTTTTTGTGATAAATATGATTTCATCACAGCCTTGAAATCGGAGATGGATATTCAAAGAGGTGGGTACCTACTCACCTACCTAGATTCTGAATAGGCAGTATAATAAAAATGGGTTCACACCATAGCTCAGACTTCCTTTGTAATACCTAACTACCATTTACTGCAACCATTAGAATACAAAGCCAAACTGGGCATGATAAATGTGGTAGGTAGGTACTGCAATATTTCCAATAGGTACCCATTACCAGCCTGCGTATGTTGATCACCTCTTTCTGATAGAATTGTTAATTGAAATGTGGTAGGTGCCTAGGTACTGTTTCATTAGTTTGTTATTGAACTACAAGAATTAATAAATAGATGGCTACTCACTTGGATCGAAAAATACTATAGCCTTCAAGCATGCGAACTCTGTATCATCCATTTGTGCTTCACTTAGAGGACGAACTAGTTCATCCATTATTCTGGTCCCAATCCTTGCAATTTCAGTTTCTCCAGGTATTGCAGTGGATTCTGAAAGGAAATCATATTCAGCTGTTAGGGAACTACCTACGTAGATAGCTAAGGAACTATCTTGGTTGTGTGTGAAATGGGTTAGTAGGTACCTACCAATAAGAGAAACATTTTTTGTTCATTCTAATCGCTATTTACTGGAAATGTTCCTTTCATGTAGGACCTACTGAGCGGTTGGTCAGGGGAGTGAAATAGTGGTCGAAGGTCCATATTGATTAGTCATGGCCTGTCTAAGTTGATCTATTTGGTTGTCGCATAGCTTCTTTGGGACACAGTCCTTAGATTTTGTGTGCTACCAGTCCTTGGCCATTTTGTCTGATTCAGTTTTTGATGGACCATCTTGTTGGCTATTGTCCAAGAAGAACTGGACAGCTGCAATGGGGAACGTCTTAACTTGCTGAGGGTTGAACTCTAAATGAGCTATGTGGTCCCACATGCAAGCTTTAAGCGCTTCAAGCTTGTGCTTCAGTACCTAGTTGTACATACAGGTGTTGACTTATCAACCACTTGGACGGGGTGTGGTGGGGACGGTTGCTTCTTCAGAGATTTTAGCACTGAATTAGGGGAATGTTGTAGGCTAATTAGTTTGTAGTTCTGTCAAATAAACTAGTAGCTGCGATATTGTCACATTAGTTAAGTAAAGGATGGGGTCCGGTCTCTAGGTTGATATTCCATTCTGTGACCTTGGAATTTCCGTGGGATTTTGGAAATCTTACAGGAGAGCCCAAAGAGGTTTTTGACGCACCTTTAATCTCAACACACAATAGTTAACCACTGTCTTTTTACGTTTCTGTGAATCTTGAGGTAGAGACACATCCACATTGTACTGACAGATCGGATTTTAGGAATCATAATACTTTTTTAACAGTGAACGAGTACACTTATCCGCATCGGAGACCAGCAGTGCCAATGGGGGTTTCAAAGAGGGCACAGAATACGATGGGTGCCAGTGGCCACCCTCTGAGAATTGCGCGCTTCCACCCTTCCACTCTGGAAGAGCAAGTGACTTTTCTGCTGGTAGTTCCACTTCTCTCATCTGTGTGTGATGGATATCTCTGTTAATCGCGAGTGACGAGACCTTTCGGAAAAGTTGAGACCTTCTGCTCCAATGTAATATGCACACCTCAAGAAAAATCCGATCCCTACCAGTCCACTGTTTGCATGAAGTAGATAAGTGTGTCCCTACGTTTACACACGAGAATTTACCCTTGGAAAAACACTCCAAAGACAATGTGTGTAAGACAAAATCTCGAAAATGTAATTATCGGACATACGATAGTTTACCTTTAAGGTACTACCTACCTACAGATATATTGCCAATAAGTAATTCATTACCTAGTGAATTCTTCACCATTTACCTTCTATATGTCGAGGAATAATGCAGTTGTTCCCTAGCAGAAGGACATCTCTCAGGTGAATGGATCGTTTTGTTACACCAAGAACCAAATGTTCTCCTGCATGAGCTCTCAGAAGAGCTACCTGTAAAAAAAAATAAATAAATAAAAAATCATTGTAAGGATTCAAATCCATGGATTATGAAATGTTTGTGACTAGATGAAAGCAGTTTAACTGGCTAAAAAATTCGACAGATATTGTATATTTATTACAAACTTTTTGTGTTACCTACTTTTGAAACCTTAGAATATCGTTACGAAATGTATGCAATGTTAAGATGAAGTAGGTAGGTACCTAATCTCCTCAAGCACCTACCTCAAGTATCTACCTTTTGTTTACTAGTTTTTTGTGTTTGTAGTGTTAGTTGTGGTGTGGTGTAGTTTTGTGTGTTGTAGTTTTTTGTGCGTGTGTTTGTTGAGATGTGACACTCAGTCGAACTTCCAGAGAACACACGCTGGGTTCCCTGGGGAGCTTTTCCCCCTCAAGGTAAGCCTCCAATTGGAAATCATTTGTCCGGTTTCATATTCTTCATCTAGTACTTCTTCAGGTAGGTACTCATCCTGGATAAAATTTTAGATGATTGCTCTTATTTTCCTTCCTTCTCCCACCTCAGTCAATAGGCACTTGCTAGATAATACTAACAATGGCGGAATCCACCTCAAGAATCTTGTCTGCCATAAAAAAAGTAAATTCATTTCTTTGTTAAGTGCAGCCGGGATCCTCTTTGGAGTCTTGAATTCCTTTCAAATCGTAAATCCATTCAATTCAACTAACATAGTTGAGAGTTTCCGTGAAACCAGTAAATTCATAGCATCGATGAAAAGAACTACTTTGATAGGGAGGATGGGGTGAGCAGGTACAAGGGCGGGATGAGGGGTAAACGAGACTTTAAGGCTTTGCATGTCATTCGCTTACAGATACGGATTGATGGATGTCAGTCGTTACCCACCTCGCTACCAATAAAGTTGTAATTGTAATTGTAATGTAGTTGTAATTGTAATGTCCCATGGAATAAGTGGGCTATAAAAGAGAAACAAATTGTATTTCCTATGTAGATAATTGTACATTTTTGTTGTTTTCTTTGTGTTTAGTCGGATTTCATCTGTTCTTGTTTTCAGTCTGCATTTTATATTTTACTCCCCAAGAGAGGAAGGAGTGCTCCGTCTTCGAGACCCAAACATCTCACCTCTTCTGGAGCCTCGGAAACTTAGTGATACTGCCCGTATCACTGCAAATTGGATTTTTGTTTTCACCCATCCTGCAATCACCGATAAAGGCTTCTCCCATTTCCGGCAAATGAGTGGGTCAGTCTCTTTTCGAAAGCTTTGAACTCGTGGTGAAGAACCCCCTCTCAAGAGCAGATGAGAGGAGTGAAGGAGCTTCTCAGGCCCTCGGCTGCTTCGCTGTATCTCCAATGCTTGGCTCAAGCAGCTCCTCTGGAAATAAAGATCCATTCCTGAGAAGAGTAAGAGCAAAGTGTTGTCTGTATTTATGGTACAGTTATCCAAATAGGCCACCCTTTCTCTCTCCCACAGAGCTGGGATCATTATATCTGCAATGAGGGCTATGTTCGACTTTGTACATGACGGGTTCAATTCCGACCCTGCTCCATGTTGTGACCTTGGATTATTAGGCCACCTCTTCTACAGTTTAGGGCGTGGGTAGTACCCATTACTTCTCCTCTCAGCACAGGTTGATGGTAGACCTCTGACCTCCTGCCCATACCTCACAGCAAGGGCGACCACGAACTGACTCATGACAGGTCAAAGTTATCCTCTGCCAGTGGCAGAAGCATAAGCCAGTGGATGCATTTCCCTCTGCTACGATCCTTATCAATATTTGTTGCCTGAGTAGTAGGAGGGCAATGGCTTCAAGGCTTCGTGTGGCGTTTCTCTATTTTCTTTGAGCTCTTTCTTCTTTTTGAATTTTCTTCTAATGCTCCCAGTGCTCATTACCAGTGAGAGTTGTCTCAGTCTTGATTGCATTTGTCAGCATTTCAGTTGTCTTTACGGAGGAGCAGTAGGCATGTGCAGCTGTATGAACAGGGTTTTCTATCGCTAGTTCTACACATTTAACTGGCAATTCCATCAAGTTGTGCTATGGAGGTGTCACTTTCCAACTAAGGATTGCGGGTATTCAACATTTTCTAATTACTTCCTGGAAAGGGTGGAACTCATTGCTGCTCTCTCCAATTACACGTTGGACATACAATACACCCATTTTTTCTGTCGTGACTTAGTGTATGCTGTGTACACTGCTTGGGGACAGGTTGAAAAGGAACCTGGAACAGCGTGGCTACAAACGTCTAGCCTTCCAGAGGGCTCATGGGTGGCTGAGTGCGTTGAAAGCGTTGTTCACATCCATGAGCAAAACGCCCTCACACTCATCTCTTTCAAACCTTTGAAAAATATCGTGAATTGTGTCATCTACCCACGAGTGTCTCTTCGCAGAACCGTAGTGCAGTGACATGAGCACTCCCAGTGGCAAATCCATCAAACAACGCATCTCTCCTGTTCTCCGCTGCCAAATCGTCAAAAATAACTTGTCTCTCCTCAAAATTATTAAAGTAAATTATAGATTAAGTTGGTAAAATAGATCAGAATGCCGAATATATTTTGGTGGTCTGGATGCTCGCATCTCAAAAATACATTACATCAATTAGCCAATCCCTTAGAATATATTCAGATTAGTTGGATATGTAGGTCAGAATGACGTTTAAAAATATATTTTGGAGGTTACAAAGCAAAAATACATTTCAAACCGCACTGGAATCGAACCGGGGACCTTCATCTCATGAGCAAGGACGCTAACCACTAGACCTTGACAGAACTTGCACTTCGCTACTCAGTAGAGAATGCTTTTGAGAGAGGCCACTAGAGTGCTCATGTCTCTGCTCTACGGGTCTGCAAAGAGACACTCATCCCCTAACCGCCCTTGCGTTCCTGCACACAATTGATCAACCCCGCACATTAAATAGTTATTTTAAATGAGTAAGAACCTTCTTACTTACTAGCTAATTATGAAACTTGACTCTCAGTACCTAATCTAACTACTTTGCCAAGTTCAAATCACAGAGCGTTGAATTTTAAAACTTACACACTAATGTGCAACAATTCAAGGACTTACTAGTTAGCTGACGATTAACTAACCTGATCGTCCTGCATTAGTTCAGCAAACACTGGAATGCATTTAGCCCACTCCACCAAATTCAAAAGTTGCCTCTTCATCGAATCACAGACATCTGTTGTTGTGGCGGTTCTTTTAGCTGACAAGTCACATTCATGATGAGTCTGTGAAAATTACTAAGTGTGATATTGTGCATTCATTTAAACTTTATTTGTATGTTCATCACCCCCCTCACCCTTCACCACTTGGTGGAGTCCCCCGTTAACAGGCGCAATGGGCTATACGGTTTCCGAGTGAGCACCTGTATGTACATCACAATTCTTTTGTACGGTTAATTTATTTTTGTAGGTACATAAAATAATTATGCATATACCCTTCCATTCTTACAAATGGATTTTAACAAAAAATTCTTGCAACATGTATATTACTCTAATAATTTTCAGAAGATTCCACGCAAATCAGGTTGGTAATATTGATTAACCTACTAACGATGAGTGGACCTTTCAAAATTCGGACTTGTGAAAGTCGAATCCGGCAGGTTTGAGAAGACATTTGCCTATCCTTAAGAGTCACGCCGAATCTGGTTTTTTAAATTGTTGAAAGGTACCTCCTACTCAATAGGTATCTTACAATTAGATAGGTTCCTAGTCGCATATTTTCCAATTCAGGCAGGTACTGATGAAATTGCCACTCATATCTATAATTTTTTTTTCTATAACAATAAATTTGAAAAAGGTATGAAAATAGTATACTTAAATAGTTATGTAATAATTCTGGTACAAACAGATTAATCAAAATTTACATATATGGAAACATTATTTAACCCATCCATAAATTTAAATTTATATAAATCTATTGATTATAAAAAATAAAAAAAAATCAAATATTACTAGGTAATTAATACTTACATCTAGATATCCTCCAGCTTGCTGGGATTGTTGTTCAGCATTGACTAGAGTTGTTACTGACAGTCCGTTATAGCAGATTTCGTCATAACTAGTTCTTCTACTGCTGATTTTATCTCTTTCATTCTGGACAGCTGATAACATACGTAAATTCAATTTTTTGTCATTATACAACACAATTTCCAAATAATAAATATCAATAAATGAACATCATCACGAGGTTCAGGATGAAAAAATACAACAAACTATGAATTGCATGTGGTAAGTAATTGAATATCTTCAAAAACTCAGTTCACAATTTTCGCACTTTTAGAGTGGAATTGCACATTTTTACAGCGGGATTGCACCCGTTTGTGCGCACTATGAAAATCTAGTGATGGGTCATTTCTTCGTGAAATTTCACGTAGAATTAATGTCTGCAATAAAAAATAGGGTTTCCCATTTAAAAAAAAGTTGATGTCAATTGTGCACCCAATTGTCAAGTTGGTATGCAATGTTTTTGAAATCCTTACAAGAAACAAAAAATTATGTTTGAAAAAAAAATTTTTTTGGGACCCATTATTATGAATTATTTGACCCATAAATAACGATTTTATAAGGGTGGGGGAGGAGGGGGGGGGGAGAGCGTTTTTGGGGACATCCTGTATATGAAAATGGTAGGTATGTGGAAAAGTGCAAACTTCAGGAATCGTTTTGGAATGCCTCAAAACGGATTTCCTGGAATGAATTTTTCAAATATTTTAATTTTTAATTTTTTGGTGCCATTGAAATAGCTTCATATTTTACAGAAATCCGCTAAAATCAATCATCTTAACTTTGTACACTTGCATCTTTACTTAAATGTACAAACAAGAGGTTTCATACAATGGGTTGCATTTTTTGTGTGACCCCCAAATTCAGTTGTCCCGGGTCATAAGATACCCATAAGATACCCGGGTCAAAAGTTGTGTCTTGCAAGTGTATGAACAGAAGGATGTAAGCATATAGCTACCGTTCCAATCAATCCCCTGACTCCCTACATCAGTCTAAATAATGTGGTCAAACCGCACTTCAACCTAATTTATGCTGTTCTCAGTACCGACAGAAAAAGTTATGACAGGTCACCATGCTTTCAAGATGTTAGAGTCCACCTCCTTGCTCATCGAGCTCTGGCCTCGCTAATATTGGAGACTATTTAGATCTGAAATAGAACAAGTGTCGTATGGTATGTGGTGGTTGTGTGATCGATTAGATATTCTGAATTAATTAAGAATTCTGTATATAATTAAAATCGTGAATGTATTAAGAAACTAATACAGAAGTTCGACACCCAGCTTCAAGCTTTCACAAGCCGAGCCCCCACTGGAAAGCTTTGGTTTCAATATGTACTTCCAAATGGTGACATTGATAATATGTGCATTTGGAGTGTATTTGACACTCGGATCGACCGTGTAAGCCTGCGTCGGATATCGTGGGTAATCGGACAGCTTGGTCGAATCGAAAAGATCGGCTTCAGAGCGAGTCTGAAAGGTTTGCTCGATCTTTTGTGTAGGTGAGTCTTGTTCGACAGTTTCTCGAACGAATACGTCGGGCGAGAAGGCGATCCGGACGTGTGGGTCGCGCCTTGCGCTGATGGTTGGTTCAGCGGATTCACCGGGTGGCCGGTAGGGCGCACTACGTTGGTCACTCGCCCCGGTCTTGCCGCCTTCCTCCTTCCCCCGCAAGGGGAAGTAAGAAGGCTGACGTTCCATCGAATTTGATCGAGTTTTTGGCTCGTTTCGATGCCTCTACGTGTGAAAAATAGAGGGTTTTGGAAGTGGACTCGCTTGCCGGAGCGTCTTTCCAATGCTCAGACGGCAGGGTCCTACCTCGCAGTCTTGAAAAAGACTTCCGTAGACGGTAAATTAGAGCGTAGGAGCTGAGTAATTTACCGGCGCGCCCCAGCGGTCGACTACGAGCTGAAGGCTGTGTAGTCCGGGTGACACGGCTCGGAAACGTCCCTCGGGCGTACTGTCTAAAGAGAATATCGATAGAAGTACCGGGTGGCGTCCTACCAGGAGATCTACGTTGGGCAATGAGCAGGATGAATAATCACTGGACTCGTAGATGCCAAGGCGAAATCTGTGAGGAGAGAAGGTCTGTCTTGTAGAAAGCAGTGAGAAGCCGTTCTTGAGATGAACTCGCAATGCAGAAGGTTCGTCAGCGTAGAGCGTGTAGAATTCTTCGTACTTCGGAGGTGTCGTCGTCGAGAGCGGAGAGTGGAATGATTTGCCAGGCTCTGAACGAGGTATTTATAACAAAAAGTGGTGTCCACTTTATGGTTAGTATGCAAATTAGTTTCGTCAACTAATTTGGTACGATCAAACTAGCTTCGGATTGGCTCGCTCAATTTCGTAAATTCGACTGTGCAATCTCATTGGTTCGCACAGTGTTTTCCCAGTATTTGGGCATACGATAGCTGAGTTGGTTTTTTCGAGGTGGTTTCTCTGCGTCCGTTGCTTTGACGGGGTCCCGGGGGTGGCTGAACGACCTTGAGTTTTCCTAAGGCGACTTGTTTCGAACTTTTCGTCGCATCTATCTCGCCCAGTAAATGTTTGGGGAGGTCGCCTTGCGTGTTCTCGTTCAAGGCAACCTGTCTCGAGATGTTTGTCGCATCTCTCTCGCCCAGTAAATGTTCGGGGAGGTCGCCTTGTGTGTTCTCGTTCAAGGCGACCTGTCTCGAGATGTTTGTCGCATCTCCCTCGCCCAGTAAATGTTTGGGGAGGTCGCCTTGCGTGTTAATCTTTAATATTTCACTTTTGGGAGAGAATTTAGTATTTTCTCTCCGGTGAAATATTTTGTTTGACGGAGTTGTACTTCGACGTCTTGTAAATATTTTTGTGGTGTGCCTACCTCCTTTTGGTAGCCCTGAAAAGGGCTGTTGAAAAGGGGTGGTGGATTTCACCACAGGGGCCCCCCCAAGACGTCGTGTTATCAACGACGACGCCGATGGGGGAGAACTGGGAGGTCTACCCGGAATTCTCCGTAGGAGAACCTCGCCAGTTGGGGCGGAGGCGGAGGTGCAGGCCTCGCGTCCCGTCCCTGTGGTGCGCCCCGGCCTCGCCGGTTTCGACGAGCGTCGCGGGGCGGCCTTGGCCGGCCCGAGCTCTGCCGACGGGAACCAAACCCGCGAGGGTTTGGCCCGCGGCCGCGGCTGGGCTGTTGCGGAGGAGCCCGGGAGGTGCTGGGCTCTGACCAACCCGCGGTGCTCATCTCTTCCCAGCGAGGAACCGGAACGTCGCCCGAGGAGATCCACTGCCTGGGGGGTGCCGGTAGCTGGTGAGCGGGCGGAGGCGTAGGCAGTGGCTGGGTGGGTGGAGCTGGTGGCTGGTAGGGCTGGGGCCTCGTCCAGACCACCTCCGTGGGAGCCTGTGTCTCTCGTTTCGGCGAAGGCGGCAGTGGGCCGAGCGGAGCTGGGAGGGCTTCCTCGGCAAGGAGGAACTCCTCGACCTCGTCGGTCATCATGTTGCTTGTAGTAGGAGTAGAAGCTGCCATGGTTGAGATCGTTATGGTCTCTGGCTGTGGGGCTTTCCATATTTATACTTCTCACTGCTCCTACCCGAGAAAAATGGGCGTGGCTTGTTTCGAGCGCAGTTACCCACTTTCCGTCAAATTTGGTAGATGGAACGCGCCCTCTGGCGGATTTTCGGGGAGTTTTCTCCTTACTTCCTGTCTGATTTTGTAACAGAGATTGTCCCTGCGATACAGCTTCTTCCGAGTGTAGAGTATAAGCTGGCTTGATTTGCTGTTTGGGAACTTTTTTAGTATGTTCGCCAATTTGCACTGTAACCGAAAACTTATCTCTGTTAACTACTTTGAACGGTCCCGTGTAAGGACATTGGAGAGAGGTGAGCTGTGTGGGTACTCTGATATAGACATGAGTACATGTATCCAAGTTTTTGGGCATGTTTACGGCATATTTTGTGTTATTATGTTTAATATGCGTAGGTCGGAAGAAAAGAGGTTCCGAAAGGTTCGTAGAAGTTACGAAAATGTCTCCTGGGAGAGGTACGTCAATCCCGTAAACTTTTTGGAAAGGCGTAGTTTCAGTCGCCGGGTCTACTGCCGTACGCATGGCGAGTAGAACTTTGGGAAGTGCATCGAGCCAATTTTCGTTCTGAGCTTTGAGAGCTTCTTTCAAAGATCTGTTTCTGCGTTCTACCATACCGTTTGTTGATGGTTTGTATGGTAACGTGTGAGTATGTTTTACTCCGAGACGTTCCATAATGGAATTGAACAGATCTGATTCAAATTGGGTGCCCTGATCACTTGTGATGTATTTAGGTACGCCCTTTGAAGCTACCCAAATATTGATAAATGCATTTGTGATTGTGGTTGTTTCGATGTTGTTGAGAGGGACTGCCTCTAGCCAACCCGTTGCTCTATCAACCATCATCAAAATGTAACGTTTCCCTCCTTTTGCTAAAGGTAAAGGTCCGGTAATATCCACGTGTACGTGTGAAAATTTGTTTGCCGTTTCAAATTCGGAGTAAGGGAGCTTCACGGAGCGCGTGATTTTTGCTCGTTGGCAAGTTTCGCATGCTCGAACCCAGTTTGAGACATCTGCACGTAGTCCGTGCCAAAAATATCGTTGTTTAACTTTATACACTGTAGAGTGTATACCTGGGTGTCCCAAATTGTGAATTTGGCTTATTATTTCTTCCCTTATTTCGTTTGGAATATAAGGTCTAGGGTGTCCTAGGTCTAGGTTACACCAAATTTCTCCTTGAGAGAATTCAACTCGTGTGAGTTTCAATTTGTCCTCCTCGGTAGGGGGAGAGCGAATTTGTGAATTTGAAATGTGCAGTATAAGATTGCATTCTATTGCAGCCGTAATTTTCGAAATTTCAGCTATGGGTGGACCCTCGTCCGTCTGTGTTGAAATCGATTTCGTTTGAATTTCGACCGGATCGAAGGGTCTGGAGAGTGCGTCGGCGACGACGTTGCTCTCTCCTGAAATATGACGAATGTCACTCGTCATTTGAGAGATGTATGTTAGCCATCTTAATCTCATTTTAGAAAAATGAGCATTCTTTTTAAGCATCGTGCCTAGCAGAGGCTTGTGATCCGAACAAATATGGAAGGATCTGCCGTCCAAGTCGTTGTGCCAGTGAATGCACGCTTGGTAAACGGCGAACATTTCCTTGTCGAAAGATGCTTTGTTCTTCCATTGTTCTGGAATCTCTTTGCTGAAAAATCCCAATGGTTGGTACGATTTCGAGCCATGTTTGTCTGTAATTTCTTGTTCTAGTGCCGCTCCGATGTGTGTGTCGGACGCGTCACAGACCAATCTCCACTCCGCCGTAGGGTGTGGGTGAGCAATGTTATGCAATGTTGCTTTGATCATTGCTTGCTTTAAGCTGTTGAAAGCTTTTTCTCTCTCTGATGTCCATTCGATAGGTGTTCTGTCATTCTTTTTGTTTGACTGAATGGAGTCATACAGAGGTTGTGCCGTGTGAGCGAATTTGCTTGAGCATGCTCGGTAGAAACCACACATACCTAGGAATCTGCGTAGACTTCGTACGTCCACTGGCCTAGGAAAGTGTTCTATGGCTTCTATTTTGTCTCGTTTAGGAATTATTCCTTCCTTCGAGATAGTGAAACCTAGGAAATCGACGGTAGGTTTCGAAAAAACGCATTTATCAAAACCTACTCGAAGTCCGTGTTCCCCTAGTTTGTCAAAAATTTGTTGTAGGTGGTTCATGTGTTCGTTATAATTCTTCGAAGCCACCAGGATGTCATCTAGATAGACAAATGCGAAATCAAATTTTCGCATGATGCTGTCCATGTATCTTTGCCATGTTTGAGCCGCTCCGGCTAAACCCATGCTCATTTTCTTAAACTCATAAAGACCGAAAGGTGTAATAATCGCAGTTTTATGAGCGTCATCTGGGTGCATCGGGATATGATAATACGCTGATTTTAAATCTATTGTTGAATAGATTTGCGTATCATGTAAATTCGCTTGGAACGAGCGAATGTGAGGAGGAGGGTAGGCGTCTTTCTTCGTTTTCGCGTTGAGGAAACGGTAATCGCCGGTGATTCTCCATGACCCGTCTTTTTTTGGCACACAGTGTAACGGAGATGCCCATTCGGAATCCGAAGGTGCAATTATGCCTTCTGAAAGCATTTCGTCAAAAGTCTTTTTGACTTGAGCCCGTTTTTCACCTGCCATGGGCCTAGCTCGGAAGTGTACTGGGGTTCCCTCCGTGGTTATACGGTGGTAAACCCCGTTGTTCTTCCATTTACCATGAATTTTGCTCATTTTATCATTGTATTTGCTAATGATAGAGCGAATGTTTTCGTCCTCCGTGATTTGCACGTCCTCTGGTAGAGGTGTATTGTCACGGTGAGGGATAGTAGCTGCCATTTGTTCGTCAGTGAACTTTTTGTTCATGACTGCAGCTATTTTTTGATCGGCATAGCACTTCATTTTATCTTTATAAATGTACTTGTGTTTGACCCGTATTCCGATATCCCAAGATTCGAGGAATGGGATACCTAGGATCGCTAGATCAACTTTCGTGATCATAAATTCGGTGGTCATGTCCCCGAGGCCGATGTTAATTGTTGTGTCAGCTCGCCCTAGTGTATCGATAGGGGCTCCGTTAGCTGCTGTGAGCTTAACGTTGGACTTGAGAATTTTCAAGCCCAATTTTTTTGTGACATTGTGGGGCAGAATGTTCACTTCTGCTCCCGTGTCAATGAGAAATTCAGTGCCATTTAGTTTGCACTTGAAAAAAAGCCTTTTATACTCAGTAGACTGCCGGCGTATAGGCTCAGATACGCTGGCAGTTATTCGTTTTCCGAACTCTCTGTGTCGGAGGTTGGAATGGTACTTTCTTGTACCGACTGCTGAGTATTTTCGGTAGAAACCCGGGTTTTAGGTTGGCTTATAGTCGCAGCCTTTTTGCTAGTTTTGGAAGCAGTGTTTGTCTTCCAAGTGCAGTGTTCTGGGTCTGCACATTTGCGAGTTTCGTTACCGAAACGTACGTGGTTTCGACAGACGTAGGCCATCGGTTTGTGAGGTTTACTCTCCACTGGCTGTTGTTTGAACTCAGCTTGTTTCGAGAGGGCCTTTTTGAAACCAGTATTTATGGGTTTCGGAGTAGATTCAACTCCTCGTATGTTCAGAGAAGTATTCTCTGCTCTGTACGCGTGTAGCGTATCAGCTAGGTCGAGCCGGGAGGTCGTGGTAGGCTGAGCTGCGACCATACCTCGTGCTTCGATGGGAAGAGTCTCAATCCACTTTTGAGTGATGAGAGCTTCCGAAAAGTACCCAACAGCTTTCGAGTACATTTCGTGGTACTTGGTGCTGGGTTTTTTGGCGAGAGATGCGGGGTCCTCGAGTGCGAGGAGCCTGTCCTGTAAAGACAACCCATATTCTCGTAGGAGGCGCTGTTTGGCCTCTTCGTAGGGTGCGTGAGGTGCTGTGAGGTAAGCTGAGTCGATAGCTTCCCTCATTTCCTCTGGTACCCACTTGTAGATAGCTGAGAAGCATTCGTTTTGCGTTCTCATGTGTTTTCTCACGCAGTATTGATCGAACTCGGCGAGTGCACGATCAATATTCTTCTTTTGGAAGACTGGTTTTTGATAATCTCCCATCTCCTCTAAAAGTGCTTGAAAACCACTGTTTGTAGAGGGATGTTGCGTGAGATGTGGGGCGTAGAGGCCCGGCGGGGGTCGCACGCCCGCAGTGGTTCCCTGAAATCCACTAGCTTCATAAGAGGGAACGAAATGCTCCGTGTTGAGCCTGTTCAAAGGCGGGGTCACCATTTGTAGTGGATTTATATAGGTTTGACTTGACGTTGGTAGACCAAGTCGGACATTTATATTCCGATTATGCGGGTTGGTTTCTAGGTCACCCCCGCGAGGAATGCGGGCGGAGCCGCCAAGGTCAACTGATTTCGCGGGCCGGAAGGGTGGATAGTCCGTGTCGCAGCCGCGCGGAGCGCTAGGCTCGTGAACCGAGTGCTGGGTTCGATCAGTTTCGTACTGAGCCGTTTTGTAATATTCCGGCCTTAGATTTACATCTGCAAGGGGAATATACTGAGCTTGGTTGAGGTACTGAAAAGTATCCTCTGCTTTTTGTGCATTTGGAGTGTATTTGACACTCGGATCGACCGTGTAAGCCTGCGTCGGATATCGTGGGTAATCGGACAGCTTGGTCGAATCGAAAAGATCGGCTTCAGAGCGAGTCTGAAAGGTTTGCTCGATCTTTTGTGTAGGTGAGTCTTGTTCGACAGTTTCTCGAACGAATACGTCGGGCGAGAAGGCGATCCGGACGTGTGGGTCGCGCCTTGCGCTGATGGTTGGTTCAGCGGATTCACCGGGTGGCCGGTAGGGCGCACTACGTTGGTCACTCGCCCCGGTCTTGCCGCCTTCCTCCTTCCCCCGCAAGGGGAAGTAAGAAGGCTGACGTTCCATCGAATTTGATCGAGTTTTTGGCTCGTTTCGATGCCTCTACGTGTGAAAAATAGAGGGTTTTGGAAGTGGACTCGCTTGCCGGAGCGTCTTTCCAATGCTCAGACGGCAGGGTCCTACCTCGCAGTCTTGAAAAAGACTTCCGTAGACGGTAAATTAGAGCGTAGGAGCTGAGTAATTTACCGGCGCGCCCCAGCGGTCGACTACGAGCTGAAGGCTGTGTAGTCCGGGTGACACGGCTCGGAAACGTCCCTCGGGCGTACTGTCTAAAGAGAATATCGATAGAAGTACCGGGTGGCGTCCTACCAGGAGATCTACGTTGGGCAATGAGCAGGATGAATAATCACTGGACTCGTAGATGCCAAGGCGAAATCTGTGAGGAGAGAAGGTCTGTCTTGTAGAAAGCAGTGAGAAGCCGTTCTTGAGATGAACTCGCAATGCAGAAGGTTCGTCAGCGTAGAGCGTGTAGAATTCTTCGTACTTCGGAGGTGTCGTCGTCGAGAGCGGAGAGTGGAATGATTTGCCAGGCTCTGAACGAGGTATTTATAACAAAAAGTGGTGTCCACTTTATGGTTAGTATGCAAATTAGTTTCGTCAACTAATTTGGTACGATCAAACTAGCTTCGGATTGGCTCGCTCAATTTCGTAAATTCGACTGTGCAATCTCATTGGTTCGCACAGTGTTTTCCCAGTATTTGGGCATACGATAGCTGAGTTGGTTTTTTCGAGGTGGTTTCTCTGCGTCCGTTGCTTTGACGGGGTCCCGGGGGTGGCTGAAACGACCTTGAGTTTTCCTAAGGCGACTTGTTTCGAACTTTTCGTCGCATCTATCTCGCCCAGTAAATGTTTGGGGAGGTCGCCTTGCGTGTTCTCGTTCAAGGCAACCTGTCTCGAGATGTTTGTCGCATCTCTCTCGCCCAGTAAATGTTCGGGGAGGTCGCCTTGTGTGTTATAATGAACTTGGAGCCTGGACCATCTGATGGACCGTTAAACCCGCTGAGTCCAGTCATGGCTACCCAACCAAGTAATTGTACTGGTTCACATAACTATCGTTTTTCTTTTTTCATATCCCTTTTTCACACTTCAATTGCTAACTTATATTCTGCGTCGTTGTTTCTTACTATATCTACAACATTTCCCTTCCTTTATTTCACAGGTGACATGCTTCTTACACGTTGACCAACTTTGTTCATATTATTGCAAAAGGGAACCGATAAAGTTTGTTCTCATCAAATGTTACTTCTTCAGACATAGGTACAGGGTGGAACAGGGAGGTGTGACGTTTTTGTGACGGCTCTAACTTTGCCCCCCAGCTAACAAAAAAATGTCCAATATCCACCACGAGCAGAACGTGGATTTAACGAACCAGTGGTTCTGAGGTTCTAACAAGAAACTCGTTCTCTACAAGTGGGGGAGAGAGTCCGTACTAGTATTTTAATAAATAATTCATCTACGTGGAAATTTGGTACAATTATTCGAAAACTTGGGCTCCTCCATTACATGGTGCAACTTGATAGTGGGAGGACACTCAAAAGGCACATCAACCAACTCCAGAGATCAGAGACAGAGGTAGCAGAGACCGCACCACAAAGAAGACCCTCTGCACATCCCCCCCGCAAGAACTGATTTTGTGCTAGATCCCTTACTTACGGGGCCCTCAACGGATCTAGAAGCTTCCAACCCTACTTATGATCCTCCTCAGTTATTCAACACTGCTGATCTTTCAATTTCTCCACAACCAACGTCCAATACCAATAGTAATGCGGATTCTTCTCGCCTGTCAAGAGACACGACACTTCCCAGGCGTTCTACCAGAATGCGTCGGCCACCCTCCTACTTAGAGGATTACGTACGTTGTTAAGTGGGGGAGAATTGTTATATTTTCATTTTATATTGATAGGTAACTAGTGTTAATTCCCTTACAAACTGTTCAAATGTTCATAGATACCGTTTTCATAAAAGTTGTAACTTCTTTGGGTTGAGTTGTTAAATATATTCCAACGTGGTTCCCCAACTTGTGTTATTTTACCTAGAAGTAATATAATGGACACAAGAATGAACGTAAGAATAAAAAGGTGCCAATTCAATATAAATAATTTAACATCCTCCTTTTTAGAATTTTACGAAAAATAAACTCTACTGAAGCTACTACTCTCTTTTGAGATTTTATCCCCCAGTGACATAAAAACTATAGTATTAAAACTCGGTCAAAGGGTAAATAAGCAGGTAGGTACCTACCTATTACTTGTGATCCTTCGGAATGTTCCTCTATTATAAGAATCTATTAAAAGATATATTGAAATCTCCTAATTAATAATTAAAAAGCGATACAGATATTTTCAGTTTCTTGTTTTGTTCTAAAAACATCCGAATTCCCGGATCAAAGAAAATACCTATCATTAGGCCCTAAGAAGAGTGGAAAACTTTCGGCCCACTAGCAGAAATTGCTTTGATGCCGACCTCGTTTGCGTTGAATAAGATAAAGAGACGTTTCACATAGGTACCTAATCAAAACTAGGTATAATTTCGTACCTTCTTTTTTCATTCCAGCTTTGAAACACTTTCGCAGTCTGCAATATCGGCATTGATTCCGTTTGTCTTTGTCAACAACACAGTGTCGGGTAAATCTGTACAGGAAAAATATCGGTGAGAGTACATATAACGTAGGAACAACATTTATTTCGACAGCACATATTTATGTAGATAAAACTGTATAATATACCTATTAATTTTTTAATAAAGAAGGTGGGGAGAAAACAAAAAATGAAGTACTTTGGAGAGCGCCCACTATTTAGGTTCGCACCAAATAGCACCTGGATGCCCGGTGTCGGAAGGGGACACCCATGAGGGAAAAATTGGACGGAAGCTGCATGTACTTTTAATAGTCCTAGGACCTCATTTGTATAGCTTTTTCTAGCTATAAACTATTCCTTCCATACTGGTCTCGCACGTGTAAAACATCTTAGCCCAGGTGTTGTTATTTTCGATGTAAGTATCTCGCGTCATGATCAGTGACCACAAGCTTGATTAGACAAACTACAGATTGAATCCTCAGAGTGCGGATCTCAGTCTCATCGTCTCAAACTTATCTTTTCTTTGCTAAGTATTTAAGCTGGATCCTCTAGTGTAGTATCCATTTCTGGACCATCACTCTTTACACTAAACATCTTGCTCCTCTGATATGAGTATAGCGTCCGTTTCATTAATGCAAATTCACCAAACATCAATAAGTTTGATACTCCAAGTGGAGGACCTATCCAACTTTATCTGATCCAGTTGATGTTGCAACTGATTAGTTGATGTTACAATTGATCTCAATACACAGTGGGCTAGAATGGATATTTAGCACAAAAAAGGCGAATTTTGAAAGTTGGTGGAATGATTTTATAAGTGGATTCCAAAGAGGTTTGGTTGTGGAATTTGACACTGAAACGGTGAGCTTCAATGTTTAAGTGCAACGCTCGTTTTTCTTATTTCACTAGCCACTCCGGCTCGCTACGCCCGCCTCAACGTCCAGCAGGGGGGCAAGCCCCCCGGACCCCCCCATTAAGTTGCTCGCTTCGCTCAAGAGGTTTCCCTTCAGGTAAAAAGGGTCTGTTCGCAGATTCCTGATACGGCAGGCACAATTAACTTCTCATTTTAATCGCTTCGCCTCCCTTCCCCTCCCATTTTGTCCAACTTCCCGTCACTTTTTTCGATATCCGATTTCGGATTCAGATTCGGCGGAATCAAAACTGTATTTCGCCTGCAAACACCGTCCCAAGAAACGTCTCTTTATGGGGTCAGTTTTAATGAGAGAAAAAAAACGAAAGTTTTTCGACAGAATTTTCGAGAAAACGGGTCTGTAATCTTTCATTTTTTTTGACGCATTTCCCGACACTTCTTTCGCAATCCGATCATGCCGTCTTCTTTCTCTTACAAAAACCTATACGAAACCGGTAATTTTCCGGAATTTTCAACGGCTGTTTAGAGGGGTAGGGGAAGTGGGGAAGTCGAAAAGAACGGCATTAAAACAGGCTCCCACCCCCTCCTGCCCGTGAGCCCATAGTTCGGGTGGGATTACAAAATTTTAAAATCCCTTATACACTATTTCGGAAAATCCCAAGAAGGTCCCACCACTCGTAAATAATAGAGATATAGATTTCATGTGTTCGTCTATTGTGGAGTGATCGTCTCTTCCTTCCGACTTTCGCTATGGGTTCATCCTCTCAAGGTAAGTGGAAAAGTAGTATACAGCTGCAATTAGAAATTGAAAACAAAAGCTTTTTTTCTGTTATGACAAAACAAATGACCAAATGTTTTATGAAAAAGGCATTAAGAATAATGCAAGTCATAGCAGCTTTTCTGCCAATTAGAAATTAAAAATGTGTTCTATATATTTTTTTCTGATGAATTCAAAAGAGAAAAAAACCGTTCCCGCACTGCCCCCATTCTTCGTGTTGTTTTATCCGCAGAAAGGGTATCGAGAAGTACGACAGGCTGTTCAACCAGTGGCTTGCAAGGGAAGCAACGACGTCAATCGACGTAGAGTTTTTTTTTACGACATTCCTCCAACGAAAAACCAAATTAAAAATCAACTTTTACCCTATTTTTCGATTAACTGGTGTTTTCCGAGTACTAGAAACTTCGAAATACAATCACTCTTTTCTGAATCAATCATTTTAGAAATTTATGTTGGTCGTTCGACGCAGAATATTATTTTCTATAACTTTTTTACGGAGCGACAGTTGTTTTGAATTTATACGTCGGGAAAAAGTTGAAAAATACGTTTAAAAATGTGGTTTTTCCAAATGAAGAAAAACTTAATAAGGAGCCATTGTAGGTATAGGAACAAGGGGTATGTTCAGAATCAGCGTGAAATTTCCTATAAGACAGAGGCAGAAAATAATTTGTCCCGCCAGAATCGCATTTCGGCCCACTGTACAGCGAAATGAAAATCATGAGCTTAAACTGCCGTCCAGTTTTTGACCGAATGAGGGCCATTTGATAAGAAATATATAATTCTGGAGATTCACGCTTGCGTATGTATGGACACACGATCCTATTCGTCCGACTTGATGAAACCTATAGGGAACCGTCTAGGGACAATACCCAGAAAATTTAAACAAAATCGGATTTTCCGCGTGTGGCAAATATTGGCCACAGTCAACCTGACAAACACAAAACCAAAATTTGAATACGGATGATTTGGAATGTTCAAGCTTTAGCGCAAATAGGTCATAGGTTCGTTACCTTTTAAACTTTTTTTTTTTTTTTTTTTTTTTCACCAGTCATGGAAGCTTTGCAAAAAACACTTTTTCTCCAAAATTGAAATTTTAGTTTGCAGTTTTTCGCTAAATGTTTCCTGAACAAATGAGGCTTCGTGCCGAACGTTTGGTGTACGAGACTGTAAATTCCTATCACCCGCACAACTCCAGTTTCATCAAGTTAAAATGAGATATCCAGAGTTAGTGTGGGATAGGACCTAGAACGATGAGAGTCTGGACAAATTTTGGCACCTACATTACTTCCCAAATTGTCTTACTTTTATCATGAAACCCCTACGAAACGATGGCTTTACTTTTTTCTACGGCGAATGCTTGCAGATAATTAAGTTGTTGGAATGCATCAAAATTGTTCAATAGGGTAGTTTTCTTTTCTATGGCAATGTGTTTTGGAGAAAATGCATTCAAATGAGATCAAAAAAAGTTAGAACCCATTTAACCCATTTTAATCTTTGTAATAGAAAAAATATGTCGCTAATTTTTCTTCTTAATACAATTATATTCCTATTTTGTAGTTCATCTTAAGGCTGATCCGAATGGTACCAGATTCATAATGGGCCAACAAGGCCCCGAACGTAACTAAGTTTGGCATCTTTGGACAGATTTCAGAACAGTCGAATGAAAGAAACCGAAGATCTATAACACTAAAGTTCCACTTATGCAGCATGGTAGTATGAGCAAATTTTGTAAAATACTAGCGAATTTTCGTAGAAAATGGAGCTATTGTAATGGCTCCAAAAATTTTTAAATCTAAATTTTCGAAAATTTACTTAATTGAAATACGGTTTGAGACATTCAGACGAATCCTAGAGTTTAAATTTTTTCATATATATATATATATATATATATATATATATATGTGTGTGTGTGTGTGTGTGTGTGTGTGTGTGTGTGTGTGTGTGTGTGTGTGTGTGCGCGTGTGTGTATGTGTGTGTGTCCTTCCGGACGATAACTCTCCTGAGGATCAAGCTAAAAATTCCGTTCTTGCTTCAAAAAAAAATCAAGCTTTCCAAACGAAAGAATGAGTTCGTTGGCCGACTTTTTTACTTTTTTGAGCGTATTAAATTGGTCAAATTTCGAAAAATGTGCTTAAAACATCACTAAAAATGGCTAAAAACGGATAAAAATCGTTAAATTTATATTTTTGCAGAATTTTAGTCAAAAGAAGTTCATTAACAATTAACTAGAACAATAAAAAATGTATGCAGAAATTAATGCTGAAAAATGTACTTAGATTTCATTAGTATTTGTCACACAAAAAAAGAAGATAGAAGCGGCAAAAACGCTAAAAATCCAGTATATTTTTTGAATCGCCGAAAATTATTTAGAACAAGTTTATTTGCCATACGATCGGTAGTGAACATTTCCTTTTAGTAAAAATCCTGAATTCTCAAAACACGATAATTTATGAAAATTCGCTCATACGATCATGCTGCTTGACTGGAACTTTCGTTTTATACTATGTTACAGGTTTTTTAAATTTGAGCGATTTGAGCGCAGAGAAATTGACTACTATCAATTTTACGGCAAAATACTTGTTCTAAATGATATTCTGCAATTAAAAAATACTTCGGATTTTTTAAAATTTTTACTAATTTTTTTTGCAAATATTATTGAAATTTTAGTAAGTACATTTTTCAGCATAATTTTGTGGATTAATTTTTAATTTTCTTGTTAATATTTGATATTCTTCTTTTGATTAACATTCTGCTAAAAACAGCAAATTTAACGATTTTAGCCGTTTTACCCATTTTCTGTGATTTTTTTTTTTTTTTTTTTTTTTTTTTTTTTTTTTTTGAAGCAGAATTCAGAATATGTACAAAATGAAATCATAAAATTACTTGATAACATTGGCTTGATTCTAAAAGTGCAATTAAAAATCGTGAATCATAAATCATTATAACCAATTATACCAAATTCATCTCCAACTAACTACCATAAAAAAGGTGGACTTCTATCCATTGGGTCGCAGTATTTTGGTTGTTTGTTGAAACGGACATATAAATAATACTCTAGTAAATACCGTTAAAAAAAAAATCTATATTTTTTTACGGATTCCCGCACGATTAAATTAAAAGCGGCACAAATTAAAATCAGGAAC
The DNA here is from genome assembly GCA_030762985.1 of Adelphocoris suturalis. Classification (NCBI taxonomy): domain Eukaryota; kingdom Metazoa; phylum Arthropoda; class Insecta; order Hemiptera; family Miridae; genus Adelphocoris; species Adelphocoris suturalis. The sequence continues at coordinate 23,771,552 of CM061051.1, forward strand.
TTAAAATCACTGGCTAAAATGTAATAAAATTGTGAAAATCAACAACAAGCAGTGACATACCTAGTACTAAAAAATATAGTTTTATGCGATATTTTATTACAAGAATACAACGTCTTGCAATTGGATTTGATTTTGGCGAACATGGTTTCCTCGAATCCATTACAAAATTCTGTAGATCATATCAGTTTTCTAATAGAGTCTTTGGAATTAATTAAAGTACTAGTCATTTTGCAGAAATGCAAGATGTTAAGAAGCAAAGCAAGTAATTAAGAAGATGATTCATTAAAAATCTCCAACCCAATTCGCACAACGCGTGAAACATTGTCATCGGATGAAAACTGTACAAATCATGATTCTTACATGGTCTTAATGGTTTCGAGTGTGCAGAGACTACTATTGATTCATAACTCAAACAATATTGGGTACTTTTCCGTTATACCCCCCCCCCCCAATCTGTTTCACGCCCGCCCGATGTTTCTAGGCATTCCTTCTTTCTTAGATTACATATTTACGAACAATTGGTGACAATTTCAAGCTGTGGGAAGAAATTATATTATTTAAAAAAAAGAAGGAAAAAACGAATTACCGTGTTTTCAGAAGTTGCCGATGTCGGTGAGGATTTGTTGAAACAAATTGGCGTGGTTGTGGTTTGATTGCCTCTACATGAATTCGCACAAATAGGTATCAAGTAACGAATTAACTGTTCCGCATTGGCTTTGTCTTATCGCCTGACCTTTGTGAAGAGATTACTTAGTAAACCAACCGGTTCATCGGGAAGACATTGGACCCAAGCAAGCGCGCAGCGCTCGTGGTCAATGACGTTACCCTCTTGTTTTTCCGAGAATTCACCAATACCTCTTTACTCCCTCAAACAGCGAACATTAATTGAAATGTGAAAAGGCGAAAAAGGTGAAAACGTCATTGACCACGGGCGCTGCGCGCTTGCTTGGGTCCAATGTCTTCCCGATGAACCGGTTGGTTTACTAAGTAATCTCTTCACAAAGGTCAGGCGATAAGACAAAGCCAATGCGGAACAGTGAATTCGTTACTTGATACCTATTTGTGCGAAATGCGAATTCATGTGAAGGCAATCAAACCACAACCACGCCAATTTGTTTCAACAAATCCTCACCGTCATCGGCAACTTCTGAAAACACGGTAATTCGTTTTTTCCTTCTTTTTTTTTAAATAATATAATTTCTTCCCACAGCTTGAAATTGTCACCAATTGTTCGTAAATATGTAATCTAAGAAAGAAGGAATGCCTAGAAACATCGGGCGGGCGTGAAACAGTCGCGAAAGTCGTGAAACAGATTGGGGGGGTTAATAACGGAAAAGTACCCAATATTGATAACTTCATCAAAATCGGAGGAAAACTGCGGGAGTTTCGATTGTTACAAGAATTTTACGTTTTTCCCTCTCCAGAGGCACCTTCAATTCGTCGGAACTGATGAAATTCAGAAAGGACTATCGAGAGCCTAATCAGCATAATTCCCGTGAGAATCATTGACATCGGACGGTTTCGGTTTATGCGGAATCAGTAGCTATTGACTAGTGTATTGTGTGTGTTGTGGACTGTGGGTCCGATCCGCCGAATCTCGAAGAAATTTGTCAACATTAAGATAAGACCTAGCGTAGTTTTGTGGACATAAACGGACAGAACGGAAGACAGTTAATGGAGCAGCCTTTCTGTTTTCATCATTAGTGAGATAAGAAGAAAACTTTGAGCGGTTACCCCCCTTTATTTATTCCTAGGAATTCAAATACATATCACATTTTGTGGGTCTCGCAATGGCGCAGCTATATACGTGGTTCACACCAACTTTGTTTTTTCAAATAAGAATCCTCTCTTTCATTTGGAATTCTCCGTAACATTTTGAGGTATATCATGTGACCCATGTCGCTGGGGTACTATTGTTCACATTTATCTACGAGTAATAAAGAAGATCGTGATTCTCGTTTTTCGTGGAGGTCGTGGTTCTTCTTCTTTTCGTTTCGTGATTCTTCTAGTGTATCACGAACACCGAAGAATGAAGAAGAAGTCGAAAGTGAAAACGTAGCACATAAAACGTAGCATAGCAGAAGAGATGTCTGAATGTTTGGCACCAGCAGAAGCAGACATAGATGCATTTAGTAGCCGACTTGAAACACTGACTCAAGCAGATGTGACAGCCACCACAAGTCAGCAGCAGACCCTTTCAGGTCGTGCGAACTGCTTCCAGGCGAGGAAACACATGGCCCAACACATTTTGTAATCAACGAAGGTTTGCAGCTTTCTGGAAGATCATCACATGAAAAACTTGAGGAATCTTACTCGTTTGCTAAGTTTAAAGATCGGAGACGAAAATATCAAGGTAACACAAGGTGTCCACAGAGCTCCATCAGAACAAAATTAGTACTTTTCTTTATTCTTTTTTGGGTCAAGAAATTTGGGATGTGCTGATTTAGTCCTGAATGAGCCATGCATTAATTATGAGTAATTATGTGGTACTCGATGAACTGGATGAGTTCTACCGAAAGAAGGAAAACGGAAAATTGGAGAAATCAGTTCATGACTTTCGGAATACCGTCAGCATATGACCGGTCTTCTTACAAGTATTGCATCCTCACCTGCATGGTCAAATGATCATGAAATTTTGCGTTTTCCGAATATGCAATAAAGTTGAAGTTCCTATTTGAAAGAATAAAGTTGGTGCTGGTCGCCCGGGAGTACGCAATTGCGTAGGATGCGAAATTCTGATTTCATCCATTTGAGTTCCTTGCAATATCTTAGGGGCTTACAGCTTCAAGTTTTTTCTCAACGCTAGTTACATAGGAACCAAACGAAATTGCATGATTCAAAGTCAAATATTGCCGAAAAAACATTTTTTGTCAATGCAAATAAAATTTTCGGCTGTAATATCAATCAGTTCGAGTCATATCATGAAACAGACTGCACCACGAGAATCAACGTTGAAAATAGTGATATTCCAATTGCCACATCTAAGGTTCACTTTCGTCTAATTTGTTGGGCAATCTTTGGGTTGCGCAATTTAGCAAACTCGCTGAGCGAGTTGCGACGCATCAAGATTCTATTACAGTGTCAAACTTTCATGAAGTTTTGTGCTTAATCAGAATATTCAATTTTTAAAAAAAGTTAGTGTTAATTGCATGCAATCGAGGGGCCGCAAAAATGTGATGTTTGAATTATTTGCTGGAAAAATATTTTGTCACATTGTTTACAACCGTACTAAGTATTTATAGGAATATTTTGAAAATTTTAAATTATGTACTTTTTGGAAAAAAATTAAATCAAAATTTTAATTTGTATTTTGACAAAATTTTTGTTATTAGAACCTATGTCCTGTTGTATATCACTGGAAAGATCATAAAAAAAGCTGCAAAATGAGACCTCCCCCAGCTCTCTAGCTCAATTAGGACAGTTCGTAGAGCGAATAGTATAAAATCCGTTCATGGTTTTTTGGCGAGATTTTGTAAGTTTTACATAGCCATAAGATTTAACCTCTAACATTTAACATCAACTACTAACATGGGAAATAAAAAGGGTGATCCTTTAATTCGTGACCAACCAGTGGTTGAAGATGAAAAACGGCTGCTAATTTGGGTGTGCAATATAGCTTCTTTGCATATTGTAACATGGACGTACCTATAGAATTAGTTGAAATGATTGAATGCAAAATATAATAGTATCTGATACATGTGTATACATGCTAGAATGCAAATTAGGTCTATAATTCATGTTTGCATTTGCGGATATTATTGAAAGGTTAACCCACACAAAAATTGAAAATTTCATGGAAATCAATTCATTATTCTCGGAGTGTCATCCAATATTGGTTTTGCGTATGCGCAGTAATTACCCATTACTCAAGCAAATGCGATAATATACAAAGGGCATCATCCTATTCTCAACAACCTCTCAAGTTTAAACTAAATCGGACTAATAGATGCTGGGAAATTGACGTTATAAGAAATTAACCAAGTATAATTTATCCAACTGCAATGGAATTTATAGGGAAAGGTCTAGGAGCTAACCCGCACAATCCTTGAAAATTTCATCAAAATCGTTCTATTAGACTCGGAGTTTCCCCTGTGTCAATCGATATTAGTTTTGCGCATGCGCAATGGTTATTATTGTACCAATCACGGTATAATTTATAACGCATTTCTCTAGAGCATACACCAACTGCCTACCGAATTTGAACGAAATCGGACCAACATAATGATGAGAAATCGATGTTATGAGAAATTAACGTTTGTGCATGCGTATAGGCTTCTGTTGATCCGACGGCATTGAAAATTATAGGGGACTGTTTAGGAGCTAGCCCGCACAATCCCTAAAACTTCATCGAAATTAGACTGAAACTTGGTATAGTTTTGGGCGTGACTAGGATTTACCACAGACAGAAATCACACAGACAGACAGATAGACGACAGACATTAAACAAAAATTGATTTCTTAAAATTCAGATAGACTGTTTCTAAAATTCAAAAGCGACTCAATAGCTTTAACTTTCTTTAAATATTTCCTAAACACTTTCTAAAGAAAAGCGTCAGGTAGGTACATAGGTTTACTCATAACACCCAGCACTTGGGTGTCGTTTTGTAGACTTTAGAACTGTCAAAACGGTATAAATAGATTGAAAATCGTTTCACATTACTTATTTCACATGCTGGAATCAGTTTTTAGGTACCTACTCACTCACCTACAATTATACACATGGTTTTTCCTCACGGATCTCCTGAAGAAACCCTTGCAACCGTCACATGACGACGCACCATAGTGTTTGCCGGTAGCACGGTCTCCACAGATCGAGCACAGGGGCAATGCAAGGTGTCCTGGTGAGGAACTACCAAATCCCACGGAGTTTTGCCCAAGCTCGTCACCAACTAGAAATAAAAAATGATTATTAGATTAATTAGTAATCATTTATTATGAATGCGTGTATTGAAGAATACAACCCTCCTCCTTGACTAAAGGTTTCAGCCATGCAGCATGATCGTGTGAGCGAATTTTCGTAAGTTTTTCTATTATATTAGGTTATATATTGTTTTGTAATTTGAGCACTTTGAGTTCACAGAAATTGTTCACTACCAATTTCTTGACCGAAAAACCCTTTCTAAATAATATTCTGTGATTCAAAAAAGATTTTGGATTTTAAGCTTTTATTTGCAGTTTTTTCGATTTTTTTTTACAAATAATACTTAAATTTTAGTGCATTTTTTAGCATAATTGTATGCATACATTTTTCAATGTTCTAGTTCATCGTTGGTAAACTTCTTTTGACTAAATTCTGCAAAAAGTTTATTCTGTCAAGTTACATTTACCAAATTTTCATAAAAAATGAAAATAGCAATGGGCCAAAAGTTTTGACTTCCGTTCGGGCACAACTAAAATCAACCCTTGAATGTTCACATAACTATCGTTTTATATTTATGACAAATTGTATTAAAATTTGAAGAGATATCGTCTGGAACGAGACATGAACATAGATGTATAAAGTGCAAAAATCCAGGAATTTTTTCAGATTCTTTTGAAAACGGATTTTCATAGAAGCAATCTTGGAAAATTTTGATTTTACAAATATTTTAGTCATTGCAGTAGCTTCATTTTCTACAAAAATTTGATAAAATAAAATGTATAAACTCGCTTAAAACTGTGATAATTGGCCAAAAATAATTTTACTGTCATTTTTATGATTTTAAACTTTTATGATGACGATATACTCGTAGGTACCTGATTGTTTTGTGGGTTTCTGTGGAAAATGATGATGCTATTGCAGTTTTGGCTATTTATTTTAAAATAAAACTTTCCAAACTTTTCTTCGTGGAAATCAGTTTTTGAAGCGTTTGAAACGGCACCTGGATCATTACGCTTTTTCATATAGGTATATATGTTCTGATTTTTTAAATTATAAGTACCTATGTCACTGAAAATGGCCGAAAAAAAGCACCTAAAAAATCATATTTTTTTAGAAAAATATTCCCCAGAAAATTATATGAATTCTGGAATAGAACATTCCAAAATATGTACACAAAATATTGCTGAGAAATGTACTTATTCGAATATCATTAATAGGTATGTGCAAAACAGGAAAGAACGTCTGCCAAGTTGAGTGTGGCACAGAGCATCCTCGTATCCATAACATGAATGTAAAGATCATTGAAATGTTTTAAATGATCTTAAAAAACTCCATAGCGAAAAAAGTAAAAGAAGATGTAGTAGCGTAAAACGTCAAAATCTGTCGATAAGAAAACGAGAAAATGATGCTTGAAGTAATTTGCGTTCGCGTATGCGCAGAATTAAAAGTATTTTTATAATCTGGTAGTCAGTAGGTATTTCTTTTTCTCGACCACTCCTACTAAGTGACTCAGGTGAAGATTCTCAACTGGGTAAATGTGTCTAGTTGATGGTACGTACCTAATCATGAGAGGTACGTACTTACTCAACATTTTTCCATTTACCTAGTGTATAAATAGTTATTCATTGAAAATTATTCATATCTATAGGAAAGTAAATCCATAAATATATTTTTCTTGTAACTCTCCTGTTGTAGGAATGCTTGGATACCCTGTAGAGCCAGCTTCCTCGAGACCTGCTGTACAAGTTGTAAGTGGGCGATGCTACATTTGCCCAAGATCTAACGATAAAAAGACGAGTCGGTCGTGCACAGCCATACCGAAACGACGTGTGAAAAATGCAATTACTTATAACAAATAATAATAGCCTACCTACCTACCTAATAATTCCGTCGTGTTTTTAAAAACAACTTTTAAAAGTACATTCATATTTAGTTTTTTATGTGTGCCTATTGCTTAAATATAATCCTGCAATCACCTTTCATTATTTTGCCATAAAAAATTAATAAAATGAGATGATAAAAATTGAATGCGGAATGAAAACAGTGTATCAGTTTAGGGTAGAAAAAAGGAAGAAATATGAAAAATGGGGTAAGTTCAAGGTATCGTGAAAACTCTACTATTTAACTTACAAAGTTACAGTTTTTTCTGACCATTCGACAGATAATCAGCTTTGATAATTTGCTTTTAATTATTGTGTATCTTCAGAACTGAATTTTTAATAATCATATGCCCAAAATTTTGATTTTTGAAAATTTTACCAAGAATGGTTTCAAGAAACCACGAATAAAATATTCAATTCTAATTTAATATATTCTACTTCTTGTTTCTATGCGTAGGTAGGTTAATTTTTGATTTTTTAAAATAGTTAGTTATTGGGAAACTATTTATTGAGTATAATAAATAAATTAAAATACATTTGGGGTCAATTTTGACCCCAGAGTGTCGTAATAATTTGGGAGCAAGGAAACTGATATGGAACTACCTACAACTAACTTAACCTGCACATTCCCTGGTGATTTAATCAAAAAGAGATGAAAACTGTGGAAATGAGCAGGGACGACTAATGATTTGATCATTTTGAAATTAATTTGGGGTGCTTAAATTGACTTCTTCCAAATATCATCCAAATTAAAGCGAGATTGGACGACTAGGACGTAAATAAAAGTCCAGTCATGCAGCATGACCCCATGAGCGAATTTTGAAGAAATCTTCGACATTTCAGTCGCTATTGATCGTGTAGAGAAATTTTAGTTTGATTTTGATAGACAAACGTGGAATCAAATTATTAAAACGCTTGCATACAAGTCTGCAACACATTGGGACATTTTATGTCTTTAGTTGAAGACTCGTATCTGTTGCAGACTCGTATGCAAGCTCTGAGCCACTCAGCTGATCCGGACCGGGCATCGTCAAGTAAATGTCCTAAAGAGGCTACTTACGGAAATTACAGCTTCCTAGAGTGTAAAGCATAGAAATTACTTATTAAAATGATTTAACCACCGCTTCAAAAATCAAACCGTTCTCGCTATATTCGGATCACCTGCTATGAATCAAATCGTCGAAACACCAGCTCAATGAAATCATCAGAAATTAACAAGCGGTTGCAATCATGTTCACAATATCAATTATTGAAAATGATCACCTGAGTGTACACAATTATTCAAATAACCATGCTCATAACTCAGCTTGTTGGCCACGCACTTCGCAGTAGTTTACATAATACGGTTGGATAAATCGAGAGCTTTCGAACGAATGGTCAACGGATTTTGTTGGATGAAAAACGATGAAGTACTATTACCCTAGCAAAGACTCGGTTGTAAGCGGAAATCATCAGAATATTTTCGTGAGTAATTTTCGGTGACGTTTTTAGCGAATTTTTGAAGAAAATTAAGCTATTGCTCTCGCCTTAAAATTTGTAGAATGTGAATTTTTGAAAAAAAATTATGCAGAAATCCGTTTCAGGCTATTCTGAATCATATTCTGAAGTTTAACGCATTTTTTTATGTATGTATATATGTATGTATGTATGTATATATGTATGTATGTATATATGTATGTATGTATGTATATATGTATGTATGTATATATGTATGTATGTATGTATGTGTCATTCCAGACGATAACTGTCCGTAGAATTGTGCTAGAAACTTCAAACAAATTTTAAAATGTTAAGGGCACAAAACGAAAGTTCAAGTTCGTTGGCCAGCTTGATCGGATTACATCTTCGGGTTGAAATTTTCAAAAATGTAGTCAAAAATTTCAAAATAGCCTGTTTTTTGCGATTTGTCGTGCGAAATAATTTTTTCAGCATACTAACATGTGGTATATTCGGAATCAGCGTATAATTTCCTATAAGAATATGCATCAAGTTTTCAAAAATTTCAAAGTTGAAAAATCAGTCAAAAATCGAAATAATGCCGTTCGCTGGTTGTAAAAATCGGTAATATTCTTCAAAAATTCGCTCATGGGGTCATGCTGCATGACTGGACTTTTTAGTTTATGTGCCATAGCAAAGACATAAAATGTAAAAAATAACACTAAAAATAAAACTAATCTTGTAGATTTAAAGACAAATGTAGATAAATATTCATAGATTTCGATGTCCAATGTGGTCAGTATTGAAGGCAGTTGAAATCTTAACAGTATCCTATCATAACATCATCAAATCTTGACATAAAATAAAATAACATACCGACGTCATATGAAAGAAACGTATTTCCACAGCCAATCGATAATGAGGCTTTATATTACGAGTGATATAAAGTCACTTGCATTCGAATCTAGTATCCTACAGCAAGAAATTGACAGACTAACTGTAGTCTCTGTGCCTAAATTATGGGGAAGTGTCACTTGGCTTTTCCGTAGCAACGAGAAAGAAATTTAAAATATTCAATACTAGCATTAAATCCTACCTACGTTTTAAACAGCATGGTTCTAGGATTGGTTATACAGGGATACTTCCATAAGAGTAGTTCAATCTGAATTTGGACAATGTTTCATGCAAATATTACCGATTTTTACTACTAGCGAACGGCATTATTTCGATTTTTGACTGATTTTTCATCTTTGAAATTTTTGAAAACTTGATACATATTCTTATAGGAAATTTTACGCTGATTCCGATTATACCACATGTTAGTATGCTGAAAAAATTATTTCGCACAACAAATCGAAAAAAAAAACAGGCATTTTGAAATTGTTGACTACATTTTTGAAAATTTCAACCCAAAGATGTAATCCGATCATGCTGGCCAACGAACTTGAACTTTCGTTTTGTGTCCTTAACATTTTAAAATTTGTTTGAAGTTTCTATCAAAATTCTACGGACAGTTATCGTCTGGAATGACACATATATACATACATACATACATACATATATACATACATAAAAAAATGCGTTAAACTTCAGAATATGATTCAGAATAGCCTGAAACGGATTTCTGCATGAATTTTTTTCACAAATTTTGAGGCGAGAGCAATAGCTTACTTTTCTTCAAAAATTCCCTACAACATCATACTCGATAAAATTTTCGTTTCCACAAGCGCAGTGAAGTATTGAAACTGATGGGGATCTATCAACTCACACAATAGCTGAGAATTTCACCAAGATCGGTTGAAAATGGTGAAAATTTAGGTTCTTTGCAACTTTGCGGACGCGAGCGCGCACGCACACACACACACACACACACACACACACACACACACACACACACACACACACACACACACACAGATAGAGAGAGAGCATGACCGAATGAGCAAATTTTCGTAAGTTAGCGTATGTTACATTATGTTATAATAATGTTACATTATTTTAAAATTGGAACTCTTAGAGTGCAAAGAAATTGTTCACTGCCAACTTTATGGCAAAAACACGTTCCAAATAATATTCTGCTATTTATAAATGTATTTGGATATTTACCTTTTTAGCAGTGTTTAAAGATTTTTACTAGCGAATAATAAAGAGATTTCATTACATTTTTTGGCATAACTTTGTACATTAATCTTCTATTTCATCGATGATCAACTTCTTTTGACTAATATTCTGCAAATAAATATCCATTTTAATTACATTTTTTGAAATTTTACCAATTCGTTCTGCTCCAAAAGTGCTGGCCAACAGACTCATCTTCTCATTTTTGGGAAGCTGGATATTTTGGCGTGAGAACGGATTTTTTATCTCGACTCTAAAGAGAGTTATTGTTTGGAATGTCATACATATTTATACATTTGAAAAAACTTTGAAATCCAAGATTCGTTTCAGAATGCCTCAAACGGATTTCAATGGAATAAATTTATATTTTAAAATGTTTGAAGCCATTTCAATAGCTATATTTTCTAGGAAAATTCGCTAAAATCGATTCTGACCTTGAGAAGGCCTGTGGAACGGAAAGCAAACACAAAGCTCCCTACCTTCGGTAGTGAGGAAGCAAAATACGTGTCCACTTTCTTGGATGTAGAATTGAGAAAAAATACCCACATACGAATCCCCGGAGTAGTCCCTGTCAAATCCCGTTTTTAGGGATGTTTCTTTCTTAATGCGTTTCTACTCGAATATGAAAACAGTGACATAAGAAGAAAAGAAAAATATTCCAGGTAACATTGTTCGAAGAACTCACCGAATCTTTCATCGCTGTGCGAGGTCGAGGGATAATGTCCCGAGGTATCTGCGAGTTGTTTGGCGGCCTCACTCATTCTGCGTTTCCCTGTTTTTAGACTTTTGCTGATTTTGTCACTTCACGATTTGTGAGCCTCCGAACCTGTTTACTGACGCTCATCGAATCACACTGACACGGATTCACAGAGCCGCTTAATCGCTGAATGACGGTTTAAAACGACGTTTGCCGATCCCTACACTGCCCACCGTACTCACTATCTCGTTGGCCTAACTGTTGGTAAATACGAAGCTGAAACCGTCCGAATGTCCAGAGATAGTGGATCATTATATTCACCCCACTATCAGTAAGGATTGTTGTTTACTCGAATACCAATGGGGGATCTCTAAACAAATGTTTTTGAGCTAAGTTAAGCTGTGACGAAAACGGCAAATTATTCCACCTAGAAAGATCAAAGTGCAATTACTATTCTTCATTGTCAGATTGTCACATTTGTTATCACTAACATTGCTTCAGTTTCGAATTGACGGCCCTATGATTGTGAATCTCTACTTTGATCTCTCATTTGTCAGCGTGTGGTTCGTGCTACAGGCCTCAATTTTGGAGCTATCAACTTGAAATTTGGTAGGTAGACTCTTCACATATCCGGATTTAGCTGTATAGTTTTTGGTGGCTCCACGGCGTCACAACCTATTTGAAAATTGACATTTCTGAAGCTATTGATTTGAAATTTTGTACGTGGAGTCCTTAGACACCTTGAATTCGCTGTACAGTTTTCGGTGGTGCCATGGCGTTCACCTCCAAGTTGAACAAATTATCCTCTCTAAATTTGAGGGTTTTACGTGCAGGATGCATAGATTCCGAAAATCGAAAAAATGGTGCCATGTTTGGTAAAAGTGTATTATATGTCTTTATATGTTACGCTGATCATCTAAAAAAAAATATATTAAAAAAAAAAATCATCCACTATATCATTTTTTTTTAAATCAATAAAAATTATATATATATATATATATATATATATATATATATATATATATATAACAACTTTAGGAAGCTTTTCTGAATCAAAATCCTGATTCAGCCGCTCATGCACACACATAAGTCAATGTGGAATGTGGAGCTTATATTCCACAGTTTTCATCCGAGTTTGATGAAATTTTCAGGGAATGTGCGGGTTATTCTGTATATGGTTCCTTATCAGTTTCATTGTTTCCAAATTAATACTCCTCCCCGTGTATGCGCAAACGTAAACTCTTAGTCCGATCTTACTTGAATTGGGAAGGTAGTTGGAAAACGATGATTTGATCATTCCAAATTGATTTGGATTTCAACATGATTGTATCATTAGAAGCTGTACCGTTTGTAATAATGTTTCGACAGCCTGATGATGATGTCTTTGCATCGAAAGCGCTCACCCTCGGTACTCGACATGGTAGTGACGGCGGATTCCTCCGAAAGGTATCTACGTAAATGATAATTTTACTATTACTCAAGCGGAAATAACCCTTTAGATTGAATACTATACCTCACTTGTTCAAACTTTTCCAGTTTCTAATGAATTTGAATTTTTTTCTGCAAATCGGTCATTTAAATTTAGATCACCTCTTGTCTTTTTTTATTTCCAAAGTCCCCCATTGGGCCATCCTCCTACCTTTTTGAAGATTTTTACTAAATTAAAATCACCCCCATTGTTGTGTTCCTTCCTGAGCATAGCTGCTTGTTCCAGAACTTTTTTCTTCTAAATTATTTAATTTTAAGTTGTTTCAATTTTATCTGGGATCTTTCTACTATTTCTTTAGGCAGCTGCTGATGGTAACTTGTAGTAAAATAAGTCATACAACCCTCTATATCTTGCTGACATTTAGAAAGGTCTATATGGTCTTTTAGCGAATTTTTAAAGAAAATTAAGCTATTGCTCTCGCCTCAAAATTTGTAGAATGTGAATTTTTGAAAAAAATTTATGCAGAAATCCATTTTAGGCTATTCTGAATCATATTCTGAAGTTTAACGCATTTTTTTATGTATGTCTGTATGTATATATGTATATATGTATATATGTATATGTATATATATATATGTATATATGTATATATGTATATATGTATATATGTATATATGTATATATGTATATATGTATATATGTATATATGTATATATGTATATATGTATATATGTATATATGTATATATGTATATATGTATATATGTATATATGTATATATGTATATATGTATATATGTATATATGTATATATGTATATATGTATATATGTATATATGTATATATGTATATATGTATATATGTATATATGTATATATGTATATATGTATATATGTATATATGTATATATGTATATATGTATATATATATATGTATATATGTATATATGTATATGTATATATGTATATATGTATATATGTATATATATGTATATATATGTATATATGTATATATGTATATATGTATATATGTATATATGTATATATGTATATATGTATATATGTATATATGTATATATGTATGTATATATGTAATATATGTATGTATATATGTATGTATATATATATATGTGTGTCATTCCAGACGATAACTGTCCGTAGAATTGTGCTAGAAACTTCAAACAAATTTTAAACTGTTAAGGACACAAAACGAAAGTTCAAGTTCGTTGGCCAGCATGATCGGATTACATCTTCGGGTTGAAATTTTCAAAAATCTAGTCAAAAATTTCAAAATAGCCTGTTTTTTGCGAATTGTGCGAAATAATTTTTTCAGCATACTAACATGTGGTATATTCGGAATCAGCGTAAAATTTCCTATAAGAATATATGTATTAAGTTTTAAAAAATTTCAAAGTTGAAAAATCAGTCAAGATCGAAATAATGCCGTTCGCTAGTTGTAAAAATCGGTAATATTTACATGAAACATTGTCCAAATTCAGATTGAACTACTCTTATGGAAGTATCCCTGTATAACCAATCCTAGAACCATGCTGTTTAAAACGTAGGTAGATGGTGCTTGTTAAAAAAAAAAAAAAAAAAATGTAATCACAACTGATGAGTTTACTCTTCAAAAATTCGCTCATGGGGTCATGCTGCATGACTGGACTTTTTTCCCTACAACTGATCATCCTACCACTTTGACCCACATATTCCCCACCACCACACTGGTCGACATTGGTCCCTGAACGGATCATTTTGTAAATTCCGCTTTCAGATTTGTGATCGTTATTTTTAATTTTAGTGTTATTCAGTTTTGAAATCGTCTGATTCGTGTAGAAAGCAGGTGTGATTTCTATTGACGAGCTGTTTCTTTATTTGTAATAATGACTTATTCAAGTGTACCATTCTTCTGAATTTCAAGTTGTCTTTATCTGGTATCGAATTTCCTTGAAATGAACTAAATCACTCGCGACGAAGTTGTGGAAACCCATTTCAAAACGGAAGTTAGTGAAAAAACGTCTATTTCCACGAAAAATAACCGTCGAAATCGATTTAACATTGTAACTCTTTATTTTTCGTGGAAATAGACAACGTTTTTTCACTAACTTCCGTTTTCCTTGGAATACTCTATCAATATTTTTCTTGTCATATGTTGAAATTAGTTGATCAATTAAACTACATTGGTAACCATTAGTCTTAGCTATTGCTTTTATCACAAGTAATTCTTGGTCATCATCATGTTTTGACAGTGGGACTGTCTTCAGTACACAAACCATTGACCTAAAGGCTGTCAATTTGTATGTCCATAGGTGATAAGACCTCTTTGGTATTACGCAATCATTTGCGTATATTATGCCTGTGTTCAAGACAGAAAAATACAAAACCAAGTGGTAGAAGGTTGTTGGTAACAGAAGAGTGTTGTTTTATTGCATCTCCAAATAGTTTAGTAGTATGAACCTATTAAGGGCACTTGGTACCCCAACAAAAATTTTTCAACCTTTTTTCTTTTTTTGTCTTAAATAAAACTAGATTCATTCCTGAACAAGATAATATATTGCATATAATATTTACAACATTCAAATGTCTCCCAAATTAACTTAGAAGTTGCCCGCCTCATAGTCCGCTGCCCCTGCTTCTTCAAATTCAAACAGTTAGGGAAAGTCGATAATATCCAAAATACTGTTGCTTACTAATCCTAATCCAAATCCTAATTTATTCTTGGAGGAAGATAACCAGCTTGAGTCGCCGGATGAAATACTAGGAAAAAGAGGGGTTTCAGAGAAAGAAGTTCCAGGAACGGAAGGATCATAGGAAGCCAAAGGATGAGAGCCGGGTGAAAGACTTGAGCCGGATGGTAAGTGGCAAATTTCGGACACTGAATCATCTTCACGCAACTTCTTGGAGAAATTTGCGATATGGTTGAACTTCTTTCACTTTTCGTCATTGCGTATACCACTAAAACACGGACTAAACGAATTGCGGACAAACCGAACGCGGAAAGATGCACGGACGAGTGGAAACGTAAACAACATAGAATAACAGAACATTTTATCATTGTTACCATCTTATCATTCTGGTTCGTTGGTATTATGCTCTGACTGTGTGAAGTGAAGTCATTGAGGTTACTACTTCATTCACACATATTCAAGTCATATCCGTTCTCCAAAACGTCGCAGAAGCTCAAATATCGTTACTTTTTCGTTTTATGGCTCTCCTGAAAAGTAGCATATTTTTGCGCATCGGACCCTCTATCTTGGGATCTACTGAACCGAATTAATTTTTCTTTCTTTAGAAAGTTATCTCTCAACCTACTGCATAAATCTGCGGGAATAGTTTATCGAAATAAGTTATTATAATTACGGGACAGACAATCGAAGTTACCTCAAAAACCACCAATATTTCCAAAATTGGCTTCGATATTGTAATGCCGCAAATTAAATTTTTTCAATCTGATTCCGCAGATCTTTAGATCTTTACAAGATCTATCAGTTAAAAAAAATATCATCGAAATCGGCCCAACGAGTGCTGAGATAATGGGTCACGAATTTCGCCATTTTTGGGGGGGTACCAAGTGCCCTTAAGCAGGTAGGTTCCAATTTCTTGCTTAATGTTTATTTCTGTACAATCTTGTTTTAGGAACAAGAATTCACGTTTGTAACTGACTCAACAACCGATCGGGAACGAATTTGCTAATGATAAAAAAAGTGACGGGAAGACGAGTTTCAACACGCTCAATAACTTACTGCAGATAGGTGCCTAGTTCCTAGATTCACTCTTGCGCGTTCGAGATTCCGTTTAGTGGAAATTAAATAAATAGAATTCCAAAAATCGGCCCGATAGTGCCTATCACTTTGTTTGTACCTACCGGACTACTTCCCTATTGTGCGATCTAGTGTCTTTATCTATACTAAACACGTAAAAACATCAAGCTTAGTTTAATTTTAATAACGTCTCACGTTTGGTATTCATGGTTGCGACGTATTAACCATGTTCACTATTATTAGTATTTACCTATAATGCGCCTGTCAATAGCATCGTCAAGTTTTGTTTAGTGAGAAACTGAGCGTGGTAAAAGTTGGACCGTATGGGCTCGAAGACACAAGGGATTTAAGCAACTAGGACAACGTAGATAATATATTATTATGATAAGAACCATACAATAAATGCGCTTATAATTATGGTTTGACACTCTTTTGCCTATTCTCAACGCCTTCTCCCAGGCAAATCGCTGGTCTACTTGTTCTTTTATTCCAAACTTGTTCGTTATTCAAACAATTCGTTTTTCACTTATGGGAAAATGATATAAGCTGCGAATTGATTCATTTGACATTTTAATTGTCTCCAAAGAATATTGTCAACCAGACTCAGGTAACCTGTCAACATGTCCCGAGTGATTCCGTTTATGAGGGTTCATTTTTCTGCCGCTAGGTTTCGCATCCATATTCAAAATTGCGAATAATGAAAAGTCTCCGGATTTAGGAAGATAGTAAATTCTATAGTACCCTTTCAGTCAGCAATTTTATTTTTTTAAAGCATTGGCTTTCAGCTGGTTATGATTGCTAGTTACCCGTTTATACCATCCTCCCTGAAGAGTGATTTTCCTATCCCCTTTTTTCACTGCTCTTCAGCAATTGCTGCGTTAGTAGAGGTAAAGATAGCTGCTTGTGCGTTCCTCAAGTAGGTGTAACCATATATCTTTAGTTTTGAGGTGTCCAGTAATACCATAAGATCCTGCGGGATCTGAACTGGTGGCCTTATGCTCTTATTCAAATGCCCTGGCACTGTGATAATGTTGCGTAAGTGGCGCCCAGAGTTGGGTAGTAATTATTGACATCGGTAATTGAATACAATTACAATTTTACATGGGGTAATTGTGACAAATTCTTTGTGAGCTAGCTCCGAGAAATGAATATTGGCACATTACACCTCACGATTACTCAAATTACCCGCAATTACAATATTACAATTACATTGGTAATTAAATTAATTGTAATTGCGATTACATTTAGATCGGAAGTAATTGTAATTAGAATCCACAATTGCAATTACAATTACTTTATGCTAAAATGTCTATACTGGA
Source organism: Adelphocoris suturalis (assembly GCA_030762985.1). NCBI lineage: Eukaryota > Metazoa > Arthropoda > Insecta > Hemiptera > Miridae > Adelphocoris > Adelphocoris suturalis. The sequence continues at coordinate 23,789,051 of CM061051.1, forward strand.
ACAGTACAACAGGTCTCTCTCTCCCTCTCTCTCTCCTCTCTCTCTCTGTCTCTCACACTCATATATATATATATATATATATATATATATATATATATATATATATATATATATATATATATATAGAGAGAGAGAGAGAGAGAGAGAGAGAGAGAGAGAGAGAGAGAGAGAGAGAGAGAGAGAGAGCGAGAGAGAGAGAGAGAGAGAGAGAGAGAGAGAGAGAGAGAGAACCTTTTTTTTATTGTTCCGTTATAGAGGCATTTTAGCATAATGTAATTGTAATTTAAATTACAATTACAATTAGTGGATTTCACATGTAATTGTGATTTTAGTTCAATTACTTTTGTATGAGAGGTAATTGAGAGTTGCAATTACAATTCCATCCTGAAGTAGTTGTAATTGTCAACATGCAATAGCAAATTACATGTTATTGCCCTGTAATTGCAATTGTAATCGTAATTACATTGTTCCCAACTCTGGTGGCGCCACTGAATATCCCGGATCATGACCAGGAGACCAGGTGGATCATGGCCAGTAGCTTCCAGAAGTTCAGGAACGTGGAGCCAATAATCTTCCATTAATATGAAACACAAATCCAATAACTCATCAATCTACTAATTTATTCCAATTTTATTAGTTTATATTGTCTAATTCCGTGAGTAGTTACTGTACTAAAAATGACTCGTGGTTTTACTGGAGTGTGACAGATAGTGGGTTAACAATCTTCACGTTAGGGACTGAAGATAGCGTCTTATCATGGTGGCATTTACGAGCTAACTCAAATGAACATTATCTTCATTAGGATGCTGATTGATATATTTCGCAAAAGAGAGATTCTGAAAATAAAAAATAAAAAAATCTGGCAGACATTTGACATTTAAAAGATAATGAATTGTCTACTATCGGTTTCGACATGTGGATGACTTGGATAACCCCTTTTCAGATGCAGTTCACGTATATATTTTTTCAGCGTTTTATTTATACAACTACATAATAAGTTCGACCGAGACTCGGAACACTTGATATTGAGTATATTCGACAAAACCGCCGGAAGACGAGAGATAATATTTTCCTTTCTTGAGAATCTTTAATAAGTGAGAAACGAAATTTTCCATTCATCCAACACCTGTGATTAAATTTCAATTGTAGATGACGAAGAAGTACTTCAGAAAGACACTTGAGCTCTAAAGAGTGTTTGGATTTCTTATCGAAATATTTTTAGCCAGCACCTGTTATGGCAACTCTTTTCTGATCATACGGTGTAAATAATCATAAGAGACCTACACCCACAGTCACTTCATAATTTCACTCATTTTTTTACATTTTGTTTCGACTGAACTTATCACACTAACCAAATATAGAATACTTTGTGTCCCAACAAGTCGATCGCAATGATTTCAGATAGGTACCTAGGTAGGCACTTGCAGCCCGGTGATGCTAGAGATTAAGTAGGTAACCAATTCCATGGATCGACTGGATTGCTCCGAAAAAGATATTGGCAATGAGTTCTCATTGTGGGTTACCTCCATCTTTATGACTCTAAATAAAACGAATGATTATGCTTCGACATTAGCGTCAGAAGTAATTTATTGCTGGTATAAGCGAAGGGATCCAAGTTTCCTAATGACAAAATATAATTTCGAAACCACTGGTAACTCAGCTCTCCTCTAGTTTGCCAAACCGGATGAATAGTTTGTGCTTAATTGATCAGCACTACTTGAGATACCTGATTTTACTTTTAGAATCCTATATTTGCGCGTATATTTGTGGAGCTACAGCCATGCCATCGATGCCGCATTGTGTGACATACCATACCTCAATACTAGCAATAAATCGAAAAGTTTCCTTCAACTTCATAGCAAAAGATGACTTCGAATGAATGAATCACTCGGGATAATAGGACTCTGAATTTAAGAAATGTAGAATGAAGAACTCTTGATATGTGAATACGAGGACCATACACATAATTAGTTCCGTTTCGGTGTTAGGCCAAATCTAAATGCGACGCCAATGAAATTTATAGGGGACCGTCTAGGAGCTAGCCCGTGCAATCCCTGAAAATTTCATCAAAATCGTTCCAATAGACTCCGAATTTTGCCTGTATAAATCGATATCAATTTCGCGCATGCGCAATGGTTAATATTCCACCAATCACGATATAATTTGTAGGGCATTTTTCTAGAGTTAATACCCAACTGCCTAACGAATTTGAATAAAATCGAACCAGCAGATGATGAGAAATCGACGTTGTGAGAAATTCACGTTTGCGCATGCGTACAGGCTACTGTTGATCCGACGGCATTGAAAATTATAGGGTCTAGGAGCTAACCCGCACAATCCCTGAAAATTTCATCGAAGTCGTATTGAAACTTGGTATAGTTTTGGGCGTGGCAAGGATTTACCACATACAGATAGACAGACACGGGACCAAAATTGATCAGCAAGAACGCAAAAAGCAAGAAGAACTATTGATTTTGGAGGCTAAATATTTTTTCGACTTCTATCACAAACACAAGGCTTCCTTACCTTCGGTAGTGAGGAAGCAAAAGGTTGCGTGAAAGGGAAGGATCTCCAGATAAGAATGAGAGGTAGATGGTGTTTGTTAGGGGGACCCGGATAAAATCGATTTTCTGTTTGCATGCATTTTTATTGTACATATCCTTACAAACATATCCTAAAAATTCCAATATGAAACAACTATAGGACATTAGTGAAACGTTCTTCCAAATAATTTGCGTCCGGTTAATATTTTCGTCAAAACTGACCCGCTCCGTAAGGAGGATACGAAATATTATGTTACATTGTTTTGAAATTTGAGCATTTTGAATGCGAAGAAATTGTAAACTACAAATTTTATGGCAAAAAAAGAGGTTTTTCTAAACAATGTTCTGCAAGTCAACAAAAATATCTTGGATTTTAACCTTTTATTTTTTTGAAATTTTTATCGATTTGTAACTAATACTATTGAGATTCAAATGCATTTTTCAGCAAAATTTTGAACCAAAATTTTTTAATGTGGGAGTTCATAATTCATAAACCTTTTTTGACCAAAATCCTGCTATAAAATTCAAATTTTTAGTCGGTTTTAGCCATTTTTAGTGTTATTTTTTTTTTAATTAAGTTTAGCACGTTTTTGGTGTGCAACCAATTTAATGTGCTCAACAAGTTCTGGCCCACGAACTCATCCTTTCACGAACTAAAACTAAACACGAACTAAATCACTCACGGCGAAGTTGACGAAGTTGTGGAAACCCATTTTAAAACAGAAGTTAGTGAGAAACGTTGTCTATTTACTCGATAAATAAAGAGTTACAATGTTAAATCGATTTCGACGGTTAGGCCATCATCAGTAACAAACAATAACTAAACAGTTCAATTTATTGTTATTGTTCAGTAATTGTTTTTTACTGATGATGGCCTTACCGTCGAAATCAATTTAAAATTGTAACTCTTTATTTTTCGTGGAAATAGACAACGTTTTTCATTGATTTCCATTTTCGTCCTTTCATTAAGGATGCCTGATTTTTGGCGCAAGAAAGGGATTTTTACCTCAATTCTAAGAAGAGTTTTCGTCTGGAATGATATTATATATATATATATATATATATATATATATATATATATATATATATATATATATATATATATAATAAACTTAATTTGATATGAATTTCACAGATAAAAAAGTTCCAGTCATGCAGCATGATCGTATGAGCGAATTTTCATAAATGGTCGTATTACATTTATGTTAAATTCTGTTGAAATTTGAGCACTTTGGGGACAAATAAAAATTTTATTATACATTTTATAGCAAACTAACTTTTTCTCAGTAATATTCCAATGAAAAAACGATTTTGTGGATTTTAACAATTTTTCAAGTGTTCCTATCGATTTTTAGCTTATTTTAATGAAATTTAAGTACATTTTTCAGTACAATTTTGTGCTTAAATTTTTAAATGTCCTAGTTCATGTTCGATTAATTTTTTTCGAGTAGTTTTTTACCTTTTTTAGTGATTTTTTAAGTAAATTGTTTGAAATTTGACCAATTTAATGTGCTCAAAAAGTGTTGTCCAACGAACTCACCCTTTCTTTTGAAATGCTTGATTTTTTGGCGAAAGAACGAAGTTTTTATCTCAATTCTATCGAGAGTTATCGTCTGGAATGACACATACATATATATACTTATATATACATATATATATATATATATATATATACATATAAAAAAGCGTTAAAATCCAGGAATCATTTCAGAATGCCTCAAAACAGATTTCGATGAAGAAAATCTTTGAAAATTTTTATTTTAAAATTTTTGGAGCCATTGCAATAGCTTTATTTTCTAAGAAAATTCGCTAAAAGAAAAAAGAATGATTTGATATTTCGAAAATAATCTTTGTCAAAAATAGAAGAGTGATTAGTTTATAGAAAAACTAATCACTCTTCTATTTTTGACAAAGATTATTTTCGAAATATCAAATCATTCTTTTTTCTTTTTATCTGTGAAATTCATATCAAATTAAGTTTATTATATAAATAGTTCAGTAGAACAAGAACAATCAAATGCATATATATATATATATATATATATATATATATATATATATCCTTATGCTCTTATATGTTCGAAACGGATTTCAGTGAAGAACATTTTCGAAAATGTTGATTTTAATTTTTTTGGAGCCATTGCAATAGCTTTATTTTCTACGAAAATTCACTGATAAAAGATGGAATCATATATATGGATAGCAAAAAACTTGAATTGGGTGATAGAATTCGAAGCGAAATGGTGACCAAGTTTCTGTGTCATTTAATCGCCTTTCTTTTAAAACCACTTTTTTTTTGTATTGAGGTACATTTTTTCGGAAACTACTTAAGATATGGAAAAACTTTTTTAAAGTGTTTGAATTACATATTGGGTATCCATTAAATTACTGTACGGTCGCTTATAAAAGAGGTTGGTTTGCTAATTAAACGAGTAGTTTCCTTATTTATACACGCGCTTCAAAAAACACCGCTGATTTGCCTTCGCATTCTAGGATATGACCCATTTGTTGTCTTTGCTTCTTCGTTTCTATCAAAACTGCTGACGAGGTTTCATCTAAATGTGCTTAGACACAATCTCATAACACAAGTAAGGCCAATAACCATCATCACACGGAGGAAAACAGCCCTTTTGTAGTCGTAGAAAATGAAGCCCGGAAAATTTTAAAATCAACATTTTTGAAAAATTTCTGCATTGAAATCCGTTCTGAGGCATTCTAAAACGATCCCTGAAGTTTGCGCTCTTCCATATATATATATTAATTGCTATGCAATTCTTAGGCCGACCCCCAATAATTTTTTTTGTAACGTCCGTGACAAAATTAAAGATGATTTTCACGTGCAACCCAGCCGTTGTTAGGGGAATGAAACTTCCGCAGTTTTCATCGCACAAAAATCGTTCGCCACTCGTTGGAAAGCGCTTGATTTATGTGATAAATGTTCACATTTCAAGCTACCAATTTCCCTCTCCTTACGTACCTGGCTACATTCCAAAACTAAGTTGATTCAGGCTAAGAATTGCATAGCAAATTATCCTCGTTTTCTACGCAGTAGAAAAGAGAAAAGATCCGGCGAGGCGCGAAGGTATATACATATATATACCTATATATATATATGTATATATATATATATGTCGCTGCCTTTTTGTGAAATCAGGCTTTTAACAAAAAGCCTAGCCTTTTTACACTACGCCGCCTTTTCGTAATAAAAATGTTTTAATGACAATCAGTTGGACATATAGGTAAGAATGCTGTGTTTAGTTAGGTGGTCTGGATTCTCGCAAGCTCGCGTCTCAAAAATGCAGAACATCAAGTAGTCAATCCCTCAGTAAAAATACAGATCAGGTGGACATACAGGTCGTACAGGTCCTTTTTGTCAAATAGAATGGTTTTGACAAAAAGGCTGAGCTCTTCCAGCTTCTTTACAAAAATACTATTAGCTAAAAAATACCAGGCTGATTATCATTCCAACGTTTTAATTACGAAAAGGCGGCGTATTGTACGAAAAGGGTGATTTCACAACTGGGCTGCGACATATATATATATATATATATAATATATATATATATATATATATATATATATATATATATATATAATATATATATATATATATATATATATCACTTGAAGATAGACTCTACAAGAGCTTCAATATAAATCACTTGGTAAGAAAAGAAAACAGAAAATAACAACACAAAACTATTTTTAATATTTCGGCTTCTGCCTTTTTCAAAACTACGAGAGAAATTTCTCTCGTAGTTTTGAAAAAGGCAGAAGCCGAAAAATTAAAAATAGTTTTGTGTTGTTATTTTCTGTTTTGTTTTCTTACCAAGTGATTTATATATATGTATATATATATATATATATATATATATATATATACAATTTGTTTTGTATGAATGATAGAAAAATGAAGGAAGAAAAAATATGTTTTTGATATTTCGAATATAAATCTTGTTCACAAGTTAAAAGTTGAAAATTGAAATGAAAAAATAATTTATAAATTGATTGGGAGATGGGATGGCTTGTTGACAGGGAGATGGATGGAGATAATTTCAATCACTGGGTGGAGATAATTTCAATCATTAATGTTGAGGCCGGGAGGTACGTTCGCTTTCAAAACCCACTTATGTGCCTTTTCAGATTGGTAAAGAAGTCGGTCATTAGAACCTGGTGGCATCTTTTTAAAAACCTTAACCCCAAAAATTGATCAAATGATGCATCATGAGATCTTGCATGCTCGTTGATAGGGAGTGGCTGGTTATGGGTGACTGAAGCCCGGTGGTTGCTCATCCGCAGATTCATTTCCGATGCTTTGCCAACATAGAAAGCCTCTTGATTGCTATTGCATTTCTGGCATATTAAATGGTAAATACACATTTTGGACTTGCATTCTGCTGTGTTGACACAATTTGTAAGAATGTGTGGTGTTTACCGAGGAAAAATTTGCACTTTCAATCACGAGGTTGCAAAGATTGCATCTAAGATACGCAAGGATGTAACTCAGGTTGATGAGACCCTGTTGACTGCGTCGGTTGAGAGTGACGGTGCGACAAGATTTCAACAATATTTTCCTCTTGACGGTACGTCACTCTCACCCGTGGTGTCTCTTGGAAAATTTCACTTGTCTGTACGTTGGCAGTCAAAATGGGTTGTAGCTCACGAAGTAAACTATTTAATTTTTGAGCTCAAAAGAAGAACGTAGTGACTTGTGGCACTCTGCCCGTAGTCTGCTGTATGCAGTACGTTGGCAGGCACTGAACGCTCTTTAACAAATTTCTTTGGGTAGCCACTTTCAACCAGCTTGCTTTGTAGGCTTGACAGATAGGATTCGAGATTTTCTTTCTTGTTGATAATTAGATGACCTCTAATTGATAACGATCTCGGGATCGACCGTTTTGTATGTCGAGGGTGGCAGCTGTCATAATGCAATATAATTTATTGTTGATTTGTGGGTTTCACGTGTACAGTGGTGATGAAATTCCCTTCTTGTAGATTGATATTGACGTCGAGAAATGTAATGGCTATTGATGAATATGACCCAGTGAAAGTGATGGAGTATCGCGAATTTATGTCTGCCAAGAAAAGCTGTAGTTCCTCTTCTCCATGCGGCCACATTAGAAATATATCATCTATGAATCTCTTCCATAGCAGGGGTTTCATTTCTCTTGATGCTCTAGCAAATCATTCTCCAATTTGGCCATGAAGATATTAGCATATGATGGAGCCATATATAGTTCAGTAGAACAATTTATTGAATTTATCAAGAAGTATATATATATATATATATATATATATATATATATATATATATATATATATATATATATATATATATATATATATATATATATATATAAATCCCGTTCTTGAGCCCCAAAATCAAGCTTTCCAAATGAAAAAAAGAGTTCGTTAGCCAGCACACTAAATTGGTCGTTTAAAAAAATGTGCGCAACAAATCACTAAAACTTCCTGTATGCAGCATGATCGTATGAGTGAATTTTCGTAAATTATCGTACTACATTATGTTATATACATTGTTTTGAAAATTAAGGGCTTTGAGGGATAAGAAATTGTTAACAACCAACTTTATGGCAAAAAACTCTTACTAAATAATATTTTGCGATTATTTAGCACATAATAATGAAATTTAAGTTCATTTTTCAGCATAATTTTGTGCATACATTTTTTAATGTTCAACTTTACAGTCAATAAATTTTATTTGAGCAATGTTCTGCTAAACAATATGAATTTAACAATTTGTAGCCTTTTTTGCAATTTTTAGTGATTTTTTCAGCACTTTTTTTTAAATTCGACCAATTTAATGTGCTAAAACAATTCTGGCCAACAAACTCGTCCTTTAGTTTGGAAAGCTTGATTTTTTGGCACAATAACGGAATTTTTATCTCAATCCTAAGGAGAGTTATCGTTTGGAAGGACACACACACACACACACACACACACACACACACACACACACACACACACACACACACACACACACACACACACACACACACACACACACACACACACACACACACACACACATATATATATATATATATATATATATATATGTATATATATATATATATATATATATATATATATATATATATATATATATATATATATATATGAAAGCGTTAAACTCTAGAATTCGTTTCAGAATATTTCAAAATAGATTTCAATTAAGGAAATTTACGAAACTTTTTATTTTAAAATTTTTGGAGCCATTGCAATAGCTTCATTTTTTACGAAAATTCGTTTAAATGGCTAAAAATCGTAGAGCTTATAATGTTAAGCAGAAATTCAGTCGAAACAAAATTATCAACGATTCTGAGGACATTAAAAATGTTTTGCAACAAATTATGCTGAAAAACTTACTTGAATTTCATTAATATTCGCTAAAAAATCTATAAAAACTGCAAAAAATTTGAATCGCCGAATTTTATTTTGTATGAGTTTTGTATTGGTTTTAAACTATTTTCTTGTACTCAAATTGCTCACATTTCGATTCACTTTAACATATTATATACGATAGGTAATTTAAGAAAATTCGCCCATACGATCATGCTGCAAGACCGGAACTTTTTTCTTTCTTGTTTGGTTATAAAATCAGGATTTCGCTCTATCAATATAATCATAATAAAACCTTACGTCATTGAAAAAGAAGAAGAATTTTCTAGAGGTGGTGATGTAAAAAGGTTATCAAGGGGCAGCGGAATGAAAAACAAATAGGTATTCGATAAGCTAGGTAACCAAGACAGTGAATTCGTGAAGGTCCTGGAAACCGGCTTGCTTTCCTTGTGGGTGTTTATCTCATTTTGAAACAGTGATAATTGAGTAGGCCAGTACGAAAATTCCGTATACTTATGCCAAAACTGGGTTTTATGAAAACGAGCCCTTAAGTTTTTCCATACACCACATGAATAGCATGTAAGTTGAATACTTTGCAGACCTGTTCCCTTCTTTTGTGGCAATAGTCATCTTTACGTACCACAGATGCAAAACACAACCCCCCCCCCCCCCCCCCCAAACTGGGAGAACTTCTTGTAGAGACAAAAAACAGTCCTTTTCAATCGTTCTCTCCAACAAGGGCTTATAAATACGAAAAAGGGTTTCATGGTCAAGAACTTATGAAACTCTTTCAATGCTATTACAAATGTATTTTTGTTACTCACTATGTTCAAAACATAAAATAAACCAGGTTCAAAAATCTACGGAAATTCCGGACGATAAAACTCCTTGGAATTGAGATAAAAAAGACTGCCAAGTTGGGTGGGCAGTATAGCTTCCTCGCATATTGTAATACGGACGTATAAAATTAGTTAAAGAACGAAGTACGAGTCGAAATTATTGATAGGCCAATGTTATGAGAAATTAATATTTCCGCATGCGGCAATGAAATTCATACGGGAACGTCTAGGAGCTAAACCTCACAATCCTTGAAAATTTCATAAAAATCGCTCCATTAGTCTCGGAGTTACGTCTGTGTCGATCAATTTTAGTTTTGCGCATGCGTTGTAATTATTACTCCACCAATTGCGATATAACTGATAGGAAATTTTCCTGGAATATATACATAGGTACCCATCTACTCCCCAATTTTGAACGAAATAGAACCAATGGATGATAAGAAATCGACGTTCTAGTAAATTAACGTTTGCGCATGCGCACAGACTACGATTTGTGTGACAGCAATGAAAGTTATAGGGGACCGTCTAGAAGCTATCCTGCACAATCCCTGAACATTTCATCAAAATCGTTCTTTTAGACTCGGAGTTTTGCCTGTGTCTATCGACATTAGTTTCGCGCATGCGCGATGGTTATTACACAACTGATCTAGATATAATTTATAGGGATTTTTCCTAGAACATATACCCAATTACCTACCGAGTTTGAACAAAATTGGACCAACAGATGATGAGATATCAATGTTATGAGAAATTCACATTTGCACAAGCGCACAGGCTACTGTTGATTCAACGGCATGATAATTATAGGGGACCCTCTAGGAGCTAACCGGCAATATCTCTGAAAATTTAATAGGAATCGGATTGAGACTTGGTATAGTTTTGGGCGTGACAAGGATTTACCATAGACAGACATCAGACAGACAGACACGGAACCGAAATTGATTAGCAAGCTCTCAAACGCAAAAAGCAAGTAGAAATTTTGATTTTGGAGGATAACTATTTTTTCGGCTTCTATCACGAACACGAAGCTTCCTTACCTTCGGTGTTGAGGAAGTAAAATTTCGTTCTTGCGCCAAAAAATCCAAGTTTTCCAAATAAAGGGTGAGTTCGTTGACCAGCACTTGTTTGAGCACATTAAATTCCTTATATTTCAAAAAAATGTGCAAAAAAAAACTAAAATTTCTAAAAGCTAAAATTTCTAGAATATATATATATATATATGTGTGTGTGTATGTGTGTGTTTGTGTGTGTGTGTGTGTGTGTGTGTGTGTGTGTGTGTGTGTGTGTGTGTGTGTGTGTGTGTGTGTGTGTGTGTGTGTGTGTGTGTGTGTGTGTGTGTGTGTGTGTGTGTGTGTGTGTGTGGTGTGTGTGTGTGTGTGTGTGTGTGTGTGTGTGTGTGTGTGTGTGTGTGTGTGTGTGTGTGTGTGTGTGTGTGTGTGTGTGTGTGTGTGTGTGTGTGTGTGTGTGTGTGTGTGTGTGTGTGTGTGTGTGTGTGTGTGTGTGTGTGTGTGTGTGTGTGTGTGTGTGTGTGTGTGTGTGTGTGTGTGTGTGTGTGTGTGTGTGTGTGTGTGTGTGTGTGTGTGTGTGTGTGTGTGTGTGTGTGTGTGTGTGTGTGTGTGTGTGTGTGTGTGTGTGTGTGTGTGTGTGTGTGTGTGTGTGTGTGTGTGTGTGTGTGTGTGTGTGTGTGTGTGTGTGTGTGTGTGTGTGTGTGTGTGTGTGTGTGTGTGTGTGTGTGTGTGTGTGTGTGTGTGTGTGTGTGTGTGTGTGTGTGTGTGTGTGTGTGTGTGTGTGTGTGTGTGTGTGTGTGTGTGTGTGTGTGTGTGTGTGTGTGTGTGTGTGTGTGTGTGTGTGTGTGTGTGTGTGTGTGTGTGTGTGTGTGTGTGTGTGTGTGTGTGTGTGTGTGTGTGTGTGTGTGTGTGTGTGTGTGTGTGTGTGTGTGTGTGTGTGTGTGTGTGTGTGTGTGTGTGTGTGTGTGTGTGTGTGTGTGTGTGTGTGTGTGTGTGTGTGTGTGTGTGTGTGTGTGTGTGTGTGTGTGTGTGTGTGTGTGTGTGTGTGTGTGTGCGTGTGTGTGTGTGTTATCGTTCCAGTCGATAACTGTCCTTAGGATTGAGATTAAAATTCCATTCTTGCGCCAAAAAATCAAGCTTTCCAAACGAAAGGACGAGTTTGTTGGCCAGCATTTTTTGAGCACATTAAATTGGTCAAATTTCAAAAAAAGGGCTGACAAAATCACTAAAAATAGCAAAAAACGGCTAAAAATCGCTAAATTTATATATATTTTAAAGCAAAATAAAGTTTATTTACAGCTTAAAAGTTTATTAAAGTTAGTTTATGCTTTAATAAAGTATATAAATTTTATTAACTATGAGATAGAACATTGAAAAATGTATGTACAAAATTATGCTGAAAAATGTACTTGAATTTCATTAAAATGTGCTAAAAAATCGATGAAAACTGCAAAAAAGTTAAAAATCTAAAATCTCTTTTTGAATCGAAGAATATCATTTAGATCGGATTTTATGCCATAAAATTGGTAGTTTATCAATTTCTTTTCCCTAAAAGTCCTAAATTTTCAAAACAGTGTATCATAATATAGAATGATAATTTACAAAACTTCGCTCATACGATCATGCTGCATGACTTGGAACTTTAAATTTTTTGGTGCCTTTGCAATAGCTCCATTTTATACAAAAATTCGCTAATTAAAGGTGAGCTACACAAGAGCCATGGCGCAATAAAACAACGCATAATTACCTGAATTTGATGAGTTCAAGATGAAAAATATGTAACAATGCAAAAATCGCGTACGCCTTACTAAAGAAGGTGCATGAGATGAACTGGCTGCGGTTGTTTGAACAGTCGAAAACGTTTGTTTACTAAATACTGTTAACTCACTTCGGCGAAAAATGTCAAACTCTTTGAAAGTATCATTGAGGTTCTTACCAGCTATAGACAGTTGATGTTGTGTCCGCAGTATCAGCCCGGTACATGGATATGTTAGAAGGGGAAAACTTGCGTTAATATTAAGAAAAATTCAGTTTCTCTAGGTACATAAACGACTGGCCCGTAAATTCTGACTTCACAATTATATTCATGAACCTTAGAATCTATGATCGAACGGTTCATGACCACGATTTTACATATTTATGTTTGGATAATAATTTGTAACATCATCACCACACCCTCACTTATGTATGGAAATGTTTACTGGAGTGTCATGCTTCCTTCTGCAAACCTCTGCAGTTGAAATGAATTTTTCAGTGAAGTATAATTTGTGCTGAACGCAAGTATGAAGGAATTATGACGTGCGATAGAATCAGGGTAGCATATAAGTGGAAAAGTGGGGTTGATTCAAAATTTGAAACACCAAAACTCTCCTAATTTTTTTTTAGAAAATCCAAAAAATTAGTGGTCGATCGATGCAAAATTAATTTATCTACAACTTGCCTTCAATGAGAAACTTGATTAAATATCAACTTTTTCCCTTAATTTGCGACTAACTGGTATTTTCCGAGTCCTAAAAACTTTGAAAAACAATTATCCTTTTATAAATCAATCAATTCAGGAAGTTCTGGTGGTTAATCGACGCAGAATATAATTTAATTTCAATTTTTAAACTAATTTAATCTTTAACTTACTTATGCAACCAAAATAGTTTTGAACCGTATTTGTAGGAGAACATTCGAAAAATATGTTTGAAATCTTGTTGTTTTTGAGGTTTTAGATATAATAACAAGGTGTATATTCGGAATCAGCGTAAAATTTCCTATGAGATAGGACCAAAATTAATTGTGCCCCACTGTGCGCCGCACAATGGTCCAGAAACTATGAAAAATGGCAAAAGCCTCGAGAATCATTTTAAAAAATCTCAAATTTTGCACAACGGTTCTATTTGGTCCCTAGTTGGTCCAGACATCTCGCCAGCCCGATTACTCTGCACCTAAGGGTGAAAAGTGGGTGTAAAATGGGGTTTCGGTGTTTTTGGTTACATTTTAAAATCCGATTTTCAAAGCTGATAACTTTAAATAAAGATTTTTTATCACAAAAAAAAAGATGAGTAGATATTTTGCAATTAAATCAAGATTGGTTGAGAAACCTATTGCGCATGCGCAAAACTAAAGTTCATTGACACTTCTGAGACTAATGGTCCGATTTTGTTGAAATTATCAGGGATTATGCGCCTAGATGGGTGCAGTTAGTGGCCTGGAAGGGTGAGGGGGCTGGTAGTGTTCCTAGGTGGTTATAGCTATATTTTTCATTGCCATCGGATCAATAATGGTGTGTGCGCATGCGCAAACGTAAGTTTCATATGGTTCGTATTTCGTCGATTCCTCTCGATCCATCTGTTCGATTTCGATCAAACTCTTAAGGTAGTTGGTTATGACTTGCAGAAAGGTTGCCTATGAATATTAAAGCGATTGGCTCAGTAAGTATTGCGCTTGAGCAATACTAGTTGATTGACACACTTGAAACTCAGAAACTAATGGACCAATTTTGATGAAATGTTCTAGATTGTGTGGGTTAGCTCCTAGATGGTCACCTACAAATTTGATTGCCGTAGAGTTAATAAGTACTTGTAGTACATGAGCGCAAGCGTAATCATGAATTTCTGATTTAATGTCGATTTGGTTGCAATTGTTTCTTTCAACTAATTTTATACGTCCATGGTAAAATAAATGAGGTAGCTATATTGATCACTCAACTTGGCAGACTATTTTTTCTCTTGTATATGTGTAAAATAATGTATAAAATGATAAAAAATATATTTATATAATAAGAAATAAACTGTGGGTTTTCAAAAAAGGCACAAAACATCGTGAATTTAATTTAACATCATGTTATACGGATTACGTCCTTTATTTAGTCACAGCTGAATTTAGAGTGTTGGGTTTTCACAACAAGTGGCAACATAGCTAGAGTTACTGTCCCTACCGAATTGTATACAAATACCAATCAGTCTTTATTTGATCCTAATACCAATCAGTACCTACCTATGATGTAAATAAGCTTACAAAAACTACCAGACAAACAGGGGTTTTCATTATTGTTAGTCCCCAGATAAGATTACGGGAGAGTTTACCAAGTGCTATTGAGATTATTGCGAAGACTCACCGAATTCGTGAGGAAAGTAACAATAATTATCAGCCATTCTCATACTGTCTGAACATGGAGACGTTGTAAAACAGACTGGAAGACTAATTGAGCCGATTCATTCTTATCTTCAAGAAATCCTCTTTGCTCATCCAGAGATTGATTAATTTCTGTGTTTTTTGTTCCAACGGGCACACAGTTATATTTAATGAGCATGGAGATAGAACTAGATGTCGTTGATGTCACAGAAATAAGACATTTCATACCATACCCATCCTAAAGTTCAACTACATCTATAATTTACTTGGCTTCCAAAAATCCAAAAATCCAAAATCCAAAAATGCAATGATTTTCATTCCGTCTCTATCTGATTGTAGATTCCATTTTTAGCCAAACGCAAAATATAGATTAATAGGTACCTATAAACTATTTTAGGGATTTGGCGGTTTTTCCACTATGAATTTCTTAGCATTCGAAGAAGGTAATAGCATAGATTATGCATTAACATAGTTGAGCAATGATGTCTTGTTGGATTCATCGCCTCCGTGTGTTGCCTTCTCGTATGCACATACCTTGTGTTTTCTCGCATCTCAAGGACTCATTCCTTCTGAACTACAACCTAATTGTGTAAATATAATATTTACATACAACCTATTTTAAATCCATCAGCCCCCCCCCCCCTCCCCCTCCCAACGGTGATAATGTTTAAACTGTGGACATTGTATCATACGCATGACGTTTTTTCTGATAACTATTCGATCTCGAGAAATTATCAACAGAGACAGAAATTAGGTAAAATCGGTCAATTTAACTTGAGCTGAGCTAGACCGGTTGTTCTTCTTTTACATTAATAATATAAAACTAACGTAAATGCAAGGGGACTACACATATTTTGGCATTTAGTGTAGCAACTCACTCAGATAACTGCTTAAAAGGTAGGTACTGCTACAAAAGAAAATTGCAAAAAAAGGTCGTGTCTAAATCACAATGGGTAATTGACGTGGCTCATTTGTTTGCATTATATCTCGTGCTGCTTGCTCTGACTGAGGTCCACCCACTCGCCTGTACTTCTCACGTCCGACCTCTTTTTAGGCTCGATCTAAATCTAAATGAGAAACAACACCCCAGCCTCGGACAAGTCTCAGGTTTGGTACGTCTTGCCACTTCTAATCCCAAGAATACTCTGTTACATCTTCCCTTCTATTGAGAGGTCACAAGACAAAGAAACTTCCGATTCACAACTGAAAAGGAACTATACGGATAGATCACCTTGATCAGGGATGGGTATCTTCTAAGGTGAGTTCTATAGCAGAGTTCGCTTCTCAACATCTTCATGACCAAGGGCTTTATCTTGAACATCAAAAGTTCTTGTATCCACGGGCTTCCACCGTGTACATAATTTGGAACTCGATCTGGTGGCTCTGCAATAGTTGAATATTGTGCTACAACTGTTTCATCTCACCATTAGTAATCTTCTGTATGGGCGAGGCTACTAGGCAGTTAGTGGCTGTGGCGACTTTGTGTGCGGATATTGCGCCTTGCCGATATTGCCATGTTTATGCCAATAACAAGTTGTGGAATTCTTTCTTTGAGAAAACTTCTTTTTCTTTTAATTGGGAATCTGGTGCAATAATGCAACAAACTTTGGGAGTTTCAAATTTATTATCGCTGGGACAAATGGAAGATTGTGGGGGGGGGACCCAAATAAATTTTACATACTTGAACATCTAGTAGTACAAGCTCAGTAGCCAAATAATGTTACAAGATTGAAGCACCACGGTTTTGTTGTTCTGTTGACGAAAATTGTTAAACAACGAAATTGCCATAGCTCCTCTAGCTGAAATGATCCGAGACACTATACGCAGACTTTTCGAACCTCACAATCAGACAGCAAAAGTTGGTGAGTTGGTACGGTTTAATAGATCCAAAGGATGCCATCTTAAGACTTTAGTTCTACTGAAATCTTATACTGGATCTTAAGACTGCTTTCTTCATTACGTTCGCCGCAATGAATAAGCTCAATCCTGCTTGCGGGACATTGGGTGTTGGTAAGTTCTAACCCCAGCACATCGACTGTGCAACCGTTTCTACTTCTAGCCTTCCATCAAATGGTTCTCCCCTTCTTACGTCTCCTTCTTCCGCGTATCTTCGAATGGAGCTAAAGCCCATGAATTCTTTAACATGATTGGTACATATACTTTGAGAACGCCTAGATGATCCAGATCCCGTAATATAAAAGTAAGCGCACACTAGTGCCAAAGCGGGATGGGCCGGATCAAGGTGAAAAATAGACTGCCAAGGACATAGCACAGAACCTTCCTCGTGGCCTTCACAGTATGTCATTGTTATGACCTCCCAGAAGTCAACACCATATGTAAACAAGTAGAATGTGAAGAGAATAAAGAAACCAGGAAGAGAAATACAAAGGACGGGGAAAACCCAAGTTAATGGTGCCACTACCTTCCTACCTGCCCCGATGGGCGAGGGACAGGGAAGGAGGGCTTTATAAGGGCTATGCCCACAACACTAAGACTCACTCGTCCTGGGTATCGCTCTTGGTAAACTTCCTTATACCTCCGTGTATTCAATTCAACAACCTTTTCGTTTTACTTAAAAACTCAAAACTTTCAAACTGATGAAATTGAATGGGCTAACGCTCGGGGCCATTTCATCACGTCCAACAGCAAACTAAAACCTTTTCGTTTTACTTAAAAACTCAAAACTTTCAAACTGATGAAATTGGATGGGCTAACGCTCGGGGCCATTTCATCACGTCCAACAGCAAACTAAAATCACTCTACACATCTTTATCTACGTAATTGGATGGGTAAACCTACCCGGGGCCATTACGTGATAAAATACAAAAATTTGGTTAGCTCCCATTAACTTATAAAAATTGGATAGGTCACTCGACCCGGGGCCATTTTTATAAGTTATCAAAAACTCACGCACAGAATTCTGAGCTCCCGATTCTCCCACTAACTCGTAAAATTGGATGGGTATCAACCCGGGGCCATTTTACGAACTTAGTAAATAAAAATCTATATAATTCGCTTTACGCGAATTATCAATACAAGCTCCCTTCTTGTTCTATTGTCGTTTATGTATTGGATGGGACACTAAGTCTCGGGGCCATATATGAATAAACAGTAGAACCCAAAATTTTATGACTAATAAAAATAAGTACCCTATAGAGGGAATAATTTAATGTTAGGAAAACTAGAACCTAACAGTCATCATTAAATGTTCAGAAATGACCGGTTTACCATTATCATGGCGATATAGTGCTGGGCAACCAAAAATTAAAACCTGACTAAAATCTGTTCAACACTGACGGACTTATGACTGTCACAAGAAAATTAGGTTCTCGCATGCGCTGAGCGTACCGCTGATTCAGTCATGATGAAACTTATAGGGGACCATCTAGGGCTGAATCCACACTATTCCTGAAAATTTCATTGAAATCCGATCAAAATTGTGGAAGTTATGGCTGTGGCAAGGAAATATACAAAGATAAACTCTTGCGCATGCTCACAGTATACCACTGATTCAATCATGTTGAATATCGTAAGGGACCTCAAGGGACCTTCTCCACATCATCCCTGAAAACCTGACTAAAATCTGTTCAACTTTGACGGACCTATGGCTATCACAAGAAAATTACTTTCACGCATTCACAGAGCGTACCGCTGATTCAATCATGGTGAAACTAATAGCGGGCCATCTAAGGCTGAATCCACACTATTCCTGAAAATTTCATTGAAATCCGAACAAAATTGTGGAAGTTATGGCTGTGGCAAGGAAATATAGAAAGATAAACTCTCGCGCATGCTCACAGTATACCACTGATTCAATCATGTTGAATATCGTAAGGGACCTCAAGGGACCTTCTCCACATCATCCCTGAAAACCTGACTGAAATCTTTTCAACTTTGACGGACCTATGGCTATCACAAGAAAATTACGTTCACGCATTCACAGAGCGTACCGCTAATTCAATCATGATGAAACTAATAGGGGGCCATCTAAGGCTAAATCCACACTATTCCTGAAAATTGTATTGGACTCCAACCGAAATTATGGAAGTTATGGCTGTGGCAAGGAAATATAGACAGACATGCGCTCGCGCATGCGCACATAAATATAATATAAATATAGATAATGATAAATGTAGTAAGGGACTTTAAGCCCCACATCATCCCTGAAAATCTGACCAAAATCTCTTCAACATTGACGGACTTATGAGTGTAACACGAAATTCACGTTCGCGCATGCCCAGAGCGTACGCTGATTGAATCATGATGAAACTAATATGGGACCATCTAGGAATAAACCCACACCATTACTGAAAGTTTCATTAAAATCCAATCGAAATTGTGGGAGTTATGGCTGTTACAAGGAAATGTGGACAGACAGACGGACAGACGGACAGACAGACACGAAACCAAATTTGTTCAGGAGGCCATGAAAAGCAGAAAGCGAGTGGAAAATTTGATTTTGGAGCTCAAAATTTTTATTATTTCGAAAGTGAAAACAAAGCTTCCGCTGCCTCGCAGACTCGGAAGCAATATGCATCGTTCAGTTTAGTGTAATCGTTAGGCGTATTTCTCCTTCAGCTCGCAGTGACCCGTCAAACCCATCCACCCCGGCAGCTGTGTGCGACATCCAGCCGGATTATCCGCCGTCAGTGCACAACTGAAAAAGAATCCATGACGGACGAAACACTAAGAGCAGTAGGAAATGAGGACATTTTGCCCAAAGTGCTGTGGCCTGACCCGCAGCTAATGTGCTCACCGACATTAATGCACAGCATTAAGATACGAGGCGACCCGACCCGCTGTGACACTCGTTTGCGCTTACCTTAACTGTCTACGTGGAGGTCAGCACCTTGATACTCATGTATATGAAACAGTTTACTCTGTACATAGCTCAAACCCGTATTTTGAAACGTTGAGCAGATGTGACAGTAGATCGAGGGCCAGAAAAAACTAAAGTGAGCTCACCGGAACATGCTGGCAGTTCGCAGTCTCACTCTCATACAAAATCTGTTTTTGCTATCAGTTGTCTTGATATTTAAGACAGACTCCCAAGCACCTATGGCGACTCGGGACTTGGCATTCTATATTGAGGCTTCAAATAGGTCATCAGTAACGAAGGCTCGTTGAGCTGAAAAGATCCAGTTCCAGTTAACATTATCAAGAATACCACTAGGGAAGGAGGAGATTGTTGCAGCGGACTAAATGTGAAAATTTTAGAAGCAAATGAGTGTTCAAATCTTTCGTCCGGCCCAACTTCAAAATATCAAACATTAGTTCGAAAAGTAGTTTACATTCCAAGTTTTTTTAGATATGAATCCTCATGCGCCTAGATTATCTTGTCTCCCGGAAATGCATGAGGAAGGAGTGCCGATGAGACCAGTGGTATTTTATATCAGAACTCCTGCTTACAGATTGGCTGGAAAACTTAATATTTTATTTAGAAACAAAATTAACTTTCAGCCTCAACATACTGTACTAAATCTTATGATTTGGTTTCCAAAATTAAGAACATGGTAATACCTCCAAATGATAAGCTTGCATCTTTCGAAGTGTTTAGTTTGTTCACCAATATCATTGTAGCTAGCTACAAAGATGTGGTTTTCAAGCCGATTCACGCCTCAAAACTTGATATTTTTGAAAAAGATGAATTGTGTAATTTGATGTCTGTTTGTATGGATCAAAATTATTTTTTGTTTGAGGGAAAATGTTATACTCAGTCATCCAGGAAGTGCCACGGGTTCTCCGTTATCTCCTCTACTTGCAGATATTTACTTGGATTATCTTGAACAACAACCATTGAAAACATACAGCTCAAATAACCTTCTCTATTGGTTTAAATACGTCGATGATATTATAATTGTGTGGACAGGAACAGAAAGGCAACTAAATTCTTCACACACACACACACACACACACACACACACACACACACACACACACACACACACACAAACACACACACACACACAAAAGCAATAAATTATATCCCTTTATTAAATAAACCCTATAATTCGGGGGAGGGATAAACTCAATTTTCTTGATCTGTCAATAACTTTGGTAAATAAAAAGCATAATTTTTCTATTAATAGGGAAGAAACATGCAGCGATATAACTATCCATAGTAAATCAAACCACCCTTTAGTCCATAAGGATGTGGCCTTCCATAGTATGATCAACTGTGCACTATCTATTCCGAGTGAACAAAATGTATCAAAAGAAAAATCAATTATGGACCAGTGGGGAGATCTCGTTGACACCGTGGGATAAGGTTTTGAGGAAAAAGAGTAGAGACAAACGTCAATTTGGCTAGGGAAGATGTAACCTTGGAAGAAAAAATTGATATTTATACCTTACTATTTGTGGGGTAGTTGGCTTTGAGGAATACATCCTAGAGTTGATGAGGGTGAGAATGAGAAGTCAGCTTCTCGTATTATGTACTTTATTCTAGTTAAGCGCTTTCGCCTATTGGTCTCGTCAGAGCTTTATATATAAGTCATATTAATTATACACAATGTTCTTCTCCTGTCTACGAGGCTGTTCCCCTGAAGTTAATTGTAACCATGGAAAATCTTGTTTCCGTTATTTACTATTCTACCTATTTGGGCAGTATGATTGATCAAGAGGCGGTCTGAAAAATCCCTACGTTTTGAAGAATTTTAATAGAAAAATCCCACCTCAGAATCCTATCCGAAAAATCCCTACGCCGTGGGATAAATCCTGCTATCTGGCAACACTGGTTACAGCGGTGGTTTCACGGCGGCTCCACTTCTTTGTGAACAGGTGCCTAAGGAGGATCATTGGAGTGAGAAGGCATGACGTGATGTTAAACGAGGACTTGTGGAGAGCTACCAACCAACCAACGGCCAATCGCTGCACAAATTCTAAGAGAGGAAATGGCAATGGATATGGCGCACCTTCCGTAAGAAAGGTGGTGCGATTGAGAAATCGGCTCTGGACTGGAATCCACTAGGAGCTCGAAGGAGAGGTCGACTGGAAAGACATGGCAACATTCAGTGGAGATGGAGGCTCACAAGAGTGGAAAAAGCTGGCGGGAGATAAAGATGTTGGCGGCAGACAGAGATAGATGGAGAATTTTCTTGGATGCCCCATGTTCCAGGAACTAAACTAAACAAGCTCAGGCTCAGTGGCTACTTTGAAACAGACCGAAAATAAATTTACTGGATATTGTCTGATGTCCAACGTCGAGCGAAAAAAGAATCAAATTGCAAGAAATCGATGTTTTTGATCATTTTAGGTTTGTAGTTATAAACTAGTTGAAACTACAATTAGTCTGCTAGCGATAAATTTTTTGGGTGACTGTCAAGAACATCTAGTGCAACAAATGATAATTTCATAAATCAAATGAAATTAGCGGAAGTTGTGCGAATGTCAAAAACCACCTGTAGGCACCTGAAAGAGGCGGAACTACAAGTGCTCAGGGAGTTCTTTAACGTAAAAATAAAAAACAATTTTGGGTTAGAAAAAAAAAAAAAAAAAAGAAAAAAGTTTACAAAGGAGGACACGAATGAAATCAGTTAAATCCAGACAAAATACAAAGATTCATTATTGAAAATGATAAGCCAAAACATTTGAGTCGCTTTGAGAATGTAAAAGAAAATGTGTTTTATATAGATATACGAGTAGAATGTCTGTATCGCTCCTTAACGAATCTGGAAGGCTGAGGAAGCCATGAGATTGCCGTTAACAATTAATATGGTTTCAGACAGGAAGACAAGAACAGTGCCACGTTAATTGAATACCTACGTGTTGGAGCATGTGAAGCCACACATCGTATATTTATAGTTCGATATGGGCGTGTACCTTCTGATTTTATATGCGGTACTTAGTGACGTAATTTTTTGTGGGGATCCGGGTCTTCTGTTCCTAATTTTGCAGATCTCCGGATCTTATTTTCATGTTAATAAAAAATGTTCATTTTGAAACCCTATTCCTAATCAAGCATTCATTTTATTGAATTTTCGTAATAAATCAAGCAGAAAATCAAAACAAATGGGCAATGGGATGGATAGAGAATTTTAATATTAAATTTTTCGAAAATTTTCTTCATTGAAAACCGTTGTGAGACATTCGGAAACTAAGAATCCTAGTTTAAAGCTTTTTCATATATATTTATAATATATATATATATATATATATATATATATATATATATATATATATATATATATATATATATATATATATATATCAAATCAATCAAATCTATTTATTGCCTCAAGTTTTTCTTGTACAATACATTGTTATGAGTTGCCTCTTAAAATACAAACAAACAAAATACTTCAAAATTAATTACTTTTTCAGTTCCTTGCTATATACAATTCCATCGTTTACAGTTGAATCAATATAAAGCTTATAGTTACTTGAAATAAATCAAAACTTAATCACAACTAGAAATGTGAATACGTATTATGAATTACGGTTCTAAAGTAAAACAATAATAACACTTCAATACAATCCCAAACATTTATTTCCACCTACACTCCATCTTTCTATTTTCAATAATCTTCGCAATGTAAAAAAAGCAATATACAAACACAAATCATAGTCCGTTATGGTGTGAAAGGAAAGCATTATTCTTCTCACAGACCAGCCTTCAATAAGGTCACCCAAAAACATTCTAATTCTGGTATACGTCAAAAGGAACTTGCCAAACATTTTGGCTTCATCCAATCCTTAACATTTATCAATTCTAAGTATTTCGTATCTAGAGAGCCACCTATACCCTAAGTACTTAATCCTATCCATTGCATGCTGGGGACATTCACCTATTACGTGCTCTACAGTTTCATTTCTCTTTATATTGCATAAAACACACTTTTGAGTCTGGTCTACTTTCAGATATTTATTCTTGAAATTTAGTTGAAGCATACCTTGGTGCGACAGTCTGACTTGAGCTATTAATCTTTTATATATTATCAGCATATCAATGCCAAAGTATACCTCTGCACTCATTCCCCCCCTATATTTCTTGGTATAGCGTGGAATAGGATATATATATATATATATATATATATATATATATATATATATATATATATATATATATATATATATATATGTATGTATATATATGCGTGCATGTGTGTGTGTGTGTGTGTGTGTGTGTGTGTGTGCGTATGCGTGTGCGCGTGCGCGTGCGTGTGCGTGAGCGTGTGCGCGTGCGTGTGCGTGTGTGTGTGTGTGTGTGTGTGTGTGTGTGTGTGTGTGTGTGTGTGTGTGTGTGTGTGTGTGTTGCTGGGGTAGGGTAACTGTTGGTGTTTTTATCTCTTTGGAGCTCCTTCATATCCCTACCCAAGTCATGGTCATACGTCCCCGTCGTGCAACCCGGGCACCTTCTGGTTTACCAGAAGGTGGCAGAATGACCCTCTGGCGCTTAGGGGGGAGGCTCATGTCAATGGGTCTCCCGACCCTTAATCACCGTCTCCCTCGTTATGGATAAACATGAAATAGAGCCTCATAACCCCCCGGGCCCATTGGCTCGCGGGGTTCTAGGGGAGGCGCTAGGGGCGCCCCAGGCAGGGGCGTCGGCCATCCTCTCCCTCTTCTTCATCCTCGTCTTCCTATCCCTCATCCTCTTCCACGACCCCTGTAAATGTCCACCAGTGTGCCCACTGTGAGAGAGCCTTCAGCACCAAGCGTGGCCTCAGTGCCCACGTCTGGCAGAAGCATCCTGTACAGGCCAACGCTGCAATAGATATAGAGCGAGAGCGGCCCAGGTATGCTTCTGAGGATTTGCGGCGAATGGCAGCAGAGGAGGCAGAGGCTGTGCGTAATGGGGTACGAAACATAAATGTTTTCTTGCAAGCACGTTTTCCCATGCGCACGCTTTCTGCCATTCAATCTCTTCGCCTGAGGCCCCACTATAAGCAGCTTGTCCAGGATGCAATCCTGGCAAATAGCCGTGGGCCCTCTCCCGCATCTCCGACAGGCGTGGGACAACAGCCCGCCATTCAGCAATCCTCCCCCGGGACCTCCGGTCTTCTTGAAGACTTGAAGACTGAAGTATTGAGGCTCGGGGAGCAGGTAGGCAACATTGTTGGTTATGAGAGTGCCTACCTGCAGGGTCTGGCGAGGCGGGCTGTTGAGGGGCCAAATAGCTTGGAGGACGAGGTCGCGGCCTATGTGCAGAGGATCTTCCCGCAGGTTGAGGAAGCGACCGTGGCGAGGCACCAGGGAGGAGTTCCTCCTAATGTGGTGCCTCGTGGAGGTCGCAGAGCAGCTAAGCAAGCGAGAAGGCGGGAATACCAGCGTGTCCAGAGACTGTGGAGGAAGCATCCGGCTCGTGCAGCTGCGGAGGTACTGGAGGGAGCTGGGGATGAACAAGTCATGCCCCCTCTCCAGGAGTTTGTGGATTACTGGGAGCCACTTATGAGTGCTCCCAGCCACAACCCTGGTGAGCCAGTGGTACCCCCAGCTTCCACCAGGGATTCCTTGCGTAGCATCATGTGCACACCGGTGCTTTATGACGAGGCACATAAGTGCCGTGTCAAAAACTCCACTTCTGCTGGACCCGATGGTGTTTCCGCCCGACGCTGGAATAAAGCTCCAAAAAATGTCAGGCTGCTCATCCTCAACCTGTTACTTCTATCGGGAAGGCCCCCGAAAGCGTTGACCCGTGCCCGAACCATTTTCATCCCAAAGAAAGGGGGAAGTGGGCCTGGAGGCTACCGTCCGATTTCAATATCATCGGTAGTTTTCCGCCACTTTCAAAAGATTCTGGCATCTCGCTTCCAAGTGGCTGGTGTCATAGGTGACGTCCAGAGAGCATTTCGGCCAGCGGATGGCACAGCGGAGAATCTAACAATTCTCCAAACTGTCATTTCGCTGGCCCGTACCAAGAAACGGCAGCTCCATCTTGCCGCTCTGGACGTCGCTAAGGCCTTTGACACAGTTAGCCACTCTGCCCTGACCGATTGTCTTCGTGGTGTCGGGGCACCTGCTCGTTTGATTGAGTATGTTGCCTGCCTGTACCACGAAGGCGTGACGGTCTTCGAGGCACGAGGTGAGATGTCAGGGGATGTTGTTATTGGGCGCGGGGTACGCCAGGGGGATCCTCTGTCGCCACTCCTCTTTAACCTGGTCGTGGATACGGCCTTGGGTAAGCTGCCAGCTGAAATAGGGTTTGATCTCGCCCCTGGGGTGCGAGTAGGTGCATTGGCTTTTGCTGATGATGTCATCCTACTCGCAGAAACCCGTGAGGGCTTGCAGATCTCCCTCAACGCATTTGCTGAGCAGCTAGCCAGGTGTGGTTTGGTGGTAAACCCAGCTAAGTGTGGGTCGGTCTCCTTGGTCCCGTCCGGTCGCCAGCATAAGGTGAAGGTGGTGGATGAGGAGTGTTTTGTCTTAGGACAAACTTCCATCCCTGCCCGATCCGTGCTGGAGGTCTGGCGGTACCTTGGAGTCGACTTCATGGGTGTTGCAACCATTGCCGCAAGCCGTGTGGACCTTAGTGGAGCATTAGCTCGTGTCACTAAGGCTCCATTGAAGCCACAGCAGAAGCTGCGCCTCCTTCGCACGTACTTACTGCCAAAGCTAACCTATGGGTTAGTCTTTGGCAGGCTTACTGCGGGGAGGCTGCTTGAGTTAGATCGTGAAGTTCGCTCTGCTGTGCGCTCTTGGCTAGGCTTTCCACCTGGTGTCCCAAGTGCTTACATCCACGCACCGGTCAAGGCCGGTGGGCTCGGTATTGTCTCTCTTTCTGCCAGCATCCCATCATTACGCCGCCAGCGCCTGCTTGCCCTTAGGGGCTCGAGCTGGGAGGTCGCCCGCACTGCTGCTGACCTGGACTTTGTCCGGCAGCAGTTGTTGTGGTGCGATCGAGCAACACCAACTGCTCCAAAACCCAGCTCATCTGCTGAGTTCGCTGCTGCACTGCATGAATCAGTAGATGGTAAAGAACTCCGACAGTGCTCTGAATCCCCCATTTCTACTCAGTGGGTGGAATGGGCTTCAGAGGGCATTGGGGCCCGCGACTATCGCCATTTTCACGCCGTCCGGGTGGCTACGTTAGCCACCTCGGTGAGGTGTTCGAGGAGTAGTCGCGGGACAGTTGACACCCTTTGCCGTGCCTGTCGGGGTAAAAATGAGAATCTATATCATGTGGTGCAGCAGTGTCCTCGTACTCACGGTGGCCGCATTTTACGTCACGATGCGGTTGCCAAGCAGATAGCAGGTGCTTTGTCATCTAGCGGTTGGGATGTCGAAAGGGGGAGACTATACCACATGCCGAGTGACCGGGGCAAGAAGCCAGATATCGTTGCGATCAAGCCCGATGGGTCTGCCATAATCCTGGATGTCCAGGTTGTCAGTGGCAGCGTGGACATGGAGCAGACCTGGCGGGCTAAGAAAAGTAAATATGATAGAAATGATCTGCGCCAAGCGATATCTGAGCTAAAAGGAGTGGCACCTAATAACATCAAGGTCATTGCTGCGACCGTGTCATGGCGCGGGGTGTGGTGCGGGAAAAGCGCCACGGAGTTACTCGAGTTGGGCATCTCGGCAGGAGTACTCCGTGGTATCACCACCCGCGTCCTGAGGGGTTCTTACTTGAACTGGTGGTCATTTTATAGGGGCACATCCTTTCATCCCATTCTTCCTCCTCGTCCTACAACTTCCCTTATCCCTAGAGCTGGCGTCGGGTAAACCTGGGCGTCCTCCCCACTTTTTTATTTTATTTGTTTATTTTTCAATTTAATGGCGTGCCCCCTCCGTCTTTGAGGGGAGGTTTCTTAAAAAAAAAAAAAAAAAAAAAAAAAATGTGTGTGTGTGTGTGTGTGTGTGTGTGTGTGCGCGCGCGTGTGTGTGTGTGTTTTGTGTGTAAAATAATGTGTCATTCCAATCGATAACTCCCCTTAGGACTTGGACAACAAACCCGTTCTAACGCCAACAACAAAACCAAGCTTTTTAAAAGGAAGGATGAGTTGGTTGCTAAGTAATCACTACAAATGGCTAAAAACGTTTAAAACCCTTAAATTTTTTTTTTTTTTTTTTAGCAGAATTTAAGTCAGCAGAAGGTTATCAACGGTTAACTAGGTCATAAAAAATGTATACGCGAAATTATGCTGAAAACGTATTTAAATGTCATTAATATTTTCTAAAAATCGATAAAAACTGCAAAAAAACTATAAATCCAAAACTTTTTTTGAATTGTTGGATATTATTTGAACGAGTTACTTTGCCATAAAATTTGTAGTTAACAATTTCGTTGCATTTGAGCTAAAATGTCTAAACAATTTATATAACATAATATAATAAGATGACTTCTGAAAATACGCACATACGATAATGCATGACAGTAACCTTTTTCTTCCTCGTAACTGTACCTACGAACACATCCCATTGGATTACTAATTTTATACATTCGAGTGATCACGAAGATAAGAAAGTTTGGTCTGAATCAATCCAGGAGACAAACCTATCCAAAATCATCAAAGTGAGGGATTTGAATGCAATCAGCTGTAAAGCGCTGAGAAAAGATTTGGTGAGAGGCTTATCGCTGGGTTTATAATATACAGTTCTTCTGTTACTGATGATAACCTAGCTTCGACCTAACATTCTAACTCTACATTTCGTGGAAATAGATAACGTTTTTCATCAACTTTCAGTTCATAGCCGAGCAAAAAAAAAAAAAGAATGAAATCTCTGTTGTAGTTTTCCATGTCTGCTGTACATTTTATTATTGTTTAATTAGTAAATATATCAACAACTAAATTTAATTATCCTATTTCTAGCGAATTCCAACCAAAACACCTTAAGTGCCAATCCCCTTGCATAACTTATTTTGGTAACCAGGAAGGTCAAATTTTAGTTTACTGAATACGTTTTAGCCTGTGTTCTGATTCTTACATCACAAAATGTTGAAGAAAGGGTTGAATATGAAGTAGATAGGTAATTGAAACTTTTATTACACCAACTGTATTTAAAAGAAGTAATTAAAATGTAGGGAAAGTATGAGACGTAAAACAGTTTGAAAAAATAAAAACTTTCAATTTCTCACATTTTTGATATCATCTATATTATTACCCTACAACAATCCCTATATAAAAATACAATGGTGTCTATGTTGGTGCTACTCAATCACGTGAAAACTACTGAACCCATTGAGCTGAAATCGTACATGGACATTCATAGGGTCCCTGGTTAACGCAAAGACTATACTATTACAATCATCTATACTTACTTTTTCATAACTCGTCTTTCCCGGTAAGAAAGTAAACAACTTTGTAATAAAGGAAAAAGCTGACATGAGTCAAACTTACTTCAAATTAGGATGGGGCGGGTTAACGGGTAAAGAACTTTCGGGTGGGTTGAGCCAAGCAGTTTTTATTCGTAAGATACCTATTTAAAAATTGACATTCAAAACGCCTTTTAACTGTAGCAATGTTGGCCGGGAATATTTTAAACGTAACTGAGGTTATAATAAGTTGGTTATATTGAGGGGACATTTAGTTGAAAAATTATTCAGGTGCAACTTGAAACTTGATTGCTGAAATTTAAGTTGAAGCCTCTTGGGGACTGCTGGGTAAAAATGACAAGGTACCTGGTAAAAATGACCCGCAGATTTGGGCCCATGCAATGCACGGGTAACCGGCTGGTCTAAATAAAAATCTTGATTTTTTGGAGATAAACGTGGAATCATGATTTAAACGCCCTTCATCTTCCCGGCAGTCCATTTTTTTGGAGGAAGGGTAGTGGACTGAATACCCGCTGTCTTTCGCAATGGTCATCTAGTCGTAAAAACTGTTTACCGACTTTAGCCCAAACATGGCCAAAATTCGCTGTTTTTTATTTCACCCCTCACCGTTATCTGAAAAGAAGATTGTTTTTGTTTTGGGGGATTTAAGATTTGCTGCATAAGTAGTTATGAATATAGTTGCCGATTTCGTTACAGCCCCGAATTCCCTCTGTCTCGTCCTAAAAATGGAAGAAGTCTTCACCGCTATCGTCGATATGAATCCCAAGGTTCTCACGTCATTTTTGTCTGCTACAATACATTTGGGGTGTGGGCAAAGTTAACTTGAACCGAATGAAGGGAATCTTACTTTTCACTTGTTTCATTACTAGTTCGTTCCCTTGTAAAATACATCAATCGGGGGATCATGGAAGAAGCATAGTAACGCAGGTAACGTTGTTCAACAGAATGGACACTTAGGTTTGTTTGGTTTGAAATTGATAAACGAACCGCTATCGCTCAGAAACTTCATGAGCAGTGGTCTTATGGCACATAAGGTCCGAATCCGTTAAAAAACGTATATCTCTAAAAGTGGCACTTAGGTTGTTTTGCATATGGCGGTCTTCAATTATAGCCCTAATTTGCATTTTAGCAATGGTCAGGGATTTGGAGGTGCATTTTGATGTCCAGATGAATTTCCCTGGCCATGAAAAGAAGTACCTACCATCAATTTCAAAGACATGGCGGCCCTCACGCTTCTTTTCACTTATCTGGTTCGCTCGACTCTCAAGTATTGCTCGGTGGTATGGTCCCCGATCTATGCCGTTGTTAAGCTACGACTGGGAAGAATCCAGAATAGATTTTTAAAGTTTTTGGCAAACAGAACGGCGTTGTCTCACAGCGAGATTGATTATGAGAGGCTGAGGGGGTGGAGGGGATTGGATGCGAGGCGCCAGTGGTTAGATGCGACATTCGTTGCTAAATTCGGTGGGATTGTGGATTACCCACCCCTGCTTTCACTATTCCATCTGACGGTTCCATCATATAATACCCGCCACCATTTACTTTTTTCTTCACCTCATACAGCTATTAACTATCTCTTGAATAGTCACATAATAAGAATGCAGAGAATCTTCAATTATTTGACTTCCCCCTTGTGGACGATTTTGACTTCCTTTACCCCAGCTTAGTAACTAACAAGAATAGTATAAGACGTGTACTAACTTTATAATTATGATTTGTATATTGCAGTGTTTCAACTTATTTTCCAAAAAATATTGTCTGTTGTAATTTTCTTTGTTCATACATATTGTATTTTTCGTAATTTACTGTACTTATATAATTATTGTAATTGGACTTCAGCACGTTTGATTTAAAGAAAAAAAAATCCCTTTTTACTAGATATACTACGGTTGATAAAAAAATAAAAATCCATTTTTTACTAGAATACTTGAAATTATAACTTAATACTACTTCCCTAAAACAAATCTTGAAGGTTGTCAAATCTCATAGAAACGGCATCAAGTAACAAGCTTTTTGGAAGAAGTTTGGTTAACTTTGGAAGAAGTTTTATCATGCTTGCAAAAATTTTCAGCTTGACGGATACAGTCACCCCCAAGTCCCACAAGAGAAGGCGCATACTTGGGGGGAAAAAGGACATTTAGCGTCCAAAGCAACTTTCGCCCGGACACCTTGATGAGAAACCGGACTGTCCGGGACAAAAACCGGACACCTGGCAATCCTGGTACCAGACGTTGAGCGATATAATAAAAAAAGTGAAGTACTTTTCTTGTGGATATTGGGTTTCATAGAATTCTTATGAAACTATGCTCACAAGGTTGCTTTCGGTGCCTAATACTAAGTATTAAGTAAAAGAATGGTTAGGTAGCTACTTAAAAAATAAAAATAAATAAATAAATCCATTCAATGATAGGCATTTTTAGAAAACAAAGCGTTTCTTCATGGTTCATCAGATTCACTCTGTGATGGGTAGGAGTAGTTCCTCCTTCTCGATTCTTGCAAATGTTACATCTAAGGGGATATTTCCTGGGCTATCAGCGTTCAGGACATTCTCTGGGTGCAGCAGGTTAATCGCCTCTCCCCTTTGGAAAAACCCCACAGTTTGTCAATCGTTAGATCGGTAGACATTTTCAACCATACTGCTCTGTGAAGACTTCCACTGTCATAACTCTGAGAACGGTATAAGATATAGAAATTCTGGCTTCACCATATTATTCAGTGCTAAAAAATCTTCAATAAGTTCCAGTAATGCATCATGATCATATGAGCGAATTTTTTTTAATTATCGTATTACCTATATCGTTACATTGTTTTGAAATTTGAGAACTTTGAGCGCTTAGAGATCGTTAACTACCTATGTTATCGCAAAAAATCTCGTTCCAAATAATATTCTGTGATTCAAAAATCAATGTGGATTTTTAGCTATTTCAATTTATTTTAATTTAATTCAATGTGCTCAAAAACTGATGGGCCAACGTCCTTCCTAGTCTTTTTATCTGGTAAGCTTGATTTTTTGGGGCAAGAGCGGGATTTTTATCTCAATCCTAAGGAAAGTAATCGTCACACACACACACACACACACACACACACACACACACACACACACACACACACATATATATATATATATATATATATATATATATATATATATATATATATATATATATATAATATGTAATGTTAAACTCTAGGACTCGTTTCAGAATGCCTCAAAACGGATTTCAATGAAGTAATACAATTTTTTTAAATTTTGATTTTTTTTTAGAGCCGTTTCAATAGCTTTATTTTCTCCGAATATTAGCTGAATTATTATACAAAGAACGCTTAAATCGGGTATAGCCCAAAATCCCGTTAATATATATATATATATATATATATATTTTTTATTTTGAGCCTATGGAGACTTTTGATTGGGGCATCAAAAGCAATCTTGTGAGCATAGTTTCATAAAAATTCTATGAAACCCAAATTCCATAAGAGCCTGTGTCACATGGGTCTTTTGAGAGCCAAACATCTTTAATGCCTACTTCAACTTGTACTGACTGTTTAAAATTGAACTACTTTTTACACTATGTTGTGTACTCTTTCAAATATTCGATCATTGGTAAGACAGGAAATTTCCATCTCGGATCGTAATGAACCCCGATAATATGTTGTTGTTTTTCCTTAGGACTGCAGAACCTTACTATTAATTTCGACTAATTAATTTCTCGAAAACTCCCAGCCGACTTCAAGAATCAACCATTACGAGAAACAAGGTTATGGAAAAATTAGGGGAGACCGGCGTAGCAGATGGAGGGATGCAGATGAAACCTGTGTAGTGTCCGTCGCGAGATGAGATGCATGGAAAGTAATTTATAAAAGGTTTGATGATTGAGGTCTTACTGACCTGTGAGGCGGTGGTGGGAGGCATTCTCCACAATCACTGACATCCCTAGGTGGTCCATTGTTGCGTCTGATGCTGGAAAATCAGTCAAAGTCCGACCATACTCGTGGATGTCCGCGTAGCCACTGGCTAACTACATATCCACTCACTGCGCACGCATTATCTCATTCCCCCTTATCTTATTGGTTTTCTACTCGAAGACTACTATCGGTATTGACAGCCCTTCCGCAATTAGACACTGGTTTCAGAGCAATCAGTTACCATCTACTGGTGACCAAAATTTAGAAGGAATTGAGGAGGCTAATTTAGTTTCTTCCGGTATTGCAATATTTTCTCCTATAACATATCAAACTATAATACAAGGTTTTAAATGCACTAATTTCTTGAAGCATTACAACAAGATATTGGCTTATGGAAAAATGCTTTATTTCTTCTCGACTTCTTCATTATATTTCAGTTTCTAAAATAGCAATTATGTTAAAATATCGAACTTTATATTCACCTTGGAGTCAGTGACGCCAAGATTTCAGTGAATTCACTGGCCGACAAGAGAAAAAAAAACCTAATTGTTATTCCTTGTAACGGATTAACAAAAGCAACAATAGCGTCCCAGATCGAATCCTCTACAAGCAATTATCAAAGCGCGCTATATTAGTAACTTTGTAAATCCATGTGATAGGTAGCTACAAAGTTTAATACTAATTCTAACGCTATCAATTGTCTACATTGCGCTAATATAGGCTAATCTATTCACTATCGGGAGAAAAAAATGTTCTGGTCTCCAAAATCGAAATTACCACTAGCATTTTACGTTTTAGACCATTCTGAACAACTTTGGTTCCGTGTCTGTGTGTGAGTGTGTCACTGTATTGTATCCGCAAATACTTGTAACGAGCTTATTTTCCACAGTTTTCATCCGATTTGGATGATAATTTCAAGAAATGTGCGGGTTGGATGTAGATGGTCCCCTATCAGTTTCATTCATCGTCCCTGACTCAATACTTCACTCTGCGCATGCGCAAACGTAAATTCTACCAAGCATAATTTTTTTACTCCCTAGTCGTCTAATCTTGCTCAAATTTGGATGGTAACTGGGGAATGACGATTTGATTATTCCATATCAATTTCAACATGATTGTATCATTAATGGCTACTGAGCATGCGCCAATGTGAAATCCTTGTAACGACCTTAATTTCCACAATTGTCATGCGATTTTGATGGAATTGACAGGGAATGCGCGGGTTAGGTTTTACATGGTCCCGTACCTATTTGATTGTTCTCAACTCATCAGTTCATTCTGCGCATGCAGAAACGAGAATTACATTGAGTATACTTTTCTCGTTTCTTAATAATTTGACCAATTATGACGTTGCACTCTACATCTTGATTTACTCTTTTCAGCTCTTTTCAATGACCTATACATTTACGATACGTAAACAAGGAACCTATGTGCCACACCCAACTTGTTTTTTATTATAACTCTAAATTCAGCAATTCCTGCAGAAATGCAGCAATTCCTATGGAAATACAGCCTACACAAGCGTCTGAGAGTTCCTTTCACTCTATTCAAAGTCATGTTGACGAACGAATGACGATGGACCCGAAAAACCTATTGTTATGGGTTATCTTTACCTTGAAAACATGGTTAATCCGGACAAAGCGGGACTCGGAAAATGCCATATGCAGCTCCGTCTGTTTTCGCTCCTTATCACCGAACCTATTGTTGGTTATGCCCAGTGGCTACAATGATCTGAGAATGATTCATTCAAACTGAACCACTGTCCTCTGAACTGAATTCCCAACTGTCCTCCTTCTCAGATTACCAGGTTACCGTAAATTCGAAGGATTTTGCGCCGATACTTTCATTAATCAGCAGAAGCTCATTGAGACCATGCTAAGTCCGACCACGGATCCGAAATTGGACAGAAAAGTTTAGAACATCAAAAAAGTCCAGCCATGCAGCATGACTGCATGAATTAAATTTGTATAATTAATCGTATAACATTAGTGTAAAAATTGTTTTGAAATCTGAGAACTTTTTGTGCAGAGAAATCAGCAATAAATTATAAGGCAAACCCTTTTTCTTAATTTTTAGTATTTGCGAATGTTTGTAGAAAATTAAGCTATTGTAATGGCTTCAGAAATTATAAAATAAAAAGTTTCAAAAATTGACTGCATTGAAATTCGTTTTGAGACATTCTGTATGTATACAGGGTGTCAAAAATTTAATGGACCAGCATTTATTTTGTTCATTTTTGAAGGTATCACAAAACTTTAAATAATATCCCCTTTAGTTTTTATAATGCTATTCAATGGTGAAATCGGATTTTGAATATCACGCGCCACAGTGGCGCTACGACTCCTAATTCACGTTTCGCATGTGAAAACCAAGTTCAAAAAGCACCACAGTTGTCCAAAACCGCAAAATACTCGATATAATTTACGTTTGCGCGTGCGCAGAATGAAGTGGTGATTTGAGAACTATGAAATTGATACGGGACCATCTACTGCCTGACCCTCACATTTCCTGACCATTTCACCATAATCGGATGAAAGCTGTGGAAATTAAGATCATGACAGGTATTTCACATTGGCGCATCCACAGTACCTATTAATGATACAATCATGTTGAAATTAGTATGGGATGATCAAACCTTCTTCTCCCAACTATCATACAAATTTGAGCGAGATAGAATGACTAGGGTGTGAAAAAATTGAGCATAATGGAATTTACGTTCGCGAATGCGCAGATTGAAGTATTGATGTGGCAACAATGAAACTGATAAAGGACCATCTACTACCTAACCCACGCAGTCCCTGAAAATTTCAACAAAATCGACCAAAAACTGAAAATTAAGCTTTTCACGAAGGTTTCACATTTACGCATGCTCCAGGAGCTTCTAATGTTACGGTCATCTTGAATTTAATATGGAATGCTCAAATCGTCTTCTCCTAACTATACCTAAAACTTGAGCGAGATCAGACGTTGAGCTTGAGAAAACCATGCTTGGTAGAATTTACGTATGCATGCGCAAGCGCAGAGTGAAGTGTTGAGTTGGGAACGATGAAACTGATAGGGGACCTAGCCCACACATTTCCTGAAGATTTCATTAAAATTGGATGAAAACTGTGGAAATTGAGGTTGTTAAAAGGATTTGCGGACACACGACAGATAGACACGGAACCAAAGTTGTTCAGAATGGCCTACCTACAACGTAAAATACGAGTGAAAATTTTGATTTTGGAGACAAAAAAAAAGTTTTCTCCCGAAAGTGAAAACAATTCTTTCGCTACTTATAGGTGGACTCGGAAGCAAAATTGGATTACTCAAGTTTTAGAAAAGTTATTTAGCAAGTTTTAGAAAACATATTGGAAAGTAATGCACGCATTACAGGGACGTCTCTTTGTATGTTTCGTATACGATTTTTGTGAGAAAACGGAACCACATAGGTTTTACCAAACAACTCACCCCAACAACGACACACAACCACATTATTACCTAACATGAATAAGTAGGTACGTATGCAACAATCAACCCCTGCTCTCTCAACAACCATAATAAAGAATGAACTGCATTGTGAAATCAAACAATGACAGATTCACGGGAAAAGATTGAAAATTCATCGCCCCCCCCCCCCCCCCCCCCACCATCATTATGAAATTTTGATTTGCTGAGGGTGGACCACCACCGTCAGTAACCTCACAGTGGTTATCCTTGTGGTAACGGCACATGAGTTCATTCTGAACGTGGTGATAATAAAAGCAAATTTACATTCAATAGTTTATTAATTTATGAGTTTTCGTAAACGTCACAGGATCCAGGGAGAGACCAAATATTTTGAGGAAAATAGGAAAATAATGAAATCCAAGATTTTTCGTACATCTAAACCAAAAGATCATGATGTATCGGAATTAAACCCTACATTTACCCCACCGATAATAAATTTGAAACTCTCAAGGTTTGTTGCATAACTGGGCCAGATTCCTGATTGAACAAAAGGTCCGCCAAGTTTTGTGGATAGTATAGCTTCCTTACACAATGTAACATGAACTTATAGAATTAGTTGAAGAACAAAGTACAAGTCGAAATGATTGATAAGTTGAAGTTATACAAAATTAACGTTTGCGCATGCGCACAGACTACTATTACTCCAAAGGCAATTATATTCATAGGAGAACGTCTAGGAGCCAAACCGCACAATCCTTGGAAATTTCATAATAATCGGTCCACTAGTCTCGGAGTTTTGTCTATGTCGATCAATTTTAGTTTTGTGCATACGCTATACTTGTTACTCCACCTATCGCGATATAATTCATATGGAATTTTCCAAGAACATATATCTATCTACTCCCCGAGTTTGCACGAAATCGGACTACTAGATGATGAGAAATTGACGTTATAATAAATTAACGTTTACGAATGCGCACAGACTACCGTTTATGTGACGGCACTGCAAGTTGTAGGGGACCATCTAGAAACTCTCCCGCACGATTCCTGATAACCTCATCAAAATTGTTCCATTAGTCTCGGAGTTTTGCCTGTGTCAATCGATATTAGATCGTTATATAATTTATAGGGCATTTTCTAGCACAAAACACCTACCAAGTTTGAACGAAATCGGACCAACAGATGGTAAGAAATCGACAACATGAAAAATTCACGTTTCTGCATGCGCACAGGCTACTGTTGATTCGACGGCTTTGAAAATTATAGAGGACCGTCTAGGCGCTAACCCGCACAGTCCCTGAGAATATCATCGGGATCGGACTGAGACTTATTTATTTATTTCTTTATTTATTTATTTATTTACAATACGGGCGGCGCCCAATTACATTGAACGTGGGAGCCTGTGCAGGGGGCGGTTCATCGAATAATTAGTCGAGGAGAACGGGACGTAGAAAATATTCGTCGACCGAGCCGAAATTCGAGGCACCAGGATGCCAACTCTCGAGAGCAGGACTGGACACGAGATCTGGTTGTTCAACAACTTGTGGAAAAGGGTGACATCCGCTACACATCGTCGTCTCTCTAGGGGAATCAGGTTGCACATCTTCATAATAGATTCATAATTCACCTCGTGCGAAGGTATGCCGAGTTTATAGACAACATAACGAAGGAATTTATTCTGAACCCTCTCT
Source organism: Adelphocoris suturalis (assembly GCA_030762985.1). NCBI lineage: Eukaryota > Metazoa > Arthropoda > Insecta > Hemiptera > Miridae > Adelphocoris > Adelphocoris suturalis. Next base: position 23,827,166 of record CM061051.1, read on the forward strand.
AGTGTATATTTGTGTACATTGTACGTCGGAGACCAAATTGGAGAGGCATATTCTAGAATTGGGAGAACAAGCGTCTTGTAAAGCAGTGTAATAGCTCGAATGTTGGAGAACTCCTTCGTGTTTCTTTTTAGGAAACCCAGACCCCGCATGGCTCGACCCGCTATCTCCCCAATGTGCCCAGAGAAGGACAGCCGCCCATCACAGATCACCCCCAGATCAATCAACTCCTCGTGTCTTCTCAAGCGAGCCCCACACAATTTATAGGCTTTAATGACAGGCTGAGTGGAGCGGTGGAAAGAGACTATGCAGCATTTTGACGGGTTGAGGAAGAGTTCGTTGGCAGTGCACCAGGCCTCCAATTCGTCGATGGCAACCTGAAGGGCCTCACAATCCTCATTCGAGCTCACATGACTGAAAATCTTCAAGTCGTCCGCAAAGAGAAGGCAGTGGACATTAGGGACGAACAACTTGACGACGCTGTTAATCATTAACAAAAAGCACAACGGTCCCATATGGCTACCCTGAGGAATACCGGATGTGGCACTGAAAGGAGAAGATAGAACGCCTCCGACTCGCACCATAAGACTCCGCCCTGTGAGATAACTAGCGACCCAGTCAAGAAATGAGCCATAGATTCCCAAGGAACTTAACACAGATAACAGGTGACGATGAGATAGTTTATCAAATGCCTTTGCAAAATCGGTTGAAACTACGTCAGTTTGATAGCCCCTCTGGAAACCCTCAATCACAAAATCCTGGAACTCAAGAAGGTTTGTAGTGGTTGATCGACCCCTCAGGAAACCATGCTGCTCGGTCGCTATGTATGACGAGAAAGCAGCAGAAAGTTGAAAAACAATAAGCTTCTCGAGCACCTTTGGTATGCCAGATAGGGAGCAGACAGGTCGGTAATGTGTGATGGAATCCTTGTCTCCACTCTTGTGGATCGGAGTCACATAAGATGATTTCCACTTGACTGGGAAGCGCCCAGAACCGAGTGACATGTAATAGTTTACTTGGTATAGTTTTGGTCGTGACAAGGATATACCACAGACAGACAGACCGAAACAGAACCGAAATTGATCGGCAAGCCCTGGAACGCAAAAAGCAAGTAGAAATTTCGATTTTGGAAGACAAAAGTGTTTTCGACTTCAATCACGAACACAAAGCTTCCCTACCTTCGGTAGTGAGGAAGCAAAAAAGAATGACGAAAACCGGTCGTGAATTTATTGTAGCTTGAGCAGCGCCTAAAAGGATAGACTATAACCCCCTCCATCCCCCTCCACGAAAATCCGATTATTTTTTAATGCAATTATTAAATAATTAGATACATAACATCACAATAGTATTACAAAATGCTACGACTCTTTTTTAGTTGACATACTCGTGCCTAGTTTACACTAGAATAGTGTGATATTTACACAGAAAATATCAAAAAATACAATAACATCCCATCAATCGAAGACCCCACTGTCATTTTGCCGAATTTGCATTCAATGTATAATGTATCATTTGCAAGTTTTATGTAAATATATAAACAAGTAATAGACGATTGTACAGCGTGCATTAATCTTAGATCTGAGGCATTTCTGTAAGGTATTCTACCTATTTTTTATTTGTTAAGAGATATTTGTTTACCTCAATTTTGAATGTTACCAATGATAGCTGTTTCGTCACCAACTCTCTTGGCACGTTGATGAAAATATCAACCCCCCCAGGTGTTATACAAACGCATTCCTAATGCTGTGTTCATTCTGGGTTTCAGCAGAGTAATCCTTGCAGTACATTTGCAGAACATTTTCCCGCCAACTCATAAAGGCTCTGCACTGGGAACTTCTCAAAAACTCTTTCCGTTGAATAGGTGGCTCCGTGGTTTCTTCAATATAATTTTTAAAAGTAACTTTTGTATTATGACCAATGGTCTTATCTTTGAAGTGGAAGACGGATCCCACGCAACTATGCCATATAAAAGCAGCGGCTGGATGATTGCAGTGTAGAATAGGGTTTTCTGCTTCTCCGTCATGTACCCCTTACCTCCACACTTATTGGGAAAATTGAACGGAGCTTGTTACTTAATTCTTCTATATGATGTTCCATGTTAAGCATTCGTCGATCACACTTCCCAAATATTTCGTTTGGGAAACCTGGTCGATCAGGACAATCGTTGACCTTGAGTCAATATAAACTTAGTTTTTTGAAAGTTAAGTTTCAGGTTGTTAGTATTGAACCATTTCAAAAGGGCAATATGATTTTATTCCCAAGATATTTTGCACAACTAGATCAAAACTGGGATCGAACAAAAGAATAATCACCAAAATTGGTTGCGAATTGTAGCATGGGCAGCGCATTAAAAGTTCGAGTATTAAGTCCTCACGGATTCTTTCTTAGAATGGTCTGAAACGGTTTTCTTTTGAGTTATTTTTATTCTCAGTCTTGGGTTGTTCCAAACCCCCCTAAATCAATTCTAATAGGCGTACCTCTTATTTGCGAAGCCTTGCTTATAAGACATAGCTTCTGAGGGACGTCCTAAAACCTTGCTTCTTCATGGTTTGTCGCCTTCACTCTGAGAATGGAATAAGATGTCGCAATTTTGGCTTCACCATCGTGTTCAGCACTGAAAAATCTTCAAATTGAGATGTTACTCGGCAAAAAAGGAGAAACAAATTCCCATCACTCCCACCCTTTGGCTTTTTTTTTTTTTTTTTTTTTTTTTTTTTTTTTTTTTTCAAATTTTGGTTCCCTCTTAAAACTTGGTATTAGGCACCACAAAAACGCCCTCCGAATTTCACTTCAACACCTCAAAAATTGAGGGAAAATATTAGGAAGAGCACCACATGTTTACCTTTTACTTGTTCACACGTTTACTTTCAATTACTTACAATTTATTTCCAGCGCCTGATGATTGAAGACCCGACTGATGATTTGTAAGAAAATTTGTTAGCAAAACGAAATTCGAAGCTTTACTTGGTTATTTTCTCTGGTTTTTTCTCTTCTTTTACTGTTGCATCGCGTTGAAGGCGTCAGACGATTTCACAAGTTGCGTCAGAAGTCGAATCGGGCCTTCTTACGCCATCTACTGGAGAGGCTGCGGACCATTCTGTCCTATCGAAGAGTTACCCACTTGCTCTTCCCCTCGTGCCTTGCCTTCGTGATAGCTGAGCTGCCACTCGAATTGAAGGATTTGGTATATTTTGATGGGTGTGCATCATCTATACATCTCCGATCGTTGTTTTGTATTGTCGTATTGATTGATGTATGATTGATTAACTGAATGAATTATTCATAATTAGGTATGAAGGTACTTCGTTTATTTCAACCTATTTTTTCATTAAACTAGTAGTAATTTAGATTATTGAATACTCACTGATTATTGAAACCGGTTTTGTGCCCTTATGTTCCAACTATTATCATTAGGTATTGATAGTCTTTTCAAAACTGGTGAATTTCATTAAAGTCGTCACAGTTATTTGGGAAAAAAGTCTTAAAACCACAAAAACCGAACGAAAAAATAATAATATAATAACAAAAATAAATAAATAATGATAATAAATTAAGCAAATTTCTTAGCTAATTAACTAAGTTTTTAGGTTCCCCTTAGAAATGATTCAAAAGAGATGGTCCTATTTTTCCATAGTGCAATTATAGGTTTCCAACACCTACACTGGTTATTTATTATTCATAATGTAGTTAAATACGGTCGCGAAAACATACTGCAAATAAATATATTTGATTCTCAAAGATGTCATTGTTTTCTGTTTGGGTCCCAGACCCTTGGTTTTAAGGATTTTTTTTTTCTTTCAGGTTGTGAAAATGTTGAATTACGTTTGTAATTGTTTTTACTTTTGTGCCTTGAAATGAATTGATGATTTGTTGTTAGCCCGAAATCGTTAAATGAGCAAAGTTTTTTTTGAATAAATGGCAAATATCAACAGTAAATCTTGTTTCTCTGGAAAATCACCCACAAGTGGGAAATCACCCACTTCTTACTTTTTGTGGACGTTTTTGGTATTGTTTTGTAGGTGATTTTTAGCATCATTTTTAAACTTCGATTACCTACATTTTCGCGGACGAAATCTTTCTAAGTTCAAAAATAGGCAATATTGCATAGCTATCTTTCTTATTTACATATCTATTGGCTATTAAAGCAGAACACTATTTTTTTTTTAAATATTTGTGTCATTAGGTAGGTACCAATTAATTAAACGTTAAAAAATCAACTTCTACATTCCCCTATCGAGAGGTCTGTCCCCCATGAAAACAATAGGTAGTGAAAATGCAAGTAGAAAATCATACTAAAACAATCTACCTTCAAATAAATTTTAATTTTTGTCCTACCCACCAAAATCAAAGAATCACTATTATCTACATCTGTAGACGAATAGGGGGTGAGCAGGCGAAAGATATACCTGTATTAGATGACAGTATAACATGCTAATCTAAGTTTATTCATGTCACGGGTTTTACATGTTGTAGAGCCATTTTTATTTACCTAAATAATTCTGTATTTGTAGACTAAAAACTGATGCATCGGGAAGCACTAGGCTCAAAATAATACCATAAACTAGACTTACCTAGTGCCTGCAAAATCATTTCAGTTGAAGTTTCTTTCAAATTCCTCTACTCGTTAGTTTAGCGCGGAAAACACTATCTGGTAGTTTCCAGAATCAGGTTTCTTTTCGTTGTACGATTATAACTACGCGATATAAAATACGGCACACAAGACCATCGTCGAATGACCAAATAATCGGCAAGTGAGATTATGAATTTCAATAGATTCTGTTCAACTATTTTAATCACCACTGCTGGTCAGTCCATGTAGGCTTCTATTTAATTTATTTTAGTTCCCTACCTTTGTTTTGAATTTCGTATGTTAGTAGGTAATGATGTAAGCAGCACCTCAACCTCAACCGAAGGTTCATTAGTAGCATTGAACAGGGTGTCTAATTTTCGCGCGCCAAAAGTTCCAGAAGGAACATAGTGCCCAGGGTCTCAAGAAGGAACTAATTATTCCCTTTTCCTATAAATACATCCATTGGTCAATCTGGGCTTTTTAGTTTTCAATTATTTCCCCTTTCCACTTTCAATTATTTTCCTAATTGATGATTCCAGGCGCCTCTGCCTTTATTATTTTATATTTCAATATATAATAAATACTAGCTGGTTCATCCGTGCGTTGCACAGGTTGACTTGAATATACGCAAGCCCCCCCCCCCCCCCCCTCACCAATCACATTCTGGGACACCCCTATGGATCAGATTCAAAAAAGTCCTTACTTAAAAGTACTTACTTATAAATTACCTATTAGGACCAAACTGCTGAGATCAACCCCCACTCCCTTTTCCACAAACACCCCCCTTACTACAGATTAAAAATATTCTTGATAAGTAACCCAAAAGAACGTTCAGACTAATACAATTTCATTCGTTCGAACATCAGATCTCCAGTTCGTTTGGTAATGACCAAATTATTTCATTTAGCCACCCCCTCCCCCCCTTTTTTTCCTTACCACAAACACCTCCCTATGGTTGAGGCTTGAAAAAATGATAATAGCCTATGATTGAGGCTGACGTAATCTAAACATGTTCGCCCAATCAGATCCCCAGTTTGTTCAGTGATGTCAAAAGTACCCCTTTCCGAACCCCCTCCCCCAAAAACATCCCTATGGGTCGGAATTAAAAATTTCTAAGTAGGCTGTGGTTTTTTAATGTTATCCAAACATATTTTGTGATTCAGGTCCTCAGTTTATTCAGTTATGTTCAAGATACACCCATTCCACCCTCACCCCTCTCTCAAAATACCCGTTATGGTTCGGATTTAAAAATTTCAAGCAGTTTGTGATTCAAGTTAGAATATTCCAAACATATTTAATCAATCAGGTCCTCAGATTTATTCAGTGATGTCCATGATACCCTATCCCCCCCCCCCCCCTCCACTAAAAACCCCCTATGCTTTAGATTGGAAAATTTGAAGTAGTCTCCGATTCAAGTACGAGTATTTATTTAGTGATGACCAAGATAACCCCATTTAACCCCCCCCCCCCCCCCCCAAAAAAACTCAAACGTTCGATTTTGAAAATTTCAAGTAACTAGTCTGCGATTCAAGTTAGAGTAACCCGTACATGTTTCAGCAATCACGTCTCCAGTTTATTTACTGATGCCCATGATACCCAATTTCACCCCCCTCCTCTCTCAAAACACCCCCTATGGGTCAGATTTGGAAAATTTTAAGTAGCTTTTGGTTCAAATTAGAGTAATCTAAACATATTCTCCCACTCAGATTCTCCGTTTGTTAAGTGAAGAATAAGATACCCCATCCCCCCTCCTCCCCTAAAACACCCCAATCCAAACATATACGTCCAATCAGATCCCCAGTTTGTTCAATGGCATCCAAGATACCTACCCCATTTCACCCCCTTCCCCTCCCCTAAAACTCCACCTCTGGGTCAAATTTAAAAAACTTCAAATAGGCTATAATTTAGGTTGGACTGATACAGACATCCCCCCCCCCCCACCCCACTCATATCAGTTGTCCAATGACCCCTGTAACCGTGAAAAGCGGACAAACATACGGACAGACAGACAGAGAAAAATTGAGAAAATGGTACCAATCGCCGACAAATAGCATGAAACGAAAATTTCATGATTCTAATTAATGTACAGACAGACATACTTACGATTTTATTAATATAGATTGGGTTAAAATACCTAAATTGGGTTATATTCCCAATTCCATTTTCCAGTGCAAAGTTCCCGATTCTATATTCCACGGTATAGTTCCCATTTCTATTTTTCCTGGGCAAGGTTCCCATTATTAAAAGTCCCCAAAAAGGCCATCGTCTTTTTCATTGCATTGTTTTTCTCATATATTTCTTAAGTTGTGAGTCTCCAAAGTTCAGCAAATTATCAATCGCAGTTGTTCCAATCTATGAGCCCAATGAATGTTTCAGATAACAATTCCTGAACAAGATTCATTAATAATCCATCCTGTTTTTAATTTCATTATTATTTCCAATCGCTAATGCATTTATTTATGAAGAGGATAAAGATTCCGCTAGTAAAACTAAATCAGTTGCGGAGGAAGCTAATCAGCTTTGTGGTTTTTCAGTGGACATTTTCTGGATTGTAATCCATGCTACTATCCGTCCCATTTAACATATTTAATCTTCAAATAAGTTGTGTTTATGTTTTTAAAGGTGGGAAGGTGGGAAGTCAACCCCCCCCCCCCCCCCCCCTTGTAATTTCCCAGTGAATGCGCGTCTAACCTTCACTTCGCATTGGGTCGAACGGGTTCCAATCTCGACTTCTTGGGATGCTGCGGTTGCGGATAAACCTTGCTCGTTTGATCGGAAAGGATATTCCCTGATAGCAGCACATAATTGCTGTTATTAATCAAGGAGCTGTCACATTCCTCCCTGTTACCCTGTAATTTATTGCGCGGATTTAGGCCCTGGCGCCCAGCCCAGGTACCCTGAATATCGTGTCATGTAGGAGATTTGATTCTCAATGTGTATAGACAACATCTCAATAGAGCTTTCACCAATAACTCTCCCCGAAAGAGCATCAGCACACTCATTGCCAAGAATATCCACATGGGTTGACACCCACATAAAAGTTGAGCCCAATGTTGTGGCTCGGTGTACCGATAAACGTAGACTTTGTATTAGGGGATCATTAGAATATGTATTCCTATAACCGCCTCGATGGTATTCAGTGAGTCGCTACAAATCAGATAATTCTAAACTCCCAACAACTGGCAGTGTCGAACAGCCAGTGCCACTGCCCACAGCATTCAGGTCACTGTTTCAGGTACTTGGTGAGTCACTACAGATCATATATTTCCCAACTCCCTAGAGAACTGCCTGTGTCCAACAGCTAGTAGGTACTTATCTCTGCTGTAAATACAGATGGAAAGGATCTAGTGACTTAGAAGTTGGGGCTCTTTAGTTATTTATTTTTAATTTAGTTATTTATTATTATTATTTTATTTTATTTATTTATTTATTTTTTAGAATGCTACTGAATTGAATCGAACAACCAAATGTGATCAGGTGAGCAGTGAAAAAAATGGTGGCTACTGAACTAAAGCTGCTTCCATATCTAAATTGCACATGGGCTACCTCAAAAGGTTAGTGAGGAACTAGATATGTCAATAATTGCTCGTTTCTACCAAATAGCCCTTTTTTACCAAGGTTATCACCCCCCCCCATCGCCCTGCCTGATCTATGAACCCTCACAGCTTTAGACTCAGACTAAAAAATGATTAGTAATACGTAAATCTACGTTTATGTTGTAAATTAAATAATAATTTATAATTATTTAGAAATTATTATAAATAAATATCATTATTAATTTAAAATATTTAAATAACTAAATTCTATGAATATAATACATTTAAATAAATTATGCATACTCAATAGTTATTAACAATAAAGGAGGTAGTGCCCCTCCTACACTATATATAGCTTGAACCATGTCTCTTACTCTCTTATGTCATTTTTGTCTCGTATCTCGTTTTCTTAAATATACCGGGTTCTTTATCTAAATTCATCGTCGTTCTCCTTCATAAAATATCCTTCTTACAGTTGATACCGACAATCCTGTTTCCTGGAGGCAAATTATATCATGATTACATAAAAAATTATACATATCTGAGCCATCTCGAAAAGTTCGACCAAGACCATTCATATTCCTACTCATCAATTTAACTGGGGGGGGGGGGTGCTTCAGAGGGCCTTATGCTATAAAGTTGCAGATGTCTCGAGTTTTCCACCCCGTGAAGGCCACAAGGTTGAAATAAAAATACCTAGGAATATATGCAACTAAGCCTTGTGTCACAAATGCGAGATCTGCTTTAGTGGTGAACAAACGTTTGTCATTTGTAAGGTGACAGGTTGAATTCCGTTTAGGAGACATGAGATTTTTTCTTCATTCTCTGCTGAGTGATTATTGCAAGTGGTTGTTCAAAAAAAATAAAAATTGATTGGAGAATTAATGCATTAAAGTGTGTCGACTATTCTCCGCTAATAAAGTTGATCGGATGAGACATTAATGATAAAAGCAGAGAGAAAACCATTAATCTTTGCGAAAGGGCTATATAATACTGAAATAATGGACTTTTGTGTAATCATTTGCAACATTTGTGAAACGATCTATGTTACCAGTAGTATCTATACTCAAGGAGTCTGTCTTTAGCGTTGGGTAACCCCGATTTTAACGTGTTTGTTCTGAGGAGACGCAGGAAAAGTTGAAATGTGCCTTCAATTGATTTAGTCGGGACATGAGTAATACGTAAGTTACATAAGCTCCAAACACGCAAAAGACCTGCTGTAGTCTTGATTTAAAAGCCTGACAGTGCCTACGAAATAATGAATTGAGTTATCATTACATGAGTTCAGTGATTCCTTCTCCAAACTTTTTCATCCCATGCGTTCTTCAGCAGCCAGTGAAGATTTCATCAATTTCTTTCGGCGGGCTGCTAGCTTTCTAAATGCTTTGGGCTGCGGCCAGAGACTGTAGAGGATGCCACAATTCTATCCTTCAACAGTTGCAGTGATTCGAAATTTTACAATCTAAGGGATATACACATCAGGTGCTGAAGGCCTAATATGATCAAGCTGCTGGTTTCCTAAATCTATTAACAAGCAATCGATCGCCCCACCAGCACCAAAGAGGCACATAATCTTATTAAGATGGTCACAGGCCTGTTTCTATCTACCTGTCTTGTAAAAGTTATTGCGCATTTCGTGCTAAAGAGATAGGATCTTTACATGATGGAGGGACATTTCATTCCACACTCTGACAGCCCGAGATTCGTGAGGGCAGAAGCATCTCGACATCGCTATTTCTCTTATCTCAAATAGTCTCGCTGTCATGGAAGACAAGTAGTTGAGTACACTTCATCTGCACGACCTTTCCAAGTCCTCTGACCTTGTGTCTTACGGTACACTGCTTAGTATGCTCTAGCACGACGTATGCAGACAACGTTCTGTTTCTTTTTTTTTCTGGTGTTATTTAAGGATGGAGACAGGTTGTTTGTTACAATGGGACGGAGTATCGTGAGGTTGACACTTCTTGTAGTGTGAAACAGGGGATTTTTCCGAGCCCTTTTGCTTTTTGATTACCATCAATGATGTCACATACCAGTTTGAAGAATCATGGAGATATGACGTTTGTAGATGCAGTCATAGAAACGTAAAAATTTAAGTTTTTTATTTAAATTAAAAAAAAAATCATTAAGTATCTCAATCCTGTTAGACCACTTTAGCCAAATCGTACACATGACTGTGAATGATGTTCACCTGAGTTCATGTAGGGTGTTTCCCGAGAAGCCGGATGATGAAATTAAATGAAATTTCCTGTCAAACGATGAACCGGAGAAGATTACCGAAACACGGGGTTACAAACACCGTAAATTAGTGGAGAAATCGCTTTTTAGAGTGTTGTTCGTGAAAAAAAAACGGGCTTAACACAGAAAAAGTCAAGAAGATGAAATTATTTCGTAAGAGACTGTTTTTTTAATTTTATTTTTATTTATTTTTATTTTTATTATTTTTTTTATTTATTTTTTTTTATTTATTTTGTTTTTGTCAAAACATGCTGTAATGTAGGACAATTGTCAATGTAATATTGTAATATTGTTGCATAAAGTAAATTAACATTAATGTAGCCAATAAAGGAGAGAGAAAGAAAAAATAGATGAATTAAAACAATAATAATGGAATTAAATAAAGGAGTGTATGCTGGTCATTAATCCGCCTAAAAGGTGGCTCGGCCGGGGCTTCCCGACCGAGCCCGGACCCAACCCACCATGGCGGCCTCCCGGGGGCGCCCACCTATTTCTAGGTAAGCACCCCTTGCTACTTAGTTAAACATGTAGGCCAGAGTGATGTGTATAATTTGGTGGTCTGGATGCTCGCAAGCTCGCATCCCAAAAATGCATAACATCAAGTAGTCAATCCCTTGGTGAAAATACAGATTAGTTGGATATACAGGTTAGAATGAATGAATGGTAGTGAATTGATGGAAAAGGTCCGATCTCTATTAATAATCGAGTCAATAACAACTTCTCTTCATTGTAGAATATTATTTAGAATAAGCTCGTTTGCCATAAATACAGGAGTAAAACAATTTTGTTCGATGAAATATATTCATTAACAAATTCAAAACATCATTATGTAGAGCAGAATGAGTTTTTAATAGTTTTTAATGGTAATATATGCCACTAATGACACCTCTGGTTGAGCTGCGGCTTGAACAATTATATACACCGTTGAAAAAATTGTCAAATTTCAAAATTGACCTAGTCCAAATTAACTTTTTTTAATTAAAATAAGCTAAAAATCGATAGGAACACTTGAAAAAATTGTAAAAATCCACAAAATCTTGTTCATTGGAATATTACTGACAAAAAGTTAGTTTGCTATAAAATGTATAATAAAATTTTTATTTGTCCCCAAAGTGCTCAAATTTCAACAGAATTTAACATAAATGTAATACGACCATTTATGAAAATTCGCTCATACGATCATGCTGCATGATTGGAACTTTTTTTTTTTTTTTTTTAAGTTTTAATTTGATCACTTTACTGTGAACAGGATTTCCATGGAAGAATGTGTTGGCAATTTGATTTTTGGTTTATTATTTCCAATAATAAGCCTATGTGATCGTATAGCAAAAAATTGTTATAACCCCCCCTCAAACTTTGTCACTTTACGTTTCAAGGTGCGTAGAATCCAAATTTGAAATGTCCGTCCGCCGTTCGCCGTCCGGGCCATAAAAGGCCTAAGAATTGACTTAAAAACCCGTTCTTTCGCACATAGACTCCATTTGGGGTCTAGTTGGTCCTAACGTTTAACCATCCCGATCGCTTTACTCGCATAGATGCTATGGGCCAAAACGGGCGAAAAAGTGTCTTTTTCGAGGCTTTGAGTGCTAGACTGACGTGTTAAAACTCCAACCTGCTCAACCACAACTGCGCAAGCTAATATTCCACGGTTAGGATAACAATGGGCAGTAGGACTTCGCAACAGAACACTTTAGGACCAGATCATGCACGACCACAACTGCACGACCTAGTAATTATTATTCCCATGCGTTAGGACAAAATTCACTCATCTCAACATGCACAACTTTCAATTGAATGTTGATGGGAAAATATGAGTGATATGATAGTGTAAGTGTAATAGGGCGGTGAACCTCAGGTTGTGAGGTAATGAGACCTAGGGAGTAGGTCCAGGGTGGCGTGGAAAACTTCCTACACTTGTAATGCTTTCGAATTTCATGTTTCTTCGAGGCATGAATATACGTTTTTTCTAGGTCATATTTGTGTGTTAATACCAATGCTTTGCCTACGCATATTTAATAACAAATCCTCTCGACTTTTCGTACGTACTTAGATAATAATATTATTAAGGCAATGATTATTTGAATAGATAGGAGCTCAAATCGAGAAATATAAACATACGTATATAATTATAGAAGTATAGGTTGTGGCAACTCGAAATAGGACACGCCGAGGAGTCTGGACGGGCCTTATGACGTATGCAAGCCAACTAAAACTATGATCATACTCAATTGTAAAAATAATAAACCTTAGTGAAATAATTTGCAGCGTTTTCATTTTTTGGAGCCATTGCATTAGCTCACTTCTCTTCGATAATTTGCTAAAAAGTTTGTGTTGATCCCCACAGATTTGAGGAGCGTAGTCAAGGATAACCTTAACCTTTTGAAGCACATGGACTGCAAAGGAAGAGAAATTGCAGAAAAATATGGCGGATGGAGGCGTTTCAAGTGAGTGCCCTCATTTATGGTTAATCACACTGGATAAGGTTACTATGCTAAGGTTACTATACTAAGGTTACTACCAGGCGAGACCGCCCCCGAGCCGATCGAGAGCCCCGAACCTAAATAATTTGCTCGCTATAAAGCCATACACTCGAAAAATTACAATCATACTAAAAACGATAACCCATACAACTTATATAAATCTAAAAAAATAAAAATATTCAACAGTTAACAAGTTATCACAGTCATTATGAATATCTAAAAAGCTAACTCGAGTACTTTTATAAAATTCCTCAGTTGCTGACATAAAATTAACAATGGCTATAACTGTGGTATAACAATGGTATAACTGTGTACAGTTATCGGCGATAAGGGTTAATTATAACCCTTTCGGATGTTATGCGGACTCATAAAAATTGTAACCCATGTAAATTTCATAAAAATCGTTCGTATCATTTGTGAGAAAAGTTGTAAAAACGTAAATACCGCGCATTTACCTCCTCACTACCGAAGTTCGTGTTTGCGTGAGAAGTCGAAAAAATTGTTGAATTCCAAAATCATAATGTCCACTTGTTTTTTGCGTTTCAGAGCTTGCTGTTCAATTTCGGTTCTGTATCTCTCTGTCTATGGTAAATCCTTATAACGCCCGAAACTGGGATTGTGCGAGTAAGCTTTTAGACGTTCTCCTATAACTTTCATTGCCGTCGAACCAATAAAGTAGTTCAAACTCGGAGGGTGTTTTGGTATTATGTCCAGGAAGGTGCCTTATTATGGATTTTATCGCGATCGATTGAGTAATAACTATTGTACATGCGCAAAAGAAAAAAATTTTGTTAACTCTGGCGAAACTCCGAGACCAATGGACCGATTCTTATGAAAATTTTCAGGATTGCGTGGGTAAGCTCCTAAATAATTTCCTATGAATTTCATTTCCGTCGAATCAATTGTAACCTGTGCGCATGCGCAAACCTTTATTTCTTATAACTTTGATTTCTTATGATATTTCGGGGTGTATTTCTTAGTTCAAACTCAGGGAGTTGTTGAGTATGTCCAAGGATGATGGCCTGTTATCACGATTAGATGAGTAATACCTAAAGACTGGAATCGTGCATATTTGCATATTATGTATTTTTTTGCATGGTATATCTTTGTCCTTTTGACGTTCTACATCATTTCTGACTTATTTCTGCCAATTATTTCAAATTTAAATTTGCATATATTTGCGTTGATGGGAACATTCACCTATATGACGAAAACATGCATAAGTACTCCATGCATGTTTTCCCAATTCAACACAAAATAGCATGAATGGAAAGAAAAAAATCTGACATCGTCGAGTCTGAACATTAAGTTTACCTGGATTCTGGTATACCTCAACCTAAGCCAGGTACCTCAAGGGGGGGGGGGGGGGGGGGGGGGGGTTAGGAGAGGAGTATCCAAGTCCAGCGCAAATCAGATTACTCGCCGGAGCATTGCTCATCGCAACGATTCCGATAGGAATGTCTTCCTTCTTGTAAACTAGCTTATTATTCTCGCTCGCTTCGCTCACTCGGTATGACTGTATAGATCCGACGGTCATTACTGTTGAGTAGGACATGTAGAATGATTGGAAACGGTAGATCACTGAGGGTCATTTGAAATGTGTAGGGGATGTTGCTCGCTTCGCTCGCTCTCTGTGGTATTTATGGATGCGATGAGATATATAGTCCATCTCGAACTTGAAAGAAAAACCCCGTTGAAATCCGACGTATGTAGGGGATGTTGTTCGCTAGGTGTGGGTCTTCTCGCTCGCTCGGTATGGGATGTATAGATGCGATGGGATATAGTCCTCATGCCATGGAGACCTACAGCCCATGGTTAGGGGGGGGGGGGGGGGGGGGGGGTTGGAAAATGGCTCAAAATCCCTTTCTATAGACAATCCCAAGGAAATGGTAAAAAAAATTATAAAAGAGGCAAAACGAAAATAATAAATTGCTTTGTAATAATTTGCTGCATATTCTATGACGGGCCACAAACAGTTTATTAGGTTTAATAAAGATAGACCAATTATCTGCGTCGAAGGGCTATCCAATAAAGGTCATGTGGAACCACGAAAAGTAGTTTTAAGAACATTACAGTACTAACAGAACTGTCGGATGTTAAATTTTTGTACGGATTTGAATTTCGTACTCAAATAAAGATTACCTACAGCCCATGGTTCGGGGAAAATTTGAAAATTGCTTGCAATCCCTTTCAATTACAATCCCAAGGGAACGAAAAAAAAGCAAAAAAATAAAATCTTGTAAAACTATGAGGAACCACAAAAAGTTTAGTTTTAAGAATATTTCAATTCTTCAACTACGAGTAAATCTACACTTCCATGCTACAACATGTGAGGAAGTTATACTGCCCACAAAACTTGGCTGACGTTTTTTTCTGTTGGAACTTTCTTTCAAACAACTTAAATGTTATAAAACTTTGTGGAACCACGAAGAGTTTATTAGTTTTAATGAAGATAGGCCATTATTTTATCTGCGTAGAAGGGCTATCCTCCCCCCCCCCCCTCCCTATCCCCTTCCTTGAAGAGGTTCTTATACAAAGTTCACAAAACATACGTTTCGACCGAATAGGAAGAGCAATGGCTCGAAAACCAACGTTTTCGTCTACGTTTTCGTTCACTACAATCGGAAAAAAGAATTACATGCCTCGAAACTCGAATGGGACCGAATTGGAACTTCAACGAACGTTTCAAGACCAACCCGAGCAAAAACTGTCAGAATTTACTGGGTCTAAGGGATTGCATTTTTTTCGTCATTTCCCGCATATTTTTGCTGATTTCTTCGCGAATACAGCATCTTACGGCAATTTTGACGACATCAACGTGTTCTACGGGTCCAGATACGTAACTTTGTCGCTGAAATACGAAGTGCTCTTGATCAAATTTTAATGTGGCAGCAGATAGAATATCGAGCGCTCGGCGAAAGAAAAAAAAACTCGCATTAAAAAGGGCTCCCACCCCCCTTCCGCCCACCAGCCCCTGGTTTGGGTGGTAGTAGAAAATTTTAAAATCGCTTATGCCCCCTTTCGGAGAAATTCAAGAAGATCCCCAAGAGAAGATCCCCCCACTCGTAGACTCCCCCACTCAGCCGTTTGGCAGTGCATTGTAAGACAGACAAACAGAAAAACAGACAGACAGACATTCATTCTCATAAAATAGTATAGATTGCAGAATATTAATGGTTCACACCCTGATACTTAGTCTTTCTACTATTTTTTTTCCAACCATGACATTTTCTCGTATACATATAAATACATGTGACCCTTAACGCAGTTCACATTTTCTTGCTCGTGATCAAAGTGATAGGTACAGTGCTGCCCATCTTCAACTATGCCATTTCAGAAGGATATATTTATGGAAATGGATCAGGAGTGAATCTGCTTCAGTATTGAAGCTCTGACGTATTTTGCTTGCTCTGTGGAAATTAGAAGCGGTCTCGAGGAAACCCTGGATGGACGACCACCGTGGATATCTCAAAAATGTTGAAAAGAGAAACACACCCGAATTATCGATCGACTACAATCCAAGTGAAACCACCTGCATGAACAAATTACCGGTCGTTTTGTGTGACATTGAACGTTCATTTTCAACACTTAAAAACATATTATCCGACAGAAGACATAATTTAACTACGGAACATCTCGAACAACACATAATTATTCAATTCGACAATGTCTAAATACAAGTTATGGTGACACGAATATAGTATTTTTTATTGCTCCCTAATATAAAAACCAGTGAACTATCAAGTTTGAATTACAAACGCAGACCGTAATTTTTTATTAACATGTAAAAAAGCAAACAACAACATATGCTTGGGAGGACAGTTCGGAATGAAGTTTGGTCTTGCCAATGAAGTACCTATTCCAATACGCCCCCTCAAGTTCAAGCTCCTTCTGAAACTACTCTGGCTTCTCTTGAACAAAATTCCAATTCGCTTTTAGGCAGCGGTTTCGTCAGAAAATCCGCAACCATCTTGTCCGTGTCCAAATAATTCAGATTGATCAGGCCTTCTTGAATGTATTGTTTTATGAAATTGCTCCTGATGTCTACATGTTTTGTTCTTGATCTGTAAGCAGGATTTTTCAAATATGCTTGCGACCCCTGGCTATAATTATTTTTTACTATCGGAAGGCTGACAGAAAATCCGAACTCTCGAAGAAACCTCTCCATGTCTATCAGTTCTTTCACACCCTCAGATATCGACATCAACTCCGCTTCGTCACTAGATAAAGC
The DNA here is from genome assembly GCA_030762985.1 of Adelphocoris suturalis. Classification (NCBI taxonomy): domain Eukaryota; kingdom Metazoa; phylum Arthropoda; class Insecta; order Hemiptera; family Miridae; genus Adelphocoris; species Adelphocoris suturalis. The sequence goes on from CM061051.1 coordinate 23,844,218, forward strand.
TACTGTTCTCTGCTTCTTCAACATCTAAGAGATCGCTGCTCCCGACAATGTGAAGACGAACCACTGAATGACTGTCTATCAATTCGACAATTGTCCAGCATCCGAGTACCCAATCGGCTTGTCTTCATTTCTTGTGTATACCAATTTTCGATACAATGTTCCCTTCAAATATCGCAGAATGCGTTTCGCTGCTTTCCAGTGAACTTCAGTATGACAATTTTGAACTGACTAAGATAAATCACCGCATAATCTATGTCTGGTCGAGTGCCAATTGCCAAATACATGAGCGATCCTACCAAGCTCCTGAACGGATATTTGCTCATTTCACTCGGCTTACCTTCTGATGGTTCAAATTTGATATTCACATCTAATGGTATTAATATTGGATTTACAGTCTCCATTTTAAACCTTCTCAAAATTTAATTTGTACATTTACTTTGACTTATTTTCAATTTCCCTTTCTCGAAATCATAATCAAATTCCAATCCTAAACAGTATTGAATTTCTTCTAAATCTTTCATCCTGAATTCATCCATCATTTTCTTCTTCAAAGTTTTCAATCTAGCATGATCTTTTGAAGCCAGAACAATATCGTCCACGTAAACTGCCAACAGGACTGCCTCTTCACCCTTACCCTAGTGTACACGCAAGGATCTGATTCAGAAGGTTTCATTCCTATTGCTTTCAGCCTCTCATCAAACTTCAGGAATCACTGTCTGCCTGGTTGTGACCATAAAGTGACTTTTGTAATTTGCAATATTTCTTCCCCTCTCTGTAATCTCTTCTCGCGGCTTCCACGATCTCACTTTCCTCTTCATTTTCTAAAATATCTATTAGAATCTGATCAAAAAATTTCGTGGTTCTAGGTAAATGTTCTCTTCTAATTCCCCATTCAGATATGCCGTTTCCACATCCATCTGTTCTACAGTCATACCGAATTTGACAGCCAATGCCATTAGGGTTCTTAGTGAGCTTGAAAGTGCAACTAGGGAGTAAGTTTCGTGGTAGCCGATTTCAGGTTCTTGTGCGAATCCTTTCGCAACCAATCGAGCTTTACGCCTCTCTATCTCAATCAACCAAATAAACTTTATTGAACGAAGAAATATTATTCCCATTGTGTACAAGCAATAACTTAGTAATAATTACAGCCGCTCGAGATTTAAATAGAAAGAGAAAAAATGAATTAAAAAAAAAAATGTACAAGTGAATACAAAGTAAAATAAAACTATGAAAAAATTAAGTTGGGAGCAGAGGAAGGTGGATAAAATTTTTTTGCATGAGTTCTTAAATTTGATTATATGAGAGAGAGAGCGAATGCGGACAGGCAGAGAGTTCCACAGTCTCGCACCTACTACGCCAAACGATTGACCAAAAGCTCTGGTGGCATGGCTTGGGATACGAATGGCCCCTGATCTTTGGGAAAGAGAACCAACAAACATGCCTCTAAGGTAGACAGGCAAAGCACCACTCATAATTTTATGAACAGTTAGTAACTGCCGCAATTTATAGTAATTAAATAAGTCCAAACCTAAAAATTTGTGTTTATGCTCAGAGATATGGTCCTTTAACTTTAATTCAAAAGTGTAACGAATACACGAATTGAAGGCATCCTCCAATTTTCGCCTTGAGACACTCAAGTTTAACTTTGTAAACAGAGTCACAGTAGAGGAAAATAGGGATAATTAGAGCAACAACTAGCATAAACCCATAAACCCTACTATAGACATAACGAGAATGTGCCTCTGATGTCAGGGTAGAGTTTAATTTCACACCAAGGTCAACTAAAGAAGAAGAATAGGGAATAACTACTCCATCCACCAGAATCGGTGGGATAGGATCAGTAGGTAAAGGCGTTTTGTAATAAACAATGCACTGAGTCTTCCTAGGATTTAAAAGGATTCCATTTGATCTAGCCCACACACCAACAAGGCCCAAATCAGTGTTGATATCAATAACAGCAAAGGTGGTATTTGCTAGATTTCAGCACTTGTGGTACGTCATTAATGAAGAGGGAAAAGAGTAATGGTCCAAGACTGTACTTGTTACAAAGGATCAATGTACAACCTACCAATTTCTGATTTAATGGTTTTTCTTGAAGTGACGGAGTTTTATTCCTCAATAACGAAGATAACTCTTTGCGAACTGCAGCATACCATTCGTGTGAATCAGGTCCTACAAATGCCTCCGCTGGATTCACTTCGATGGCACATGCGCTCTCACACATCCTATTATCTGTATCTATATTTGCATCCCTATCCGTTCCTATGAAATTTTCGTCCGTTTGTTCCTGTCCATTGTTACTAGGGTTCGTACTTTCACTATCATTATTCATTTTCGGAATCATGGTACACACCTTCTTCCTTCTTTTCGGTCCTTCCGTTATTTTCACGAGTTTTGGTCTGCCTTTGCCTCGGACCATTTCTACAACAGGTACTCTCTCCCACCACAGGATTAGTAATATTGGGCTCAACATTTTCGTGCTGCACAACATTTTCAGTTTTAACACTTGTTTCACTGTTATTTTTACTAACTATTTGAACTTTTACTTTATCTTGTTCATTTATTTCATCTATTCCAGCTAACTTCTTTGTTGTTCCCAATTCGATGTTGTTCCCCTCTCTCAACCCTTCGAATTTCTCAAAATTTACTGTTTTCTGGTTTAATTCTTCGACAAATTTCAAGTCTCTGGTTACACATATCTTTTTATTCTCTACATCATAAACCCAGTACGCTTTAGATGTATCGGAGTATCCCACTAAAATACATTCTCTCGAACGAGGGCTAAATTTACTTTTGGTTTTTTACTTGTCCAGCATGAATGCCTTGGACCCAAAAGTTCTAAAATATGATACATTCGGACCTCTTCGATACCTAACAAAGTTTATACGGAATTTGTCCATCAACACCACTATATGGACAGCAGTTTCTTAAATGAACTGCAGTCATAACTGCTTCTGCCCAAAACTTACAAGGAAGTTTGATTCGGCCAACATACAACGAACCATATCCAAGAGAGTTCGGTTCATCCGCTCCGATAGACCATTCTGTTGAGGCTTCCAGGTACACTCAACCTTCTCCCGATTCCACAACTTTCCAGGTACTCTATAAATTCCTTAGAATCGTGTTCTCCTCCGTTGTCCAATTAAAGAAACTTATTTTTCACTCCTTTTTGGTTTTCTGCTAATTATTTATAAATCTTGAATGCTTGCAGTACATCGCTCTTCGCTTTCAATAGCACCATTTTGTTTTTTATCGCCAATTGCTTTTGTCATTTCTTCAGCTTCTCTCACGTAGTACAAGTTATTTTCTCTCTTCGCAATCAGAGTCTTTTCTCTGACTATATACAACTGCCCTATCTCGAGTAAATACTACCTTGAAACCATAATCAGTCATTTTGGAAACACTCAATAATCCAGTCCTCAAATCCGGTACATACGGTCTCTTAGTTCTATCGACCCTGTTTTGTTCTCGTTCTGAACCCTAAATTTAACAGTACCTTTCCCTAAAATATCTGTAGTAGAGGAGATAGCAAGCCTAAGTTTCATGTCACTTATTGGTTGAAGTTCAACGAACTTGTTCGCATCGCTGCACATATGACTGTTGCATCCACTGTCCAGGCAGAATCCCAGGTTCCTCGTACTTGTCGTCGATTGGCCCATCATTGGCATTCATATTTTCGGGCGGATTATCTTCGACTATTTGAGCTTGACCTCTAGATGGACATTTAGAAGCTTTATGACCAAATTTATGACATTTAAAACACTTACATTTAAATTAATTTTCTCCTACAACATCCCTTCTGCAATCAGGCCTTTTCGATTTTTGAAATATCTTTTTCCTAGCAAATAAATCATCTGATTCTTCGACATTTTCACACCTCTCCCCCCTGATATCGGACTCTTCAACAATTTTCGTCCTAAAATGGCAAAAACAATTGGCGATAACATACAAAATTCAATTCTCCGATTTTCATCCTATGTAGTACTAGTCTCTTAAGTAAAGTTGCCATACATGCAGGTCCTTTTGATGCGTATACCTCGTGAAGTTTTGCCCACACTTCGTTTGAAGTTTTTAGGCCTTTTACAATTTTCAGCTCCGATGAGCTAATGCAAGGTATCAGACTTCGCCTCTGCATCCTTCGTGTCCCATGCAGTTGCGCCAGCATCGGCTGTCGGTCTTCGTATCCTTCCATTCGCATAGTACCGTCCTCCTGATTTAGTGTAGCAGTGCCTCCATGTCCATGACCCCAGGTATCAAAATTATTTTTACCTAACGGGTCAATACTTCTCACACTCGCACTCATTGTTCAAGGAATGTTCTTTATTTAAGTTCACTCTCAAATTTCAGCCTTTTTCTGGGCTTAATAACCTAATTTAAAAAAGAGTGAAACATCAAGTTTGAATTACAAAGCAGACTGTACTTTTTTTATTAACAACATGTAAAAAAGCAAACAACAAAATATGCTTGGGAGGACAGTTCAGAATGGAGTTTGGTCTTCCCAATGAAGTACCTATTCCAATAGTCCCGTCTACCTACATGTTTCCCATCTATTTTCAATTTTTTTAAGCTTTCAATGGTGTTTTTTGCGGTCAAGTGTTGACGGTTTTTTGGGCCCTTTTGCATCTATTGTCATTTCTCTTGGCATACATGGGCCGTTTTATTCGCAGAGGATTCCACTCTCCAGCAATTATCACACTAATAAATAATTTGCAGCAACTGCACACCCACGAAACTGGAATTGGTTGATATAGACAATGCCCCGAGACTGAAGGATCGATTTTTATTAAAATTTCAAGGTTTGTGAGGGTTAACCTCTAAATAATATCCTATTAATGCCACCGCCCTACCTACCTTAGGCAGCCTGGCAAGCGGCATTGGGTACCCGGTTGTTGGGGTGATGATTCAATCGGAGAGACCGAACTCGGCTACGCGGCCAGGTTTTCCCATCTCGGCGACGGTCAGAAAAGGGTCAGGGGATCATTTAGGTCGAACCCGGCGACAACCCCTGAGGTTTTGTCAGATCATTCTGCCCTATATGTCCAACTAATCTAGGTCTGACCATCGCTGAGTTCGACCAACCTTCCAGAAGGGTAATAGTGACCGTAGCCGAATTAGTTGTCATCCGATTCAATGGGACGTTTCACATCTACCCCGCAAAAGATCGGCAGCCGGGTCGAGAGAGGTCGGCTGTCCCAAGAGCCGGGAACGGCTGCCGGGTGAAGTACGATAAAAAGTTCCAGTCATGCAGCATGATCGTATGAGCGAATTTTCGTGAATTATCGTACCTATAATATTATGTTACATTGTTTTCAAAATTCAGGACTTTGAGAGCTAAGAAATTGCTTACTACCTACCTATTTTATGGCAAAAAAAAAAAAAAAAAAACTCGTGCTAAATGTTAACCTACTTTAAAATGAAAAATAAAAGGATTTTTAGCTTTATTTTTAGTCTTTATCAATTTTTTGGCAAATATTAATGAAATTTAAGTTTATTTTTCAGCATGAATTTGAGCATACATTTTTTAATGTTCCTGTTCATCGTCGATAAACTTATTTTGACTAAAATTCTGCTGAATAATATAAATTTGACGATTTTTAAGCGTTTTTAGCCATTTTCAGTAATTTTCTAGCACATTTTTGGAATTTGAACAATTTAATGAGCTCAAAAAGTGCTGGCCAACGGACTTCCTTTCGTTCAAAATGTTTCTTTTCTGACTCGTTTCGGAGTGTCTTAAAAACAGATTTCAATGAAGAAAAATTTCGATAATTTTTAAATTTTTTCTAAAAGATCAGGTCATTGGGGCGTAGAGAGAAGAAGCCTTTCACATCTAACATCGTCTAGGATACAAGTTAGTGCGTTGGGTTTTAATTATTTTTTAACCTTTTAGCGAATCTTGTAGAAAATGGAGCTATTCTAACAGCACCAAAAACTTTAAAGCCAAAATTATCTTCATGGGAATTCGTGTTGAAGCGTTTTGAAATGACCTTGATTTTCAACTGATTATCATATGTATAATGAATAACTCTCCATAAAATTGATATAACAAATGCGTTCTAACGCCATAAAATCGAGCATTCCAAAATAAAGGATAATTTCGTTAGACAGCTCTTTCTGAGTACATTGAATTGGTAAAATGTTTTAAAATGTCTCGAAAAATCATTAACAATGACAAAAACTGCAATCGATCAATTTATATTTTTTAGCGGGATATCATTAATAAAAGTTTATCTCTACTTCTATAGTACCTAGGTACCGTTCATAGTAGGAGCAAAGCAAGAGCTGTTTATGCACTAAAACATTTATGCATAATATCATGCTGTAATATCATGCTGAAAAACGTAGGTAAGTACTTAAATTTAATGGAATATGCCAAAAATAGATAACATTTCAATAAAATTCAAAAATTCATTAATCTCTGTTTGAATAGCAAATGCTATTTAAAACAAATATTTTGCCATATGTTTATAGTTTATGATTTCTTTGCACTTGGTGTGCTCAAATTTCAAAACAATTTAACATAAATATAATACGATAATGCACAAAAATTTAGTCATACGATCATCTGCTTGACTGGAACTTCTTAGGATAGAATCCTTGATTTTTAGATTTATTGATTAGATTGATTTTTTGATAATTGAAAAATAATAAACCTTCGCCGAGCATTGTAAACGCTTTCTGGGAGATTAAAGGGTCCTGGTGACTTCAGCACCTTCAGATAAGTAAATAACTCATTTTCGAATTTATTTATTTTTCTAATTTAATAGTCCAAATTAACTGGTAATGGCGATAGCGTTTTACATATGTAAAGTTCAAGAAGCAATTAGACAACATTCTAAAACATTCCAGCAAGAATTCTGGAGTATAAATGTTGTACAACTCCCCTAGATACTATATATTCCCGAAGGAAAATCTTGCCCAAGCCTGCCCATGGCCGAATCGTATGTAAATTTTTTTAACGCCTTTTGTAAACCCTTTGAAAACTTGACTTTTCCTCAAACAGCGTCTCACTCGTAGGAGTTTCTCATGCTGAATCGAATAAGTCTAATGCCAGAGTTCCTATATCAGTGTGGAGTCTATAAATCTTGTATTTTGAGGTTATGTGCATCTTTACAAACTGAAAACAAGTTAATAACCGAGGAAACTTGAAAAAATACGTTGACAGGTTCTTGGTAGATAAACTCTGAATTCTTTTACCGTCCTATTTTCGAAAATTCATTCCAGCAGTATATATAGAAATATATTGGTTTCCCTTTTTAAGTGGTTTATATATATATGTAAACTCGGCGCTTCGCGCCTCGCCGGATCTTTTCTCTTTTCTACTGTGTAGAAAACGAGGATAATTTGCTATGCAATTCTTAGCCTGAAAAAATTTGTATATAAAAAAATGTTCAAGCCTGGCTGGGATTCGAACCCACGATGCGAAAAAAATTGATATAAAAAAAATTTGGATATAAAAAAATTTTCAAGCCTGGCTGGGATTCGAACCCACGAACTCGCGCTTCGCGTCACTGACGATAGCAACGGTTGTACGTGAAAATCATCTTTAATTTCGTCCCGGACGTTACATAAAAAATTATTGGGGTCGGCCTAAGAATTGCATAGCAATTAATAGGTATATATTAATTGCTATGCAATTCTTAGGCCGACCCCCAATAATTTTTTTTGTCGCGCTACGCGAACCCGCGAAGTCGTGGGTTCAAATCCCAGCCAGGGTTGAATTTTTTTTTTTTTTTTTTTTTTTTTTTTGAGACGAAGGTTGTGGGTTCAAATCCCAGCCAAGCTTGAAAAAAAATTTTTTTTTTTTCGTGAGACGAATTGCATAGCAAATTATCCTCGTTTTCTACACAGTAGAAAAGAGAAAAGATCCGGCGAAGCGCCGAGTATAGAGTAGGGGGGTCCAGGGGCGGAGCCCCTTGCGAGGCCCGAAGGGCCGAGTATATATATATATATATATATATATATATATATATATATATATATATATATATACATAGATTTTTTTTTTTAGTGGTTTAAGCCGCACCTCAACCATAAGGGTCATTAGCGTCATTCAAAAGGTGTCCAAAGGGACACTGCAAGGGGGGCCATGCTACACTCCACAAATCGGAGTGGTTTTTATATATTCTCATTTTAGGAAGCGAAGCGAATAGCTGCTTGCGTCTTGCCGAGAGGGACTTATCTCTAGGTACTTATGACACCTAAGGCTAATTGTGATGCACAGTTTGCAAAATCAAATGTCAACACTTGAAACCAAACAGTTCTGAACTGCTATTTCTCTGACGAACAAGATTGTTCTGAATAGAAGTTGGTAACTTTTATTATTATTTTTTATTAATTTCATTATTTTCAGCAGAATATAGCATAAATTTAGCTGATTTTGCATCCATTTGATTATAATTGTTTATCTAGTGAGCTATTCATATGGAATGGCATTTACTGGGATTAAGGGGCTAAGAGGTAAGAGGTTACAGTTCACTAAAGATTCTGAGACTCCTGCTAGGAATACCCGCAAGCCAACTTTGCCTAAAAACTGCCTAATTTGAGAGTAAATATAGAATATCTCTATCCCAAGCACTCTAGTGAATTCGCAATGGTTCTTCATTCGATTCAGCTTGAAAATATACATTAGAATAGAGGATAAGACGACGATTTTAAAGGGATTTTGGAGTTATTGCCAACATTTTGACCAAAAATATTTAATATTTCGGTTCCCACGAGACCTAGCGACTTGGCAATGGTTCCATTCGACTCAGCATAAAAAATACACCAGGTTACACAGATGATAAGGTTACGTTTTTGATGGGATTTCGGGGTTATTGAAAACATTTTGGGCTAAATACCCCACTGTGCGTCGGTCACCGGGTACAAAACCATTTACCCGGCTGCTGGGTAAGTGTGAAAAGCGCCTCAGATGGCGAATGCCGTTGTATTGATGGTACCTATGTTATGCCTTGCGCAAATAAGAATTTATTCTTGCATGTTAGCGTGTCTACACTTATAATACTGTAACAATTTGCATTCAATCATTTTAACCTGTACTTTGTTGTTCAACCAGTTTTATACGTCCATGTTACAATAAGAGAGGAAGGTATACTGCCCACCCAGCTTGACAGACGTTTCCTCCTGTCGGTTACTAGTGTAATGTGATGATTTGTTAGCAGTGATTTGATAAAATTTTTATTCCAAATCTGAAAATAAAAATTGAAAGAAAAAAAAAAAAAATCTACTCAATTCTTACCAAGTCGAATTGGTTATCCCCGAAAATCCGGCAAATTCCATCTTACCGTGAGAAATGGGTACTTAATGAAGTCCGCATCTTCCATGCCACACTTCCATTGGCCCAAAGGAGTAAAGCACATAATCCCTGCAAATTTTATCAAAATTTTGCTGTATGATGTATTAGTTTTGTGTGTAACAATTAATCACAGTCAGAAGAACAGATTCGGAAAAAATAACGTAAATCTTGGTTTGAAGGACACACATTTAATTTACTTTTAGCACGAATAGGTACCTATAATGCTTCCATACACGGTATGGAAGCGAAAGAGCAGTGCTTGTGTGTAATGAGGCACAACAATTATGGTTAGCTTTAAAATTATCGTAAGAGCTCCTGAACTCGTATATTTTAAAATTAGTTTCATAAAGGTTTGAGGTTCACTCGGCAAATCTAGGAAAAACGGGGGTGAATTTTTGATAAATTACAAACATGGACCACTGATGAACCAACTAAATGCTATTCAACTCTCGGAGGCCTCGGGGCCAGTTGTTACTCAGGGGCCACTCCTGTCCAAATTCCTTTGTGCTTTTTTTCAGCTTTCAATGCACAAATGCTATGCAATCATAACTACACAGCGATTACTATAAATTCATAAAATTCAGAGAAAACGGGAAGAAAGACGTAATCAATCGCCCTGTTCATCGCGTTGTAATCATGGATACAGTTATAATCATGATTTGCCTCATAAAATATGAAAACATGATTGTATATCATTGGAAAGGCTGTAAAGTTGAATGTGGAGGATTTAGAAAATATTATTGTATTAAATGCTATGCAGAAGTACAACTTGAGGGAAATGTGAAAACTTGATTGAATAGCAATTATTTTGAAGATTGATGCTTGGAAAAAAGTGTTCAGGGGATTTCATGTTTGCGTACGCGCAGTGACAACCTTTGATAGGTTGACAACGGAAATTATAGGGAACTGTATAGACCCGAACGAGTACAATCTTTATAAAATTCATCGAAATCGAGTGAAAACTGTTGAAATGTTGCTTGTTACTAGAATGTTAGGTTTGCGAATGAGCAGTGACTTGAGTCTACCTTCAATCCGTGAAAATTTTAATTTTTAAATGTTAGCGAATTTTCGTAGATAATGAAGCTATTGCAATGGCTCCAAAATTTTCGTAAATTTTCTTCATTGAACTTTGTTTTGAGGCATTCCGAAAGTGTGTGTGTGTGTGTGTGTGTGCGCGCGCCACGGAGTAACTCAAGCTGGGCATCTCTGCGAGAGTGCTCAGTGGTATCACCACTCGCGTCCTTAGGGGCTCTTACCTCAACTGGTGGTCATTTTATGGGTGATATTCTCGAGACTTGGACACTAGCGCATCCTTACATCGAGGCAAGGCGAAGTCGAAGTTATTTCACCTTGTTGTCATGGTGACGAGTAAACTATGCGAAAATGCGCCATTTGTAGACATGGCTGGACAACTGCATAACATAGTCTTACCTAGTTCCTAGTCAATATTTTCATTATTTGGGCAAGGTGATAAATTGTATGCAAATTACATCAAGTTATTATCAGAACCTCAAACGCCATGAACGGTTTAATCTGTGGGGTAGAGATCCATTTGAAATGGGTGTTGGGGAGTTGACAAACAAGTGTTCTAGATGTTCCAGACATCAGCCTCGAAGATTTGGATTACCTATCTAGTTTTAGAACTGTTCTTTGAATCAATTGAAACTAAAAATCTTTGGAGTATTGTGAAAGTGGTCTTGTGAAAGGATGTGTTATGAGAGCCCTGTTAGGCGGGAATAGTAAGTATCTCATGTGGAAAGGTAAGTACCTAGAGGGAAGGTATACCTACGTACTTTCCGTATATTATTACTTGTTCATGTACTTCATTGATAAAAACGAAAGCAGGTACCTAATTACCTTTTTTGTCCCTAAAATTTGCGTAACTGCAAAACTCGCGCAATAACTGCACTGCCAATGCCGTCTTTATGAAATCTTACCTTCAGAAGAATGCATTTCAAGATTTTTTCCTTGCAGCTGGTTTTTAATTCATGTTGCATATTCCCTGATTCGAAATTTGACAAACTTGCTAATCAGAGGTTGTATTCGTCGGCAAAGCAACGACCCACCTACTTTGTTTAGGCACTTTAAACCAACAGCAAATCTGGTAGGACGTACGTACCTACCTAAGTAGTTTCGTTTCTTGGTGTAGCAACAACCTGCCTTGTTTACTTTGACAAACTATCAAATCTCTCCTTTTATTCATTCAATATTACAAGTAAAGCTTCCTCAGTTAAGCATAGTACTACGAACTTATAATAAAACGCTGATGAAGCTACCTGAACAATGGCTAGGTACCTACACAGCACTACTGACACCTGAGGAATTTTCAATAATCTTTTCTTTACTATTTTTCAGGTTAATAATTATTCTCAAAGCCTAAACGAATGAAGTTCTTTAGTTTTCTGACACTGATTAACAGCAATAGTTATTAGGCTCCTAGTCCAAATAAAAACTCGTTCACGTTAGATTGGTATCGTTGACAGCAATCTACAATCAATTATTGCCCTGGCAGGCACGATTATTATAACATTTAGTCGATTTGAAACTTTGTATTGCTACAATATTATACTTTTTCAAAACAAAACTGTTGAAAAATGGCCTTATAACCACGAATTATGTTGACGTGAGACGGCAAACTTCTTGTGAGAAATAGGTTGGTTGAGTAGCGATTCATTGACGTAGGGCCGTCATGGCCGACTTTGGCTGAAACGAGACCTACTCCAGGCGTGACGTCAAGAGAATATGTGCCATAAGGGCACTTCCTTTCATCCCTCTCTTCTTCCTACTCCTCCTGCGACTTCCTTCATCCCTAGAGCCGACCTGGGCGTCCTCCCCACTTCATTTTATTTATTTATTTCTTCAATTTAATGGTGTGGCCTCCGCCTTTGAGAGAAGATTTGTATTTAAAAAAAAAAAAAAAAAATGTGTGTGTCATTCGGTTCGATAACTATCCTTAGGATTGTGATAAAAATTACGTTCTTGCGCTAAAAAATCAAGGATGGGTTCGTTGACCAGCATTTGTTGAGCACATTAAAGTTGTCAAATTTCAAAAAATTTGCTCAAAAATCACTAAAAATTGCTTAAAACGGCTAATAAACGTTAAATTTATATTTTTTAGCAGAGTTTTAGTTTTAAAAAAAGTTTATCAACGTTGAACTAGACCATTATTAAAGTTATGCACCAAATTATGGTGAAAAATGTACTTAAATTTCATTAACATTTGCCGAAGAATCTATGGAAAACGCAAAAAACGTAAATATCCAGAGTCTAATTTGAATTGCAGAATATCATTTAGAATGCAATTTTTTGCCTTAAAATTGGTAGTTAACAGTTTCTTTGCACTCAAAGACCTTAAATTTCAAAACAATAAATCATAACATAGTACAATATTTTACGAAAATTCGCTCATGCGATCGCGCAGCATGACTGGAACTTTTTTAAAGTAATATTTTACTCCTGTGATCAAATTGGAGTTGGTTATTGTTGGTATTGCTGTTATTGTTGTTGTTGTTGTTGTTATGTTACTCGTTGTTTATTGGAGTAACATTTTCTATCTTCTAACTGCAGCCATGGGGAACTTTACTGTGTTCTTCACACTTTTGACCTCAAATTCGGATTCAGCGTACTTGGAAACCCACAACTAGCAATTTTCGGCTCCAAAGACCGTTTAGTTTTGCCAATAAACGGGTAGGAAGATCACGCGTGACGTAATAGCGCAAGGGAGCTGAGGGTTCCCCCCTGGCGGGCGGGGGCCATGACGTCATCGTGCAAATGAATTTCAAGAGCTGGTTTAGGGTAGATACCCATCATATGGCACCCTTTCAGAAAGCCCTCGCTCAGATTTTTCCATTGATGAAATAAAAAATAACCATGAAAATTACCCATTGACGTTTTCCTTAGTGAAAATATGGCCTTGGTTTTTGGGTAACTACTCTATCCCCAAATTAGTCCTGATTTAGGAAGGACACTCTGAAATAAATGACAAATACGAATTGAAATCTCTAACATCAATCGGGGCAACGGAAAAATCATAAATTAATTAGTGGGTTTGAAATGGAATTGCTATACCATTCACGCTGTTGATTAGTAACTGATGATACAACAATTCTCCCCTACTTAATAAAGAACGTAATCTTTCAAGTAAGTTGGCGGTCTCCTCGTTCATGTAGATCGCGTGGAACCAACGGGTTGAGGAGGAGGGTCTTCATTGGATGGATTGGTTGTTGGCTGTTCTAGAGGAATTCCGGAGTCAGTATTCAGAGGAATCTGGCTCGACGTTGATAGTTTTCAGTTTCTGTTATCGACGGACACCGGCTTGATGCTACTTGGTGAGGTAGAGGATCAAACAGTATCTCTGCCGAAGGAGGTTGAACTTGATCACCCTGTGTGAGGGACATTTGTTGCTGAGGTTGAACATCAGCTTTTTGTATCTTTTTGATGTTCTTCCACAGTCCACTGCTATGTAGTGGATATGTCCAAGTTTTTGAATTATAGTTCCAAATTTCCAAGTGGTCGTGTTATTGGCTAAAAATTTCGTACGGGTTCTCTCCCCCACCTGGAATGACCGAGTGTTCTCCCGATGTTGCTGAGTTGATGGAGCTTCATGAGATGGTCGCATGGCATCAAGTTTTATTCGTATTTGTCTCTGAAGATAAATCTCAGTAGGAGATTCCCCAGTGTTCAAGGGGGTAGCCCGGTATCGGAGTAGGATTTTTTGGAATTTTCTGAAAAATGTGCAGAGGCTCTGTAGTCATGGCTTTGAGATGTTGTTTTACCGTTTTAATGTTTTTTTTTCTTTTCCAGCAATTCCATTTGTGGCAGGATGAACTTCTGCTTAATCCCGTTTGTCTCACAATATTTCCTGAAAATGTCACTGGTGAAAATGCTTGCATTATCAGAAAAGATGACAAATGGAGGTCCGTGACTTGAAAAAATTTCTTCAGAAGATTGATAGTAACTGCTGACGAAGGAGCGTCCTTGATAGCTTCAATCAGCTTCAGATTTGGCATAAACTAGAACAAGATAGTAGTAACCTTGGAAGGGCCCTAAAAAGTCAATATGCACTCTATCCCAGTTGACATTTGGTTCTTCCCAGTGACTTAGAGGAACCTAGGCAGGACGGCTTTTTACATGAGCACACTCTTCACAGGCTCGAACCAGATTCTCAATATTCTTGTCTAGTTTTTATCCAGCTACAATGAAGTCGCGCGAGTTGCTTCATCCCGGTTATTCCTAGATGCGTTGAATGGAGCTCTTTGAGAACATCATTTTGAAGGGATTTTGGAATCAAAACTCGGTTGTTCCTAAATGGTACACCATCGTTAAGAATGTAGTCACTGTCAGTTGATATCGAATGTAATTCTTTCTTTATTCTCGATAGTTGAGGATCCTTATCAGTTTCTCTTGCGATCGTTGAAGGAGTTAGTGTGACCGAAGAAATTCCGAAAATAGTTTATGAGAAAACATGATGAATTTCGTTGTTAATAACCATATCAGAAGATGCATAATATTGATTTACCGGAGCCCGAGATAGACAATCGAAATTTGCATTATCACACCCTTTTTTGAACTTGACCTCTTAGTCAAATCCTCCTAAAAATTTGGCATAACGTAGGAGACGAGCAGATGTCATTTTCGGTAGTTTGGTTTTACGGTGAAAAATTCAAGATAATGGTTGATTGTCCGTGACCAATGTGAAATGCTGTCCAAACGGATAGTTATAGAAATTATAAACTCCAAAAACTAGGGCAAGAGCTTCATGATCAAGTTGTGAGTAATTGCTCTCAGCCTGTGAAAGTGAACGAGAGGCAAAAGCAATGGTGCGCTCTACATCGTTGACGATATGAAACAACATGGCAGCCACACTAACCGGGCTTGCATCCGTCGTTAGAATTACTGGTACCCTTTGATGAAATGGAATAATGACCCGATCACTCATGATTTCGGTTTTGATTTTGATGATGGCTTGTTCGCGATCAATTGATCAGTGGTATTTTTGTTGTTTTTGAAGAAGCCTGCTTAAACGATACGTTAAAGTCGAAAAATTTAGAATTAAATAAGAATAATACGTGACCATGTCTAGAAATGTGCGTAATTCTTGAACGGTTTTGGACCTAGGCATATCTACTATTGCTTTAATTTTGGATGGACTTTTCATTATCTTATCGTACTCTACTAGATGGCCAAGGTATTCTATTTGTGTTTGGAAAAATGAGCACTTGTTCTTATTCACGTGCATACCATGGTCCTGTAATCTTTTAAGGCAAGCAATTACGTTAACGTAGCATTCGTGTCGTGACTTCCCATGAACGATGATTTCATCAAAGTAGGAGGTAACCTTTGGTAATCCTTCAAGAATCTGATCCATAACTCTATTGAATTCTGCCGGAGCGGTCTTAATCCCAAAACTTGGACGGTTCATTCTGTAAGTACCCCTATGAGTCAAAATTGATTGAATCATGATTGACAATGCATTGATTCACAGCGACCTTGTAGTCAACTCAAAGTCGAACACTACTTACCATCAACTTTGGGAATGACAACAAGTGGGGACCCCCAGTCATTTGTTGTAGATTTACTAATGATTCCTTCAGCTTCTAAGGCATCTAGTTCTGTTTCCACTTTGTCACGTAGGGCATACGGAACTTCGCGCTCACGAACATAAACTGGCTTTGCTCCCGTTCGAAGTTAAAGTTTTACAACAACGTCAGGTACGGAACCCACTTTTTGGGTGAAAATTTCTGGAAAAAGTTTCTCGATATCCTGAATATTGCCTGAAGTTAGACAACTGCATTGTAGTTAGATTTACTTGATTATTTGATGCATTTTCTTGGTCAATATGTTCCAAGTTAATCTTAAGATGCCGGATCCACATTCGTCCTAAAAGGGGGTTTTAACCATTAGGAGCTACAGACATTTCTTCTATTGATTTTCTTCCATGGCATTCCACGTTTACTTGAACCTTACCAGAGGCAGGAAAACGTTTTCGGTGTAAGACCTGAACGCGATGCTAGTTGGTTCGAGTTCTTGCTTCAATTTTAAATTTAGGAATGTACTTTCAGTGTGAAGCCGGCGCCACTATCTACTTCAAATCGTTGAGATCTATTTTCAACTTTAACTGTGGTATGGAATTTTGGTACATCTGAAACTGTATCTGCGGTACTTCGTTCGTCAAAAACATCAATAATTGTATGCACTCCTAAATATTCATAGTTGTCCTCCTGTTTAATTTGATTTGTTTCATTTTGCTTAGATTTAAGTAGAGTGTTGATACATACTCTAGATAGATGACCTGCTGAGGAATACGAATTGCATTTCAATTTTTGAGGGTCTATGAGGCAGTATTTCACTAAATGGCTATTTTTAGTACAACGTCAACATAGGTTATTTAAGCCTAGCTTCTCATAGTCTAGATTTCTTTTCGCTCTGAATGAACCACGATAATTGATGTTATTTGATTTATTATGGTTAGACGTTTTTGATGTTAACTAATTGATGTCTTCCAGAATGTTTATGGATGACGAGGTGTGAGGATTGGATTGAGATAGTTCGAAACTGACTATTTTTGAAGCCTCTGATGCGATGGCCTTGGAAACGATTTCAATGAAGTCGGACAAGTTTGATTGTAGAATTTGTTCCTTGATTCCGCAATCCTTAATCCCTCTAATGAATTGAAAACAAAGTAATAAGTTTGCAGTGGATACTTCAGTTTGTGGTGTACAGTTACAATTGATAACAAATTCACAGTTGGCAGTGTTGCGCCGCAAGGCTGCTACATAATCGGCTATAGATTCATCTGGTTTCTGATATGTCGATAGGAAATAATTTTGTGCGACTAATGGGTTTTTGTTGGGAGCCAAATGTTCCTCTGACTGGTTACTGAGTTGATCATACTCAAGATCTCCAGGAACAGATGGTGCCACAAGTGCTGCTAATAGATTATAACTGGATGCACCAATTGAATTTAACAACATTTGTGTACATTCTGGTTTGTCGCCAAAAATGCCCTTCAATTTGAGATAATTTTCAAATCTTTGCCGGTAAAATCGAAATTGCACTTTTTTAGGATCAAAATGTTCGAAACGAGGAGCATAAGAGGTATGAGACGGTTCAGTGGAAGCAGTAGATCCCGGTTGATTCAGTTGATTGCCCCTGTCTCTCCCTCCCATTCTGTGTGTTATTAACGCTCAATGAGACTGGCATTATTCTCATTCATCGCTTCTAAAATAGAATTCAATTGATTACCATACTGAAAAATTTTTATTAGCTAAAAAAAAAAAATAAATAAAATAAAAATAAACTTGTAAAACTGTTGGCTCTAACTAATTAAAGTTTCTCGATTAGTTTTTCGAGTATATAATTTTATTTATTATTTAAAAACCTTGCTTCCGGTCTTATTTAATTTATCCACGTTGCCAACTATTCTATCCTCGAATTAGTCCTGATTTAGGATGACACTTTTATCATACGCATGACAGAAAAAAAGAACTATTTTCCGTCATAAATGAAATTAGTAATCGGGTCGCGCTCTTGGGAAAAGATAAGATGGTTTGGTTGGGGCGAAGAGTCCTTGAGCGGTGACTCAAGCTGTGTGGTCTTCTGCAGTTCTCTTCTTTGAGTATCTATGTTTGTAATAATATCCACTTTTATGGTTTTCCTCAGCCTCCCAAAGGAATTTCTGCTTGTTTTGACGCCGTACAGTCCCCTCGCTCAGTTCCCACGTTTGCGATACTATTTTCTATTCCCGTGGAAGCTATATATTTTCAACAATATTCTCCTCTATTGCTGTAGAAGCTATCTTCCACAACCATTTTTGTTTCTCTACATAATCAATGTGTTACAGCTCTATTGGACCTAATTGGTGTACGAATGAGAATAGGAGTATGAATGGTTTGAGCGCTATTATCTACTGCAAATAAAAACAGTCTGCCAAGTTGGATGGACAGTATAGCTTCCTCACTCATAGTAACATGGACGTATAGAATTTGTTGAAGCACAACGTATGAGTCGAAATTATCGAATGCAAAATAAAACAGTAATATATGTGTATACATACTAATATACAAACTAGGGCTATAATTAATCTTATTGCGAACGCATGCCGTACCGTCCATCCAACGGCACTCACCATCTAAAGTATGCATATATGTATAAAGCGATGGAATTGGTAGGATATTGTCGGGAGTTTTACTCACTCAATCCTTGAAAGCTTGATCAAAATCGGTCCATTAGTCTCGGAGGGTCAATGAAAGTCTCGGAAATATCATCAAAATCTGACAAAAATTTTGTATAGTTTTGGGCAAGTATTCACCAGAGACACACAGACATGCAGACACTGAACCAAAATTGATCAACAAGCTGTAAACCGCAAAAAGGAAAGGGAAATTTTCGTTTTGGATATACAAATTTTCCTAACTTCTCCCACGAACACAGCTTCTCTACCTTCGATAGTGAGTAAGCAAAATGCACCATACTCCTAATATGTAGAATAAGACCATCTCATGTAAGGTATAGCTCATCTTCAGAACCTAGTCTACTGTGTATTGGGGTCAGTAACTCTCTAATGAAACTAACTTAGTTTCATTAGAAACTTTCATTAGAACTAACTAAGTTTCGTTAGAGTACAACTAGTTACACTGCAAGATGAAATCCAGTGATTTTTCAATGTCCAAAAGATGTTTATTGGCTGTTTATTGATGGTTGCAGATTTGAGTGTTTATTGATGCGTTCAATCTTTCAGGCGTATACAACTATTGCTCGTTTTTACCAGATGTACCTCTAAAAGTAGTATTTCTACATACCGCTTTATACTCCATGCGCACAATTAATTACTCAGTGCTAACTTGTTCCTTGATGTAAAAAGATTATTACCTGTTACCTCAGGTCTTGGTTGTTCTTATGCTTCTGGTACCACTTGAATATTTCATTTACTTAACAAATACCACCTCACCAAAGTTCGTTGGGTCCGTGGGAGTTTAGTCGAGCTGTGGCGTGGAAATACACCGTAGCCTCTACCTAATGAATGAGGAACGAGTTTTGACGGTGTGCTATTGTCATATTTAAATGATTAAAAAAACATTTCATTTCAATAATAAGGTACGCATGCATTAATACTCCCGGAAACCAGCTCTTTAAAAGTAGTTTTACAGTAGATTTGTTTTTCTGTCATTGTGATGACTGAAGTTAAGGAATGCGCTGTTCAAAATTTAACGAAAATCGGTCGAGAATTGTCGCTTGGGCAGCGCCTAAAAAAAACGGCTACAACCCTCTCTACCCCCCCCCCCCCCTATTCCGATAGCAAATACTAATTTCAAAGGTTTATTACACAACTAGTCTAAAAAAAGTTCCAGTCATGCAGCATGATCGTATGAGCGAATTTTCGTAAATTGTGTTATAAACATTGTTTTGAAATTTGACCACTTAGAGTCCAAAGGAATTGTTAACTATAAGATTCTGCGATTTATAGAAAGATTAGTCAAGTATGTTTTTCTTATTTTGCAGTTTTTATCGATTTTTCAGCAAATATTTATAATATTTAAATATTAATCATTAAAATTATTATTTAAATACATTTTTCAGCATAATTTTGTGCGACAATTTTTTAATGTTCTAGTTCGTAGTTAATAAACTTCTTTTGACTAAAAGAATGATGAAAAATTATTAAACATTTTTAGCCGTTTTTAACCATTCGTATATAGTTACTTTTTTTTTTTTTTTTTTTAAGAACATTTTTGAAATGTTACCTATTTAATGTGCTCATAAAGTGCTGGCCAACGAATTGATCCTTTTATTTAGAAGGCTTACTTTTTTTGGCGCAAGAAAGATTTTTGATCTCAATCCTAAGGAGTGTTATCGTCTGGAATGACACTTACATATATATGAAAAAGCGTTAAACTCTAGGACCTTACATATATATGAAAAAGCGTTAAACTCTAGGATCTCTTTCAGAATACCCCAATACGGATTTCAATGAAGAAAACGTTTTGATTTTAATATTTTTGGAGCCATTGCAATAACTTCATTTTCTACGAAAATTCGATAAATAGGTGAAAATCCAAAATGTTGTTAGATCGCAGAGTATTATTTAGAACGAGTTTGTTTGCCATAAAATTGGTAGTTAACGATTTCTGTACACTCAAATTGCTCAAATTTCAAAACAATGTAACATAATATGGTACGATAATTTACGAACAATCGCTCATACGATTATGCTGCATGACTGGATTCAATTTTGCGTCGATTTATCGCAAATTTTATCGATTTCCCCAAAACATTGGAAGATTTATGGTGTTTCAAAATTTGAGCCATCTCCGCTTTTCTAATTATATGTTATATTAATTTTTTCGCAAAAGTCCGCACATCATGATTCCATCAAACTTGCGCTCAGCACATATTATATTTGACTGAAGAATTTATTTCAGATGCAGAGGTTTGCAGAAGAAAGCATGGTTCCTTTGTAAACATCTCCATATGTAACAGAGGGTGTAATAATGTCTGATTATTGTCCAACCGTAACTATGAGTATCATGGTCATGAACCGTTAGATCATAGCTTCTAAAGAATAGGAATAAAATTGTCGATGTCCCTTAAAAAACTGAATTTTTCCTAATATTAACGCAAGTTTCCAGCTTTTAACATCTCCAAGTGCAAGAAATAATGCATACGGAGTCAAAACAATTTAAAGAATATTTTTCTAGGAAAACGTCCATAGTTGCTACCGATAGGGACATTCTCAAAAAAATATCCATTAATAACGAGTCTCCACAAAATGCGAACCACTTCTATCAGCCATTCAGCAAAGACATTAATTCTCTTCCGAAGATTTCATATGAAGAAACCAGTTACCTCGATGACTCTACCAATTCCAGTGACGACGGTTTCGTCGATTGACGACGGTCACGACGGTGGTGACGACGGTTTCGTCTTTGTGGAATTGCTACCAGTAAATACATACCTATGATATAACAAATATAACGAATATTTAGCTATCTTAATTCATTCATTCTACTGCCTACATGCATTGTGTAAACTTTTTACGCTGAATCTTTAGCAGGCTGTGCCACAGCAGCATTATTCAAATGGGGTGTGTTGGGGAGCGTGTTGTCCATGGTTGTCAAGGAAACTTAGAGAACCAAAGAAAAAAAATACGGTAGGTAAGTAGGGTAAGTCCATCAGTATTTCTGGTATAGTATTTCCATTGTATTTAGTTTATAATTCTATTTATGCCATTATGATGTTATTTTTTGACATTAGATCCCAAAACATTATCAAGCACAAAAGACCCGATGAAGGCATTAAAAGGGGGAATAAGGGTATAGCGTTAATATTATGAAAAATGCAGTTCACTAAGGGACATTGACAACTGGTCCGTAAGGTCTGACTTCTTAGTTTTATTCATATACTCTAGAATCTGTGATTTAACGGTTCGTGACCACGATTTTACATATTTACGGTTGGACAATAATTAGTAAAATCATTATCACATACTTTGTTACAAATGGAGATGTTTACTAGCGCACCATGCTTCCTTCTGCAGACCTCTGCAGCTGATGTAAATTTTTCTGTGAAGTATAATATGAGCGGAACGCAAGTATGAAGGAATTATTATGTGCAGATTTGTGCGAAAAAATTAGTGCAGCATATAAGTGGAAAAGCGGAATTGACTCAATTTTTGAAACGCCATAACCCTCTCAATTTTGGGTGAAATCGAAAAAATTCGTGGTCAATCAACGCGCAGTGGTCTGGTGGAAATATTTCTTTCATTTTTCATGATTTGGTTTACATCCTATCGTGATCTCCGCCCTGATAGAGTTGTTGACTCCAATGATGGGCTGCCAATCTATTAAAAGAGCTCCTCAAGGAAGTTCTCTTTGTCCCCTACTCATTCCAGTCTTGGTGAATGATATTCCTGCGGTCATAATTTCTTCAACGTACTAGTGTAATAAATTAGGCTGATGATACTGACTTTCTTGTTGGGAGTAACCCAGTTCAGGATTGCATCAACTTGAGTACAATTGTTCATTCCAGATTGAAAAACTGGTTGAACTTAAGTGGACTCCTGTTGAATGAGGGAAAGACCAAATGCGCAGCAGGTTCTGTCCTTCTTTGGATCTAAGTCGTGAATATCGATAAACTTCTTTCGTCACTCAAACTCCAATGTTTAAATATTTTCTTGTATATAAAGAAGAAGTCTCCTAATTTTTTCACAAAATATGATAAATTCATGACCATTTTCACCAATACTGATCCCCCTACCTAAAAATGATCATTTTAAGGTGATTTTTCTACAGTACTAGCTCTTGGGTATAGAAACCCAACCCCAAAATTGGAATTTTTTTATGTCGTACCGTAAGGTCGCAATCGTGCACACGAGTTAGATACATCCTCGTACATACACACACACATACACATACGTATATTTTCATAAAACGTATAGATATGGGTTCAGATTGAACACATTATCCATCCTAGCATGAGTTTCAGAAATTGATTTTCAGGGTGATTGTAAGACTTTCCCTTCCCCCTTCGGGTTAAGTAAGGAAAGTAAAAAACGTTAATTCAGATTTTTTACTACTTCACCCTTCGGAAATGGAACAAAACACTGACTAGATAAACGGATAGTACTTTTGCATCATTTAGTGGCCATATAAAAGGAAAGACCAAAAAGGTACTAAAAAACTACGTTTTTTAACCAATTTTTGGAAGTATTTTGCTAATTGCCTCCCTTAGCGTGTTTTCCCAAGCATGAGAGGTATCTAATATCATTTGAACCCACGAGACGAGTAACGCCTGTGAATTTCATAAAATCCCTCGAGCCTTTTTTGAGAAGAGGCAAAAAAGTACTAAAAACGACGTTTTTTCACCTATTCTGATTTTTGTAACCCCGCAAAAATGATCATTTTAAGCCGATTTTTCTACAGCAGCTTGCTCTTGGGTATAGAAACTCAACCTCGAAATTGGAATTTTTTTATGTTGTAGCGTAAGGTCGCAATCGTGTACACGAGTTACATACATACATACATACACACACATATTCATACATTTTCATGAAATGAGGTTGAACAAAATACCCATCCTAGCATGAGTTTCAGAAATTGATTTTCAGGGTGATTGCAAGACTTTCGCTTCAACCTTCGGGTTAAGAAGGAAAGTAAAAAGGGTAGTATTTTTCATGGCTTGGTATTCTAAAAGGTTTTAAAACTTAATTTTTTTGTTCCGGCTTTTTATGGTTGTGTGTGATGGTTACGTACGTCAGTTTAATGGAGTATCCTAAACTAAACTTAGTTGATATTCTCGAAGTCTGGGCCTCTTCAGCGGTACGTCTTGTCTACCTTATTTGATCAGGATACGTATGCCGATTCGCACCCTAGTTCTTGAGGGTCCTGCGAGCCTGCATACCTCAAGATGGAGTATGGGATCCAAAGCAGATCCTGCGGAATGTGTCGCCCGTCCGTCCGCTCCCCTCCACCGTTGTGTCCGCGACGATCGGTCAGGTCGGTGAATGGACGGGCGTGCGGTGGCGATAGGAGCCGCCCAGCTGCTGATAACGGTATAACTCGAACCTAAAGGTGAGTGAGGTTGGTTGCCGCTCCGTGAAAGTATGTTATAGCACCGCCAGCCTTGTCTCTCCTTCTACTATCCCCCTTCCCCACCCTTCTTTCGCGGACCAATCCACCCCCTCTTGCCTACCTGATCACTGTGAAAACTTTTCCTTAGATATTTTTCTCTGTATTATACAGAAAGTGTGCCCCCTCCCGTTCACCCCACGGGATCGTGCTCTCTCTCTGTCGCTCCCACGAACCTCCCCTGCCCTCCCCCTCTCTCTATCGCCCTTCTTCTCCTCGTTCCAATGTGCCGTGTGCCACTAAGGTTCGACTCCGGTTCGGGCGGTTCAACCTTAGTAGTCCCAGTGAGAGTCCGTTCGCTTCTTCCGACTTACTAGTATAATGGAGTGCGTAGAAATTTACATTGAATAGTTGTCACACAGTGCTACCGTGAAACTTGGAGGGGCCTATCAGGTGTGTCAGTGAGTCCAAGTGTGTGTCACCCCCTCCCTCCACCTCTACCTGTCAACCCCTCGTCGTATCACCCCGTAGTGTGTACGATGCCTTGATATGATGATAACGGGGAGAACCGGCGGGGACGCTCGCCGTTCGATTAATCAAGTGCGACAATTGCGCGAAAAGTGCAGTAATTTTCTTAATGTTGGTGCCCTCAAATTGGATTAAATTTCTGACGTCTCTTCGACAGGTCCTGCCGCATCATGGTAGGCTACTACGATCCTCCCAATCCCCTTCTTAAAGGAACACTTTCCAGGTAAATTATGCAATTAAACATTAATTTATTAATAATTGTTCAATTATCATATCAGTGTTTTCCTCATTTAGTTTACTTAAGTCTGTTAAGAAAACATCTTACTACCTGTTGATTGTTAGCAATGGCATTCGTGCTAAAATCACCACAATGTTTCTTTACATAAAATCAACCTCTGATCAAATAGCTAATGAGTGAGATCAGTGGTAGATCAGCAGTCTTATATTGAATACATTTATATATAAATCCATAGTTCCAACGAATATTACGTCATTCTCACTCCCGTCGAAATAATTGATCGATTGCACCAGTATCACAAGTAGAACGAAATCTTGTTATGCGAATTGATACAAATATGTGGATTCTATGTCACATTCATAATGGTTTCCATATAACTTAGCTTCCTTTCCGTCTGGGAGCTTTCTCCGTTGTTGATTATAATCGAAAGGAGATAACCATATTGCAGCCGCACACTCAATACGCAATAGATGAAATGTCAAGTTGTTACACGTTTCAAAGGTACTTCAGTAAAGTTTAAATCGAAACTACCCCTCGTTATTGGGAAATGTTCTTTGATATTGTACGTAATTTGATGTAACAGCTACAAGGGCAGCAATACTGCGTTGGTCTGGTCTCCGTTCCGTAACCTCCAGTGCAAAAAGGATAAGGATGAATGCATGCTTTCACTTCTCGTTTCTGATGGGGAAAACGTACCTACCGCTCGAAACCTCCCAGCAACCTCGAACTGGATACTCTCCAGATTTTTCGCTTTTTAATCCGATGTCCATCATATTATGCTGGCAATACGAAAGCTATAGATCTTCAGGAAAGTCCAGAATATTGTTAGTGTACTGTGGTTACCTAGGTACATTGCGACTACTTACTCGGAAGTCGTAGCTTTTTTATTTATTCATTGCTGATATGTAAATTTTGGATGGTTGAAATGAGTCAAAGGATTCCTTCTTGCACTTCGCGACAAATTCTTAATTTTTTTTTTGCATGAAAGGGTGGTAGACATAGTAAATTGTAAAGCTTACGTAGTACGACATTGGAAGGTTGTTGAGCTAAGCACAAACTTGAGCATGTTGGATTTGTTGGGCTCTTTTAGCGATAGTTAATATTTTTATTACAATTAAAATTGAATGGCCTAATCCGAGTCGTTTTATGGCTTTAAAACTCGTTATGTAATTATATTTTTAAAAAAACGTCCTTAAAAACATGAAAGAGATTTACTAGGTACTTACGAACTACGTGTGTAGGTGATGAATGTAGAGTGAAGAAATGCATGTCAAATCTCGCAATCTGCCAGATGTGAATTCATTTCAGGAAGAGTGGACATCCTTTGGATAGCAAATTAGTTTATTACACTAGATTTGTATGTATTTGACTGTATTATGGAGAACTTCATGTATCTCCCTGCAGGAATGTCATTGTTGAACTATTCATCGAATGTATAGTTGTTTTATGAAGCTTGACAATTATATAAGTTCTCCAAGAAACCACGAAAAGCTGATCTGAGCCGGAACGTAATCTGAGACTCAATTTATTTTCTTGGTTGATCCACTGAAAGCCTTTTGAATTCAGTGTAAGCGAAAAAGTTGATTCAGCTGAGAACGATGGAAGGTTATGTTGAGGGATTACCTACCACCGTGTCCTCCACGCCTGGAGTTCGCCAACAGCTGTTTGCGAATGAGTGATAATAGTGGTAGATATCATTCAGAGGCCTACACCTCGCTACACTATCACAAACCCCAGTATCAGTACATTTACATATTCCCAACATTCACACTCGATAGCACATGGCCCCAGTTTGAATAAAACCCAATTTTAAACCCTTCAAAACTCAAACATGCAACTCGCGTGTTTATAAGTAGTACTAAATGCCGATAATGTTATAGTTTGATCTCTCACATCAAGCTTGGTTTTCCAAAAGACGATATACAAAGTCTTTAAGTTAAATTGACATTGATCGGGTTCGTTGGATTCCTAAAAAATTGTTCCTGGTATCCCTAAGTAATGTTTCTGTTGTAACACTATGCTGTTAACGGTACATTCATTATTAACTGAATTTCAGTAATGTACTCCAAACCTCCCTTCCCTCACTCTTTCCTTGCTATCTACTTGCAAGATGTAGTGTGAAATTCATAAGTAGTCTTGCTTCCCCTCTACCAGATAGGGAATCATTGTGTTGGTGCGAGAAGGTGACAAAATTTTTGTCTTCCAAAATCAAAATTTCCACTTGCTTTTTGCGTTTTAGAGTTTGTTGATTAATTTTGGTTCTGTGTCTGTCTGTCTGTCAGTGTGTCTGTGGTAAATTGCTGTGTCTGTGCTTACATTTTCCGACGTACCCATATATATATATATATATATATATATATAAGTTTTTTTTTTTTTTTTTTAAGCAAAATTTAGAGGTTAGTAGTGGCTCTTTGAATGGCCCCATCCAAAATTTCAGACAATTTATGTTTTCATAATGTTCTTCATGGAACTCCGGTTCGGAACGTAATGAAAAAACGCCTGGATTTCAAAAATAAAAATATTAAAAATCCTGTCAAAAATTCTGTTTCAATTCTAAGCTTGGTATACCGATCACTGATTCTGGTAGGTAGTATGATAGGTAATGCCCCATTCTTTTCAGTTTAATCATAATTATTTGCAGTTTAATTGCTCTATTTTCCTCCCTCTTTTTGTAGTACTAAACTAAAGCCTACAGTAAATACAGACAATGGTTATTCAACCTATTTCTATACATGCCCACCTCAGAGAATAAATGTAATAAACACAAGTTCATACTAACCAACCAGCAAAGCATAGCACAACTGCAGCATACTATTGTGAGGAGCAGCATAAATGGAAAATCAAATAAATTCAGCTTTACAAACACGTAAGCCCAAACAGACCTGGCGAAGCTATTATTGGTGATATAGATAGTAACAATAATATATATAATACCCACAACCTTCAAATACTCGTATACCCCCGATGAGGCGTATTTTGATTAACAATCACAAATGATGAGGAACAGCCAGTTTCTATCCTCCCCACAAACCCGACCTGAAAAATCTGTAAAAAAAATCGTTTGGTACGCAATGGCGCAACCAACTTGAGAGTAGTAGGTATAACCTTTTAATACCAGATGTCCGTAACCCAGAACTACCCCAAGACCTTGCCCAGTCCTTTTCTACCTTGGTCTGAAAATAAGCAGCTCTCGCAGTGAGCAAAGTTATAATTACAACATAAAGACTATGGAAATCAGCTGATTAGTAGTTCTGAGCAAAGAAAAAATCGTGTTTTGCCAAAAAACCAATTCTTACGATTATTTTATTTTTTGTTTTTCTTTTCCGCTGTGGGTATTAAATAATGGTCATCGCTGCACCTCATTTTGGCAGAGATTGGCGATGCCTTTCTCTGCGGATTTTCGTTAGTCTGCAATAACGCTCCCCTTAGAATCATGCCATCTACAGTGTCCCCTTTGACACCATGTTCAATGTCGCTAATGACCCTTCTCATTGAGGTGCGGCTTGAATCATTAAATAAAATCTAAAATATTATTATGAAAGAAGAAATACGAGTACATTTTACGATAAAGTTATTGTCGCTATAAGAGCTAACAATGTGATAAGATCCTAGAAATTCGTTTTTTAGCGAACTTTTGTAGAAAATGAAGCTAAATTTTTAAAATCAAAAATTTTGAAAAATGTTTTCATTAAAATCCGTTTTGAGTCGTTTTTAACGATTCCTAAATTTTGCGTTTTCATGTATGTATGTCATTTCAGACGATAACTCTCCTTAGGAGTGAGATAAGATTAAAATGTAATTTTTAGGCCAAAAATCAAGCTTTCCAAACGATACCAAACGATTGGAAGCGTTTGTTGAGCAACGATTTTTGAGCACATTAAATTGGAATTTCAAAAATCGTACTAAAAAAAAATCACTAAAAATGGTTAAAAACGGCCAAAAATTGCTAAATTTAATAATTTTAGCAGAGTTTTTGTCAAAACAAAATTATCAACGATTAACTAGGACATGAAAAAAATTTTGCACAAAATTATGCCAAAAAACGCACTTAAATTACATTAATATTTGCTGAAAAATCTGTAAAAACTGCAACAAAATCTAAAAATTCTAAATCTTTTTTAAATCACCGAATTTTATTTAGTAAGAGTTTTTTTTGCCATAAAATTGGTTTTCAGCATTTAATTTCTACTGAAATTTCTCAAATTTCATTACATTTAAACAGATTATAATACAAAATATAGATAGGTAATTTAAGAGCTCGTACGATAGATAATTAAAGAAAATTCGCTCACAC
The DNA here is from genome assembly GCA_030762985.1 of Adelphocoris suturalis. Lineage (NCBI taxonomy): Eukaryota > Metazoa > Arthropoda > Insecta > Hemiptera > Miridae > Adelphocoris > Adelphocoris suturalis. The sequence goes on from CM061051.1 coordinate 23,873,137, forward strand.
GATCATCATGACTGGTACTTTTTTATCAGAATATTATTGAGAAAAAGTCTTATTTGGCCATAAAAATGATACCGGTATAATACATTCCTGTGATAATACATTCCTGCAAAAAAAATTTTTTCGCTGTTTTTAACGAACACAAAATTTAATGAACTTGCATTACATTTTTCTCACAATTTTGTGCATACGTTTTTGAATACTCAAGTTCACAGTTGATAAACGTCCTGTGAGTAATGTTCTGCTAATATTACTTCTACTTCTACTAATGTTAATACATACTTTATGTAGGATAAGAATAAGGATTTATGTCGTTTTTAGGTATTTTTTGAAATTTGAGCAAAATTTATCCAAATTAATGTAACACACGGTTCAGCAATGATGCTATGAACAATAATTAATTCAACTAAAGAAAAGTCGGCCAAGTTGGGTGAACAAAAGGACCCATAGAATTAATTGAAAAACAAGGAACAAGTTAAAAAAAAAAAAAAAAAAAAAAATAATAATAATAATAAAAAATTGCGCGCAACGGTTAAAATTGATTTGATGGTAATGCAATTTAATTGTAAGTTATTTAGGAGGTATTCCTTAAACTCCCTGAAAATTTAATCAAAATCCTACCATTAGTCGGGGAGTTCTGCTTATGCCAACCAATTTTAGTATTGAGCATGCGCAATATTTACTAGTCAACCAATCGAGATAAGATCCCTAGTAAATCATCCTGAACATCATACCCAACTACCACCCAAGTTTGAACGAAATCGACATAATAAGAAATTCACGTTTTCGTATGCGCACATGGTCCTACTTATCTGGTTACAATGAAATTTATATGGGACCATCTAGGATCTAACCCGCCCAATCCCTGGAAATTTCATCATAATCAGTCAATTAGTCTCGGGATTATAGCAGGGTCAACCAATTTTAATTTTGCGCATGTTGAATAGTCATTATTCGACTAATCGCGATATAATTTATAGGGCATCTTTCAGGAATATATACCCAACGTCCCCTCGAGTTTCAATGAAATCGTATCAAATAGATGATGAGAAATCGACGTTATAAGAAATTCAGGTGTGCGGATGCGCACACGCTATTATTGAAAGTTTCATAAGAATCGGACTAAAACTTGGTATAGTTTCGGTCGTGACTAGGAATTGGCATGGACAGACGGACATCAGACAGACAGACACAGAGCCCAAATTGGTCAGCAAGGTGTGAAACACAAAACACAAGTAAAAATTTTGATTTAGGAGGACAAAAATGTTTTAGACTTCTCGCACGAACACAAAACTTCCCTGCTTTCGCTAGTGAGGAAACTAAATCGTTCCCTTTTAGACCAATAGTGTTCAATTTCGAAAACTCGGTGCGCGAGCATTGATACATCTTACATCGAAAAATGCCTGCCCCTCGCAGTCCCAAACCCCGAGCATTTTAATGTCTCCAACCAGTCATGGAGTTCCATCAAGGGTTCCCTTACGCGCTGGTTCGGTTTCCTCGTTCGATAGCCACAACTGGCCATGCTAAGTTCGCAACCGAGATGCATGTTATCTCTCAGCATGTCATGTCCGTCTTTCGAAAGTAAATCATTCTCAAATTTGAGTTTGTGGTTCACGTCAATGCTTGTTATCTCTCAGCATGTCATGTCCGTCTTTCACTAGTAAATCAAATTCAAATTGAGTTTGTGGTTCACGTCTTCCACGCATCCATCACATGAACGCGTGAGATTTCCGTTCGTGGTACCACCTATTAGACAATGCATCCTGGCAGATGGAACTCATGCTCAGTTATATTTCGTCCTGGAATATAGGGAATTAATTCCCCCCCCCCCCCCCTCCAAGTTTTTAATCACTCTGTGTAAAAAAAAAAAATCCCATCCGCACAGCAACAATTTGGTTAAAACCGCAAACGCTGCTTGATGGTTTTGGATTCGGGACAACACTCCTCTCTTCTACTTTTGACTTCAGGTACCCTTATTTGCCATCCGAATTTTTAATTACTTCCACCAGGAATAGTTTCAAGAAAATATCTCTTTTCGAATCTTCGTTCTTTTTGTTTTAAATTCGGATAATCAAATCTTGGAATGGATCATTGGCTCCCTTCTTTCTCCGTCTACTTTTCGGACTTTATGCTCATCATTGCGAAGCTCTGAGAAATAACCCTACTTTGTAAACCACCCTTTCTTCAATAAATATAATCGCATTCTTATTCTGCGCAATTGTGCCCTAGCATGACGAATCATCCGCATACCATGTTTTGTCCTTTCTAGTTTCTTGAGTTTGCAGATCAATATGAATGTTCTTTTTGGTCCGTGTTTTCTAAACTCACCAAACTTGACTTATGTCTAACCACAATTCGTGGGAAACCTTTGCCAAAGTACCCCTACATTTCACGAAGCTCGTACGAGGTGTAGAGCATTGAAGTTGCTGCGTCAAGCAAGCCTTCATCGTCCCCAAGCAGCCTTTAATTCCTCCTTGTGCCTCTGCACAAAGTTGATCCGATCCTTTTGCTACCTGGAGGTTTTATTTTGTTAGAATCCCCACTGTTTTAGGGTAAATTTTTTGTAGTTCTTTCCCCCCTCCTATTGGTCGAATACCCCATCACGCAAAAATATCTATTTGTGGTTTTGATCAACCACTCCATTGGACAGTTGCCGAACAAGAGAAGAGAGGCCACTACTTTGGGCTCCATGAATAGATAAATAGAAAATTTTATTTGAATGAAGAGTATGTATTATGGATTGTTACAAGAGTTTGTTGCGTTCTTTGATTACGTAGGTAAGATAAAATAAAGTGCATTTCCTTGAGTAAAATATTTTGTTAACCCTGAGTCTTGATACACAAGAAATACAAAATTAATTCCAGCTGAAAATTTTGCTACAAAAAATTCACTGATTTGCCTTTTTAATACTTCCATGTTCTACAATAGGTTGAATGACATTTATAAGAAAATGCTTCGATCTCCTTTCCTCAACAGGAAATTCTGCCACTACACAGCACTCCAACTGACACTGCAATCATATCTAATGTGTGGGCGATCTTTTCCAAGTGATTTACCAAAACATTCAGATCGGTCATTGATGACGGATGATACTGATCAATAGAGGAATTTCGTGGTGTGAATGCATGCTTGGGATGCTTGCACTCCAGTATTTGTAGGGCGGTACATTTCCACCTATATGTGATCCACCGGTTAGCGACTCGAAATATCCCTTGCGAAACTGTTAGAGCATCTAAATATGTGAATTTAGTGATATTTTGAAGAATGTTTGGGTTTTTGAGTTAGATTTTTTTATCGCGCCTCTGGCCACAAGAAGAAGCTGATCATATTTGACTCCATCTATTAGAAATTTCTCATATTTGAAGCTGCTACTTAACTTATAGTAGGTATCACTTTCTTACTGTAGAACCAAATATTAACAGGTTGATTATGGGATTTCTTTATCGGTCGAATTATATTCATAATGGAACATCTAGGCTTCAACCCCCTGAATATCTGAGAATGAAAACTTCGCATAAAACCGTCGAGGCAATGATTTTACCCAGGATTTCTTGTTCGTGAGAACTAAATCACTCGCGACGAAATTGTGAAACCCATTTCATTGAAGAAAACGGAAGTTGTACCGGGGTACAAGAGGTACCGGGATCGTTAACCGTCGCCTCCACCATTATGTCAGTGCCCATAATAGAACTAGAGTAGAAATTTAGGGAAGAGTTGATATTAACAAAGAGAGTAATAATTCACCCCCTTTATTATATCATTGTTTTAACCCCATCCACTCTAAAGTCTCTCTTCGAGGTACCTTGATACTTGATAGAGTCTGAAGATCTAGACGTCTTCGCTAGCAGAGAGGCACGGAGAAAAGGACTTATGATGGGCTGTCGTTGACGATACGGGAGCTAGTCGTCTCGGTGCTTGGTAACAAGGGCCAATTGCTACGAAGCGTAGACTGTCCAGTATCGAAAGATACCGAATGTAGACGCTCTTGGGTCATATATAGACGAGGTGGGGTCGCTGCTGAGGCCGATCTCCCCACAGCGGATCCGACAAAGTTAATGAAAAGTTAATGAAGAACGTTGGCCATTTCCAAGTAGTAGTTGGCCAAAAATAAGTAGTTACAATGTTAAATCTATTTCGACGGTTATGTCATCCCAAGTAATAAACGGTAACTTAATTTTCCATAAGAATATACAACGTCCTTCCGTGTTCTTCTTGTTTTCGAATGCACAGAAACTAACAATGATTCAGCTGCCGAAAACGCCATATACGGCACAATTGACAAAATTCTGTAGAATTTCATCGAAATCGGATCAAAACTGTTGCAGTTGTGGTTGTTATAAGGATTTCAAGGATGTATAAATGCGCTGAAGACACCAATGATCCAGAGTGGTGAAAATCTTAATGGAATATCATGGGGTCCTTTCAATACACGCCACTTTACCACTATATTCCATACTATATTCTTCTACTATGGTAGACTGTGCTGCAAAATGGCAGAAGTGAAAAGAACCAAATAATTTTAGGTTGCGTTAGGTCGTTTATCAAACCTAGTTGGGCCCGACCGACGGCGACGGACGTCTGCTGTCCTAAGGTTGAAAATTGGTTGAAATGTTTACATGCACCGCCGTTTGATTCAAAAAGTAGCTGATAATATCATGTCGCGCGGTTTTGCGTTTTTGCTTATTAAACTGACATTGTTTCCCTCAACTACGATATCTATTCGTGCGTGACAAGACAACAAGACTTGTAGGAATGCGTCTCCGACTCCGAGTATCTGAAAAGGTAAAGTTTCTATGTTTCTTTGTTCTTCCGAGCCTTTCAAATGTCTGTATGTTTAGCTGACTGCCTGGCAGTTTTTTCTCTCTTTTTTATCTTCTTTTTTCAAGCGTATCCTATAGAAAAGCTAGATTTATTTCTAGTGACCGCTGGTTCCAAGGGAGCATTATTTAAGAAAAAATTTAAAAAAAGTGTGTGTGCGCTTGCGTGTGTCAGGGTGTGTGTGTGTGTGCGCGCGCGCGTTTGAAACGTAAGTGCAAGGATAGCAAGTTGCAATCTTCTTGAATAAAATTTTAAAAACATCTAACTGGGTGAGCAGTACAAATTACTCTCTAAAATCGCATGCATCAGTTGGAGTCTACGAGATATCAGCGTGTTTGGGTTTTTACATTTGCGAGTGAGCAAAAACTACTATCCAACCAATAGCAGGGGAATCAATGAAAAACAATATGAATACCCAGTAGATTAATTCCCGACTATTTCAGTGAGATGGTTGTACTTTGCATTTTTGCCGGTAGAGCAGTAAAAACTAGAACAATAATGGTAAATCGGATATTGCCTTTCTTCCCGTTACAAGACATTTTCATAAACGAAATTTTTGAAGGATAAATACGTTATGATGAATGCATTAATGAATGAAAAAAAGGGATTCATTTACTTGAAAATAATTACAGTACATTTACTTCATAATTGCAACTTGTGCAGAGTAGTATGAAGCCATTACCAGGAGCTGGCCATCGTTTTTGACAATTTATTAAAGTAAACATATGAGTATGAAGATAAAATAGAGGACAATTCATTTATGATTACAAGTTATTGATACTATAATTTTTTATCATTAGGTACTTATTGTGTTAAGCCGGGTATTTGAAAGTCAATATTTTAATTTGTAATTACTAATTGAAATCTGAGACGAGCTCCCACCTATTCTTCCATGCAACGAAGCAATGTTTTTCTCCAATACGTCAAAGTTTGGCTCTCGTGGCTGTAAAAGCGTTTCCACATCCGATAGGGCTGGCTTGACAAAGAGCTTCGCACGAATTTCCGCCAGTATTCGGCAGATACCCACAAAATGGACAATATTCTCCCTGGTCCTTCCATTGCACATAAAGAAGAGCGTTGCACTGCGGGGGCACGTGAGACTTTACAGTTCAGAAATTCTAGACTTCTCTTGCTCTGGAAGTCCATTTGGTCTTCCTGCAGTCACAACAACCAGCGTAGTTCGGGAGCCCCCGGATACTCAGCACCTGGTACCAGGAATGCAGACTGGATGCTGCCTCCCTCTCCAGCAGACGTTCCTTCTGGATGAGTCCCTCTTTTATAAATTGATTTGCAAATGTATGTTTTTTGGATCACCAGTGAGGTCCGAATCAAGCGTTTTAGTGCCTCTTTCCATTCCGCTGCCTATGCCAAATTTTTGGCTATGGATCCCAACACAACCCATCGGACATGGCGGTGCGGTGAATACGATAGAATTTCGATGATAAAATTGCTGTGGATGTGAAAGGTTTGGAGGTAAATCGGCGTCAACCCCGTCTCGAGAAGCAACATATAATTGAGTGTGTCATAAGGGAGATCGAAGTGACAACAAACAAATGGGTAGTTGCAATCTTCTACAATCCCGTGTCTATTACTTACCCATACCTGGATGCCATATGTACCGCTGAAATGAACTCTCTAGCCATGGAATGTTCTTCTTGCTTGTCAAGCCGGACAAGTTGGTGATAGCATAATTCGTGGACCAGAGTTTTCCCTAGAAATTAGTAGGTATTCAAGTCAAGGTAGAGAGTAAATATTATTCCTAAACACTTGTATCTTTTATTAACTGTCAGTGCTTTTCAACCCCAAATGCCCCTTATTATTATTTCCCATTTTGCCTCCATATGAAAAAAAAGAGAGATTCTATTTTTTGCAGTTGGTATCGAATAATGTAATCTAACATAAGTTGGGGCGAGGTAGGATCTAGGGCTAGTATCTACCAGTACCCCAGTGAAATACGAATACATTAGAAGCTATATTCTTTTTATAGTATTCGTTCCATCAATCTCAAGGAGCGATCTTCCGCATGTCTCCGATATTTTTGTTCGATTTTTATTTTTTGAATGAATGAATATTCGTCACACATTATAAATTTCGATAATGAACCTAATATGCGTAATTAGTTAATAACGCTAGAAATTTGTTCAACTGCTGTGTGAAGAATCAAGTATTTTTTTGCTTCAAAATTGATTTATTTGGCAAAGTTATTGAACTCAAATAAATGATGAATCCCGACAATATAGTATGCAAAATTAGATTGTAACACTTGATTTGTCTTATACTTCAGTGTTAGGAATCATGAAGTACCTAATTTTTGCGTTAAACGTTATGTATTAGGCCAAATTATGGATCTTCGCTGGACGGAAGTGGTGTTGACACTTTTGGAGGCCGTTGAAGACCGCCATCTTCCCGCCAGAGACGATATCCATAACCTTACTTAACCTTTCGTCATACTCTGCAATTACTCACAACTGCACATTATATTTCATTTTCCATACACCAAAGACCATAGAAAGTTACCTACTTTTAACATACCTTCACTAGTTAACATAACACAAGACACGTTTCTGTGACTCTCACTGGTACCAGAGCAGTTGGACGGTTGGATGGTGACCTTTTCTGAGGAAAACGGTTCAAACTATCTGGAAAATTCTATCCTGTTCAATTCATGACTTTCAAGTATGGCGGGGTGCTGCTATACATTGCGGTAGCATTGTTTCCACTTTCAGGAGTTGGAAAATTGTATGTTTCAAAGATCGAAATTTCCACTCTCAAATTACGGTTTAGACCATGCTAAAGAACTTTGGTTTCGTATTTGTCTGTCTGTGTGTGTTTATTGTCCCTCATCAGTTTCATTACTCACAAATCAATACTTCACTCTGCGCATGCACAAACGTAAATTCCATCAAGCATGATTCTGTCACGTTATCTTAGTTTGATCTTCCTCAAATTGTGAGGTTAGTTTGAAAAATACCAGCAGCCTAATTATATCATATCGATTTCATACGACCGTTTCATTAGTAGCTGCTGCGCTTGCAAAAATGTGAAATACTTGCCACACTTATAACTTCTACAGTTTCGATTTGATTTTGATGAAATTTTATGGGAATATGCGGGGGGGATGGTCCCCTATAATTCTCATCTCTAAAAAGTTGAAGTTTTCCTGCGCTAGCGCGAACGTAAAAACCTTCAAGCGTCGTTTTTTCATGGTTTTGCTCTAGATCAACTCTTTGCACAACTTGCTTTTAATTGATCTATTATGGCGTGCAGGCAACAACAAATAAATTCATTCCACAGATTTTAATGTAGCTACCTTCAACTGGGAACAGAAGTGACTAGTGGCAGCTGAAATCAACAATGTAGTTGTAACTTACTTTAATTATAGCCTAAAATATGTTATTATTATTTTTCTCTTTTATTATTTGTTTATTGTAATTTTTGTTTATATTCCGTTTTTTATATACCCTTGGAACCCAAAGTTGTTCCATAATGGGATAGTAAGCCACAAATAAGCTTTGAAGATCCTGGAGAATTTGACGAGCCATTCAAAATGTTCATATTTTTTATTCAATATGTTCAATATGTTGTATATTAGAAAGCAATTATTTTAAAGATTTCAGTTCATTTGCGCACAGGTTGGCAAAATGCAGACAGGGTTTTGGTTAAGGTGCGGCACAAACCACCAATAAGTGTTCCATGGAAAAACTTCAAGATTGAGTAGCTTTTCAACATTTTTAGACCCATCGAAATAACTTAAATTTTCTACAAATATAAGCTCCTACATGGGAAATAAAGAGACTCGAATTTGCTAGATTCTATTTTATTTCATTTTTTGAGATTTCCATTTACGTTACTTAAAATTGCCTTTTTGACTCTATCAGCATTTTTCCTTTAAAACTGTAGTCTTTACAAATGTGCCTTACCACATAATAACATCTTATTTTGGAATCGATTAACAGAATATATTGTTGATAAATATGAGCTCAGAATTAATGGAAACCTTTTCCCAATAAGATGATTATTACTGAATCGCTTCACTAGGTGGTGTGGAACCATCAAGCGTAAGCGAAGTGGAAAGAAATTCTAGGCACATTGCCTTAGTCATCGAAATTTGGGTTTGCGTTTTTCTAAGTTGCTTTTACTTTTTTACTTTCACTTGCTTTTAGTTTTTCATTATTTTCTTTGCTGATATAATCGAGATTAAATTCATGTGCGGAAATTGTCTAAAGGTCAACCCGTACCCTTCTCGTCAGGATTCACCGTTTATATATATATATATATATATATATATATATATATATATATATATATATATATATATATATATATATATATATATATATATATATATATGGTGTGTGTGTGTGTATATTGCGGTGGAGCGTCAGAAATTAAGGTTATATCGGACCGGTCAGAAAATGTTCTACTCACTGTCAATAATAAGTGGTTGAAAGGATTTTATTTTTAGTCAAGATTTTAGGGTGGTATTTTTGGTTTTTTCCATCGAAAAAGCGGTATTTCCAATACTTGACGCCAAGTTGGTATGTTATGTATCACGAGATGGAAATATCACTTTTATTGTTAGACACGCATGAATATGATTTTTTTTTTTTTTTTTTAATTTTATTCTCCTGGTGAGTAATTGCTTTTTATGACCAACTGACCCGATTGAGGTAAACAGTTTGACGAGAAATTAGTGAAGTAGAAGTACCGCTTTTTCGATGTAAAAAAGCAAAAATACCACCCTAAAATCTTGACCAAAACTGAAATCCTTTTAACCTCTTATTATTGACAGTGAATAGAACATTTTCTGACTGGTCCAAGATAACCTCAATTTCTGACGCTCCACCCTAATATATACATGACCACAGATAAACAGATACAGAACTAAAATTGATCAGAAAGCTGTGAAACGTTAAACACAAATGGACATTTCCACTTCGGACGGCCGGAAAGTGCCAACTTTCAGCTTTCTACTTTTGGTAGTGAGGAAGCGAAAATCATGTTAGATATGTAAAGCTTAGCTTTTGATATGTTAGGTATCAAACTCCAATGCCTTAATGCCTTGTATTACAGCTCGAAATGATCCAGCTGTCCAGTGCGTATTGATTTCAACTACCCGATTCAATTAGTTGCAGTTACTGATACAGCTTCATGATAATTCCCTCCTCCTCCTATATATATTCTATCACTAGCTGATTCCAATCAACGCACTTTTCCATTAATCATTTGCCTATATTATTCAGGTGGAAATTCGTTTCCGAACACAACCGACATTACAGTCTTCGAGAAGCCCGTAGCTCCGGGAGTTAGACCACTTTGTTGCCCCTCAGCTGTTCAGACCTCCACTTTCACTGCAGCGTTTCTACTTCCCTTCTCTTCACACTTGAGTCTTGTTCACGATCTATTTTATTCACGACAATCAAGACCCAATATTGTCTTATCCTCATAGTTTCCTTACCAATAACGGTGGATTACATTAAGCCCAGGAAACATTTCACGTAGACTTGGAGTAATTTGTTTACTTTAGTCTGCTACGAGTATTTGTAACTATCTTCGGTTAGCCACGACTTATTACTTTATCATACTCGTGTAACTTCCATTCATTTGATTTGTAAGTGGTTAGGTGCAAGAAATCCATCTTATAGTAGAATCATTTGATTACCCGTTGCATTATCAAGAACAGAGCGTCAATACAAAATCGGGTGTTATCCCACAGCTGATCTTGCGAGATAGCCGACTCTGTACTTCAGCCCACTACGATGGAACTGAGCCATTCATTTTTCTCCACCGAACTCACTACACAATGCCAATCGTTACTCCAATCTGTTGTCGTTGAATGATTTTTCAGATAAGAGTAATTTATGGCACCGGTTGACTTTTACTCTTCCAACTACCCGACGTTATGCAATCGACCTGCAATTGTTTTCTAAAACTCCGCCAAACATGGATCTTCTACCAATCCGAACAAATGCCCAGGAAAATCAGAAAATGAACGTTTGTCTGAAATTTGAATTGAAATTCCATTCTCCTGGAATGTATATTTTAAGTGCAAGGCACTGTGAGAAACATTTTTCAAGAGACGACAAAATATGTTTTAAACGTTGTTTTTAAACGATTTCCTTCGAAAACTACAACAACAAAAACCACAAAACACACCAGAACAAATCTAGAGATGAAAGAGTTGCAAAAATGTTACGAATTACGAGAGAGGGAGCTTCATTCAACAGGGGATAAAAAAGTATTGGGAAATCTCGAATTTAATTTCTTGTCTATAACACATTTCGTTTGTTGGATTGACATGATTTCTTTCTCAATAAGCCCTATGGTACCATTTGTCAGTCATCATACGAAACCAGCCATAAAACCAATCTACGGAGGTCCCTTCTCATTTTCATCCAAGTTAGCCAAGATTGAGAAACTCCTTACACCACAATTGGCGGGAAATAAGGTTTGAAAAAACCCAAATTTTCTATATCGCGCGAAAAGAAAAAAAATTAACTGAAGATAGCAATTTATGCTATTTTGTCCCTGCAGGGGTGTGAGATGTGAAGATAGGGAAAAAACCAATCCTTTCCTTCCTCTGTAAATTTATTGTAGCGATCTCGGTCCGCATTCACGGACCCTCTCCAGCAGCGGAAAATTCAACAATTGATCTGAATTATTTTCAATACTTCAAGTAGTATTTTTCCATGTCCGATGTTATCAGTCCATTGTATACATTAAGTTAATTTATATTATATAATTAACTCAGTTCAGGATATAATTAGTTCATTTTTTACTTAATTAAAAAGTTACATATTAAAATGTTTGACCAATATTTTTGTAACGGATCACAATTCTGCCAGTTGTTGAAAAAAAACTAGTTTTTATCATTCTTTGTTTTTTATAATTATAATTAAATTGAGATACTAGGCATCGCCTCTAGCTCCATGGTGCCTTAATGCAAGACATCCTTTTCTGAGAGACATGATTTCTCTGAGTAGGACATCCTATAATTTTTGAGAATTGGGCAACAAACAATGAAGTGTTCCTCGGTCTCGTTTTCCCCCCATATTTTATGAAGAACATTGTGTGTTCTCACCTATCCGCGGTTTATAGTTCAATTTGAGCACTTCACATTTAGCTCGGAAGATCATTTTCACGTTTGTTACGTTTTGTTGCCGTTCCGACAAAGGAACTTTTTACCCAAACGCAGCTACTCAAACCTCTACTCTGCAACCTACTCTTCACTGGACAATAAACGCCTTCTATACCTTACCATAGTACGCCCCATATGGCAGTATGGTTGTTCTATATGGGTACAAGCCAGCATCACACAAATTAAGAAGATTCGAACTCAACAAAATCGAATACTTAGCATTATAATATGTGCCCCTTGGTATGTCCGGAACAATGCCATACACAAAGACTTAGAAGTACTGGAAATGCAAACTGTCATCTGGGTGACTATGAAAAGGATGCACGATGACATCACTTCACATCAATCTCTCCAGTGCATTATTATCATCGTGAATTGACTCACAGCTAGCACGCCTCCTGAAAAGAAAACGAATTAACTAGATCAAGATCAAATTCTCTCTCATAATTCGTATTATTACACGTAAATATTTATTTGAAAAATCATCATTGTGTTTTCCGCCGTATTTATATCTCGATAAATATATAAGATTTACTGCACGTAGAATACATATTGAGTGACTGCCAATGGACAGATACCTTCTCTCTGGGTTCATTGTACTCTTGCACGACATGTTATCTTCTTGTTCAACACAATGCGGAGCATTATAATACTGAAAGTTGAATAAAATCATTAGGAAAGAAAAAAAATTCGGTGAAGTCTATTCCGTCTAGAATATTGGAGGTAGCCAATCTCAACTCTTTGTACAGCAGATGAAACTCCGCTGCATTCACCCCCACTTGGAATTCCTGCCAAAAATCTCTCATCTCCATTTCTACAGCAAATTTAGCTGGCCCTGCAACCTTTCCTTCCTGTTAAAATCCAGCACCACACCGTGTTCCACAGCCAAGTTCCGCCGCCGTTACAGTGGTCCAGAAATCGATTCTGTTGGATCAAAGAATTAAAATTATTTTATTAGCTATTTTATAGGAAACTTAGCGCTGATTCGAAATATACCACATGTTCCTATACCTATAACTGCTCCTTTACCTAGTTATCTTAAAAAACCGTCAAAAAAAGGTGTTTCAACATATTTTGCGTTCTAGCAGCTATAAATAACGTTCAAAACAGTTAGTGTACAAGAAAAAAGTGGTAGAGAATGAAATTTTGCGTCGATTGGTCACTAGAAAAAGTAAAAAGCACCAAAAATAAGGAAGATATTGAATTTCAGAGTTTTACGAAACCGGGAAATATCGCTTACTAGCATATTACAGGTCAAATTTGGCATTAAATCGAGTTCCTTAAAGAAGAAAAGTTGTAGCTTATCAAATTCTACGTCACCAATGTAAAAGTGAACAAAAATTTTAAAATATCATGCAAATGAAGCGTTTTATGGGGTTTTAAAGCTTCATGTACATGTTTTTTCAACTTTCACACTTCACTCTTCACCCGGAACCCAACAGAACCTGAAAATTAAAATTGTTTTTCATTTGGGGGACTTTCCTGAAGATTTAACAACACGTTTTAATTTCGTAAAGTTTCTTAAAAAGTGGGAGGCCTTCCTGAAACACATATCTACCCAAAAAAATAAAAAAGTTTCAGTCATGCAGCATGATCGTATGAGCGAATTTTCGTAAATTATCGTATTGTATAATGTTGAATTGTTTTGACTATTGTTTGATTAACAATTTCCTTGCACTCAAAAAGCTTAAATCTCAAAACAATTCAACATTATACTTTCTTATTTTTGGTGATTTTTAACTTTTTCTGGTGACCAATCGGCGCAAAATGTCATTCTCTACAACTTTTTTCTTGTACACTGTTTTGAACGTTAGTCATAGGTGCTATAACGCAAAATTTGTTGAAAGTGTATTTTAAAAGGTTTTTTGAAGATAAATAGGTAAAGGAGCAGTTTTAGGTATAGGAACATTTGGTATAGTCGAAATCAGCGCAATCTTTCCTATGAGAATAGCCAATAAAATAATTTTGATCAGACAGAATCGATTTCTGGACCACGGTGCAATGCCCGGTACCAGCCCTTCCGCGGTACCGATTCGGTTAATCGCACATTATTTAAGGGTGTGGGGAGAACACACTTTCCAACCCTGTTTACAGGTGCGTAGCACTCCTGAATATAAAGTTAGTGTGTATCGCTTGCAGTTTGCGCGTGCGCACGTGGGTACAAAACTGTCGTATTTGGACTCTACGCAAAAAAATTGGGGGAGTCAGTTGAATAGGTTGCCTTCAAAAACCCGGTATTTGACAGTAGGGCGTTTAGTTAATGGGGCACCTTGTATATGATAGTCTATAGGAGTCGCCTGATATAGTGTGGATCTCTGTTTTGGTTTAAATGTACATGCCTGTTGTAGGACTGATGCCGTTGAACGAAATCCACCAAAAGTACTTAAGAAAATTTGAGGGTGTTGTAATAGAGCTCGCATGCCGTAATCGAAATTGATATTTTAAATCATAGGTAGGACGCGAATCTCAAATATTTAGCAGAAATTCATAAAATCTAGTGAGTAACGATTTACAAAAGCCGAGCCGGAATCTTTGTTCTTAGAAATCTAGGAAAAGTTTGCTGAATTTGAAAAATAATCCATTGAAAGGAAGAAAGAGAAAAACAAATAAAACCAGTTGAGCTTATACATATTTAGACAGTGTTGTGATAGAAGAGCAGGTGAGCCTACCTGTGAATATAAAACGCTTTAACCAAATTATCGTGCTTATCATAACTTTGACTTGAACAATCCGACAGAAATGCGACCTCACGTAATTTCCATTTCGGTCAGTGTTCTATAAACGGTCCTCTCTTCGCCTAAAGCTGTTGTCTTCAACAGAGTTGTTTGTCATCCTGGAGATCACTCTCTTGCAAGCCAAAATACCGTTGGGTTTTGTAAACATGACAACTGTGGGTGACTAGTAAGTAACTACTTCTGAAATCATTCGTTATCAGCTATGCCCAAGAGGAAGGGTAAACTGTACTGTCGTGAAATATAAACTAAGAACTAAACCATCTGATAAAACATCTGAATATTGCAAAGGGTCATTGCTAACTTTTGATATTTTAGTTGTTATTATAATACTTAGGTAGTTCCAGTCAAGAGCGATCTTGTTGAACTGAACTGTTTTTCAAACGAGATTAAATCCGCAATAATGACTGTTACGTACTCCACTTTTCTTACTTCGTAAATAGTTAGGAAAAGGTGGAAGGGGAAAAGTGTCCTGATTTCACCTCATAAAATCACTATTTTGGGTAGTTCCATTGACTTCCTCATTTTCGAATTCAACATTAAATTGTCTTTAAAAACAGATGTTTTAGCGAATTTTTAAAGCTCCAGAAATTTTAAAATAAACATTTTTGAAAATGTTCATCATTGAAATCCGTTTTGAGACATTTTGAAACGAAACCTAGGGTTTAACGCGTTTTAACGAATTTTCGTTGAAAAAGAAGTTATATCAATGGCTCGGATAATTTTAAAATCAAAATTTTGAAAAATTTCTTAATTGAAACGCGTTTTGAGGAATTCTGAAAGGGTTCCTGAAGTTTGCGCTTTTTCGTATGCATATACATACTGGGTGGTCACGACTTAATGGACTTGGCTTTATTATCTATCTCCGTTAATGTGGGGGTTAGAAAAAAACTTCAAGCGGTAACCCCCCTTAGTTTTTTGCAAGAAATTCAAATATCACACTTTCGGGCACCGCGCATGCGCTCAAATGCGCGAAACGCGCATCAACTTTTCACCGCGCACCTACTCATTTGATTGAGTATGTTGCTTGCCTGTAACGCGAAGGCGTGACGGCCCTCGAGGCACGAGGCGAGATGTCAGGGGATGTTGTCATTGGGCGCGTGGTACACCAGGGGGATCCTCTGTCGCCACTCCTCTTTAACCTGGCCGTGGATACGGTCTTGGGTAAGCTGCCAGCTGAAATAGGGTTTGATCTCGCCCCTGGGGTGCGACTAGGAGCACTGGCTTTTACCGATGATGTAATCCTACTCGCCGAAACCCGGGAGGGCTTGCAGATCGCCCTCGATGCCTTTGCTGAGCAGCCAGCCAGGTGTGGTTTGGTGGTTAACCCAGAAAAGTGTGGGTCAGTCTCCTTGGTCCCGTCGGATCGCCAGCATCAGGTGAAGGTGGTGGATGATGCCGGTAGTCTTGGTACTGTCTCTCTCTCAGCCAGCATCCCATCTTTACACCGCCAGCGCCTGCTTGCCCTTAGGGGCTCGAGCTGGGTGGTCGCCCGCACTGTTGCTGACCTGTACTTTGTCAGACAGCAGTTATTGTGGTGTGACTGAGCAACACCAACTGCTCCGAAACCCAGCTCATCTGCTGAGTTCGCTGCTGCGCTACATGAGTCAGTAGATGGTAGAGAACTCCGACAGTGCTCTGAATCCCCCATTTCTTCCCAGTGGGTGGAATGGGCATCAGAGGGCTTTGGGGCTCGCGACTATTGCCATTTTCACGCCGTCCGGGTGGCCACATTAGCCATCTCGGGGAGGTGTTCAAGGTGTAGTTGCGGGACAGTAGACACCCTCTGCCGTGCCTGTTGGGGTAAAAATTAGAATCTGTATCATGTGGTGCAGCAGTGTCCTCGTACTCAAGGTGGCCACATTCTACGTCATGATGTGGATGCCAAGCAGATAGCAGGTGCTTGGTCATCCAGCAGTTGGGATGTCGAAAGAGAGAGACTATATCACATGCCGATTGACCGAGGCAAGAAGCCGGATATCGTTTCTGTCAAGCCCAGTGGGTCTGCCATAATCCTGGATGTCCAGGTTGTCAGTGGCATCGTGGACATGGAGCAGATCTGGCGGGCTAAAATAAATAATTATGACAGAAATGACCGGCGACAAGCGATTTCCGAGCTGAAAGGAGTGGCAACCAATAACATCAAGGTCATGGCTGCAACCGTGTCATGGCGTGGGGGTATGGTACAGGAAAAGTGCTACGGAGTTACTCGAGTTGGGCATCTCAGCGGCAGTGCTTCGTGGTATCACCATCTGCGTCCTGAGGGGTTCTTACTTTAACTGGTGGTCATTTTATAATACTGGTGGGCACTTCCATTCATCCCATTTGTCCTCCCTATCCTGCAACTTCCCTTGTCCCTAGAGCCGGCGTCGGGTAAACAAGGCGTCTTCCTCATTTTTTTTAAATTTATTTGTTTATTTTTCAATTTAATGGTGTGCTCCCTCTTCCTATGAGGGGAGCTTTCTTAAAAAAACAAAGTGTGTGTGTGTTTAATTCGGTACTTTTCCGTTATACCCCCCCCCCCCCCCCCCCCCCCCCCCCAGTCAATTTGTCTTCAACACGCGGCCGCCCGATGTTTCCAGGCTTGTGAATAGACAAAATGAATATACATACACGAAAGTATACACATAATTCTGACCTAAATGTCCAAATTATATAATTAATAGTATAATTTCTTCCCACAGCTTGAAATTGTCACCAATTCTACGTAAATATGTAATCTAAGTAAGAAGGAATGCCTAGAAATATCGGGCGTCCGCGTGTTGAAGACAAATTGACTGGGGGAGGTATAACGGAAAAGTACCTTTAATTCATAGATATCATCCGAAAGAATCGAATGAAACCACCCAACTTGTAAGTTCATCCGTTTGCTCTACTTAAGGGCTAGAATATTTACAAGAAAAAATAGTCTGCCAAGTTGGGTGAGCAGACGGTGAAGCTTCCTCACTTTTGTAATATGGATGTATAGAATTGGTTGAAACACGAGTCTAAATAATTGAGTGCAGAATACAACAGTATCTATTACATGTGTATAAACGCTAGAATGCAAATTAGGGCAATAATTCATGTTTGGATTCACGGAAATTGTCTAAAGGTTTACTAAATTATTGGAAATTTCATGGAAATCGATTCATAATTCTCGGAATGTCATACAGTATTGGTTTTTCGTATGCGCAATATTTACCTGTTATTAAGTAAATGCGACTAAATATAAAGGGTATCATCCTGGATCCAATAACCTTTCGAGTTTGAACAAAATCGCACCAGTAGATTATAAGAAATTGACGTTGTAGGAAATTAACATTCGCGCATGCGCACAGACTGCTATTTATCCTACTGCGATGAAATTTATAGGGAACTGTCTAGGAGCTAACCCGCACAATCTCTGAAAATTTCATCAAAATCTTGCCGTAAGACTCGGAGTTTTGCCTGGGTCAATCGATATTAGTCTCGCGCATGCGCAATGGTTATTACTACACCAATCGATATAATCTATAGGACATTTTTCTAGAGCATATACCCAACTGCCTACCGAATTTGAATGAAATCAGACTAACAGATGATGAGAAATTGACGTTATGATAAATTCACGGCTACTGTTGATTAGACGGCATTGAAAATGATAAGGGAATCGTCTAGGAGCTAACCCGCACAATCTCTGAAAATTTCATTGGAATCGGACTGAAACTTGGTATAGTTTTGGGCGTGACAAGGATTTACTATAGACAGATACGTAACCAAAATTGATCAGCAAGCTCTCAAACCCAAAAAGCAATAGGCAATTTTGATTTTGGAGGACGAACATTTTTTCGACTTCAATCACGAACACAAAGCTTCCCTACCTTCGGTGGTGAGGAAGGAAAATATCAACAAGGGAGTGAACATAGTAGAAATCGCCTTGAAAGCTACCACGATCGCATCAACTGATATAATTCCAATGGAAGTCACACTCCGCGAAATCGAGTTCATTATAACTTTCGTCGTCTAAAGATGGACTTGTGAAGCGTAGGTAGGAATTTATTTTACCTCAATAGTTTTCAGTTGGCAGTTCAGCTCCTATGAAATACAGAAGGACTATAAAAGTTTAGATGTTCTATTTAATTAAATTAATGTCTCCTCGAATGGCGTCTACGCATATTCAGTTACATTTAGATACTGTAAGCGCGATTTCGTTTAATGACTATAGACAAGGCAATCTGCGTAGAAGAGCTATCTAATACAGACATAATAAACCTGTTTGTAATCATTAGCAGCGTTTTTTACTTTCAACTTTTCAATCTTAACAAAAGATGTACAGTTTATTTCATGAATTTTATTTATTACAGTCCATACTGTTTTTGGAAGGTCCCTACCTATATAATTAGGTTATAAGTGTTTTCATAGACGTTACAGTAATTTTCCATCATAATTCCAGAGTTGCCTAGCAGAATCTTGCCTTGGATGGTTGCAACCCGGTGACGGGCCAGTAAACGCGTTATATCACCATCGAAAGCTAACTACTAGTCATTTTATACGCTAGCCCAGTTATTCCGAGCGGTGCTCAGAATAATTTGTAATGATCAATATTCAAGATTCAAAATCAAAAATCCTAAAGTTATTGATGATTCCAAAATTGTAACAGCATATTTATTTAAGACAATAATATTGTCTTGATTGAATGTCAACTCTAAGATTACTCGCAATATAAGTGTGAAAATCATTGTAACGTGACCCAGAAGCTTTCATTGGTTTATTTAACATAATAGTGGTGTAAGGTACAAGAAAGAGTATTGAACTATCAAGTCAATCAATAATAAGTCAAATTGAGAGACATAAATTTAATGGTCTTATAGGCGCAAAAGTGCACAAAAATTGTGTTTTTAGACCTTAAATTTCAAAAATTTTCCGGGGACCCCCACATCCCTTTTTTACTGGGGGTATTCCATACCCCCCCCCCCCCCCCCACTCGGCAGGGGCACAAAATGTGAGTCGTGCACATACAATTTTTGCACTAGGCCGGCCCTAGTTACGATTTAGTTAGAAATGGTTAAAAATTTCAAGTCATGCGCATGATCGTATGAGCGAATTTCAAAAGATTACCTATCGTATATAATTTGTTAAATTATATTAAAATTTGAATAATTTGAGTGCAAAGAAATGATTAAAAATCAATTTTATGACAAAAACAAATACTAAATAAAATTTAAGGATTCAAAATAGATTTTGGATTTTTAGATTTCATCGGTTTTTATAATTTTGTAGCAAATATTAAATTACATTTAAGTACGTTTTTCAGCATTATTTTGTTACATCTTTTTTAATATCCTAGGTTATAGTTGATAATTTTGTTTTGACTGAAATTCTGCAGAAAATTTAAAATCTAACAACTTTAGCCATTTTTGGTGATTTTTTGAAATTTGACCAAATTAATGTACTCAAAAAGTGCTGCTCAACAAACTGAACCTTTCATTTGAAAAGCTTGATTTTTTTGGCGCAAGAACAAGATTTTTATCTCAATTCTAAGGAGAGTTATCGTCTGGAATGATATATATATATATGATATATCCGCCCCTTGACCCCGCCAGGGGGGCTTCGCCCCCCTGGACCCCCCTAATCTATACTCGGCGCTTCGCGCCTCGCCGGATCTTTTCTCTTTTCTACTGCGTAGAAAACGAGTATAATTTGCTATGCAATTCGTCTCACGAAAAAAAAAAAAAAAAAAAAAAATGTTCAAGTCTGGCTGGGATTTGAACCCACAACCTTCGTCTCACGAGAAAAAAGTCCAGTCATGCAGCATGACCTCATGAGCGAATTTTTTAAGAAATCTTCGACATTTCAGTCGCTATTGATCGTGTAGAGAAATTTTAGTTTATGATTTTGATAGACAAACATGGAATCAAATTCTATCTACAGCATGGTTCTAGCCTTAAACAGCATGGTTCTAGGATTGGTTATACAGGGATACTTCCATAAGAGTAGTTCAATCTGAATTTGGACAATGTTTCATGCAAATATTACCGATTTTTACAACTAGCGAACGGCATTATTTCGATTTTTGACTGATTTTTCAACTTTGAAATTTTTGAAAACTTGATACATATTCTTATAGGAAATTTTACGCTGATTCCGAATATACCACATGTTAGTATGCTGAAAAAATTATTTCGCACAACAAATCGCAAAAAACAGGCTATTTTGAAATTTTTGACTACATTTTTGAAAATTTCAACCCGAAGATGTAATCCGATCATGCTGGCCAACGAACTTGAACTTTCGTTTTGTGTCCTTAACATTTTAAAATTTGTTTGAAGTTTCTAGCACAATTCTTCGGACAGTTATCGTCTGGAATGACACATACATACATACATACATACATACATAAAAAAATGCGTTAAACTTCAGAATATGATTCAGAATAGCCTGAAACGGATTTCTGCATAAAAATTTTTTAAAAATTCACATTCTACAAATTTTGAGGCGAGAGCAATAGCTTAATTTTCTTCAAAAATTCGCTAAAAGAAAAAAAAATTTTTTTTTCAGGCCTGGCTGGGATTCAAACCCACGACCTTCGTCTCACGAGAAAAAAAAAAAAAATTTTCAAGTCTGGCCGGGATTCGAACCCACGACCTCTCGCTTCCCATTTCGGGACAAAAAACGTTACACAAAAAAAGTGGACATTTAAAAAAAATTATTGGGGGTCGGCCTGAGAATAGCAATTAATATATATATATATATATATATATATATATATATATATATATATATATATAAATATATATATATATATATATATATATATATATATATATATATAGGGTGTACCCCTAAACGTACCCCCTGCTAAAATCGTTAATGATGGGTAAAAAAAAATCTTTTTTTTTTCTTTTTTTTTTTCAATCTTAATGTTTTTTGTAAGGATCCCAAAAATGATAAAATTGCGCATTACGCGCAAGGGAAAACATACATTTTAGCAGGTACGCTTTGTGCTTTGTGGAAATGTGTTAGGAAAGTGCAATTCTGGTCAATTTTTCGGTGATTTCCCAAGTTGGTGTTTCAAATATCAATAAATGAACAAAATTACGAGGTTCAGCACAGAAAAATACTCCAAAATAATGTATTTTATGTGGCAATTTAATATCTTCAAAACCTCAAAATTTCACAGTTACTGTGCTTTGAGCGGAATGGCACACTTATGGAGCGGAATTACGCACTTGAAAAATCGAGTGATGAGTCATTTCTTCATAAAATTTTACGTAGAATTCTAATGTCCAATACAAAATGGGGGTTCCAAAATAACAAAGTTGATGTCAATTGCGCACGTTTGTGACAATTCCGTCGCGACACGTCATCGATCCATGCAGTGCCAGATGCCAATTTTGTGGAACCTACCAAATTCTCCCTAAGTAAGGTAGGAGTTCAGTCCCTTCTCAGTCACACATAAAAAGGAAATTATGTAGCAACAAAATCAATAGCCATAAAGACTTACAAATAATGAAGACTTAAGCAATAAAGATTTATCTAATTTTTGTTATTATGTAATAAATAAATTTGTAAGATTAATGATTGGTTAGAATCGATATTCTGGTTTTTAGCACGTCTCTCTGAAGCTAGGCTTCGCTTGGGATGACCTATTGGAATTAATCCAGGGGGTAGGGGACAACCCAAGCATGAGGAAAAAAATAATAATAATTAAAAAATAAATTTAAAATAACGGCGCGCGAACCCGTTTCAGACCATTCTAAGACCAAATCCGTGAAAAAAAAGAAAAAAACCACAGGTGTGAGTGTGTGTGTGTGTCAAATTTTGTCAACGCTGCGCAGGCCACAATTCTCAACTGATTTTCGAGATTCTTTCTTTGTTCGATCCCAAATTCAGTCTAGTTGTGCAACAGACCTCGGAAATTTTGAATTTCAGGATGGAAGAGGGGGAATGGAGGGGTAAAGCCGAAAAAACGTGTTTTTTTGACAAATTTTGTCGAAGCCACCCAGCCTACAATTCTCAACGGATTTTCGTGATTCCTATTTTGTTCGATACCAATTTTAGTCTAGTTATGCAAAGAATCTCAGAAATTCCAGATTTGGTAAGGTGGTCGGGGGTGGAGGAGATGATTACCGATATTTTCAAGCGCTGCCCTACCTACAAATCTGTCCGGATTTTCAAATTTCATCAAGAGAGGGGATGAATGGAGGGTGTAATAATGATAAATCATGATGTTTCAACTATTCTCGTCCAATTTTCGTGATTCTTTTTTTGTTCAACTGTGAATTCGGTCTAGCTTTAGAAAATGAGTCAGGAGTTTCAAAATTCATTATAGTAGGGGGTTAGTGGAGGGGGTAATAACGATTACTCGTTCTATTTTTATTACATTCATATTTCGGTGGCTGTCGGAGTAATGTCGGAGAAGGATTTAAATGGGGGGGGGGGGGGGGGGGGTGATTAACCCAGAAATATGTATATCCAAAATTACGAGTATATACAATCTATTCATAGGGACGTCTCTGTAATGCATGCATTACTTACCAATGTGTTTTCATATTCCAAATACTAATAGTTTGGTTCAGTCAGGGAAATCGCTGGAAAAGTCAGGGAATTTTGAAATGTTAATTTGGCGGCCACTCTGTTTAAACACTTAAATTTTACTCCCTGGAGCTGATTGGAAGCGATGCCGAGTTGACGGAACGTGGATTCTGGCACAACCATAGCCCATTTGTGATTTTCTAACCCAAGTTTCATATTGTTTTGCTCAGTAGTTAGGGAGAAAAGCTCCGGACATTGTACAGAGTACTGTATATATTATATCATTTATTTTACTTGGAAGATTACAAAAGTTCATTATTAAAAATATGGCCAACATGTTAAATTTTAACCTTCTTAATTATTACTACTTGAGCCGTCACAAAAATACCACAAAAATACCTACTACCTACATATAAAGAACAGACATTTTGAATGATCCTGTTTCGTTTAATCTAAAAATTGATTAATTTTCCCACTTTCAAAACACCCATTCTGGCTCTAACTTGGATAACTCCTCGTGGATCAAAATTTGAGTCATAAGAAGCAAAACAATAACATGCTGAGCATTGTGTAGTGGTAGTCACCCCTAATTGAGTGTATAGGGGTTGAGAGGAAACACAATAATGCTTCTTCCAGTGTATGAATTTAATAAGTTACAACCAGTTTCGCCTAAGGTGGCATCATCAGGTACAGTATGGTACTAAAAATAACAGAAAAACACTTGAAATACAATAGGACCTCGCCGATAGGTGGGTTAGGTATACGTTGTAGGGCACTAACAGTTATTATGAGAGACTTGCGGATAGAAATTCCAGAAGAAGGAATTTATTATTTTCCACTACATCAATTACCCCTACACTGCAACCCTGCGGTGAGTGCTTTTTCCAAGCCTACATCAAATACTGCAAGCAATAATTATATATTATGGTTTGAAGCAGATAGCAAGGTGTATGTTCCTTAGGTCAATTTTCTCACAAAAAGTTGGTACTTAATCATCCCTATTAGCAGTAATAGCCTGGTATCAAGATTTTCTTTTGGCTGGGTAAGACCTAGATACAAGTAGCTTATGCTGGATGGTAAGCATATTAGAAAGATTAAATCGTGACGCATAAAACGGAAATTCCGATCGGAATTCCTGCGACCCACCTCTCGTTTCCCGAAAGCTGTGTATGTCGTCGGGTCTTATCTTATAATACAGGACAGAACATGAAGGAGATACTCGGCGCAAACTAGAAATCTCTAGGGTGATTCAACAACCCCTAGTTGGGGGTCCCAAGGATTACATCGGTGCTTTGTGTGGAATCCAGTGGAAACTAATTAGCCTTCACTTCGAAGATCATGAGTATTATACGGAATGGAATGAGAGCTGAGCGTGTTGAAAGTGGGCCACGTTGGAGCCGTGACGTCACAGCACCCGTTAGATCCTCCGCCTCCGTCTCTCCTTCACTCGGGTTTTCAGGTTCCCGTGCATTTGCGATTTTACTTGTTTTCAGGTCGAACGGCTTTTCAATGGAAATTTCCCTAATCTTACGCCCCTGTGCTCAGAGGCACGTTGGGAGAAGGCCATAATGAATTCGGTCGTTGGGAGAACAAAACGTAAGTGAATAAATCGGGAATTTCTATGTTTCACCAAGTAAATAATGAAAATAACTTTTTGGTGAACTGAAAACGGATAGAAACAAGCGTCAGAATTCGGAGTTATTTGGTCACTAAATCCTCAGACGAGGAATTTCATATTGCACTACTTTACGTTATTGGATTGATTAAAAAAATATGCCCAGTTTGACCCGAATTTCACTTTTCCGGCAGACCAGAGGGTCACGAAAAAATAATGGGAAGTTATACTACCTATCTGAAGAAATGTATGCATGATATTCTGTATGTCTGACGGCTCTGTCTATAACTGGCACAGACCATTCCGAAAAACGATGTATGTTTCGTAGTTGAGTTTACCATTCATGAACAAAGCAATGCCATGTTGACCAGGCCATGCATTACTTGTGATTATCAACAGGAAGATTCACAGAATCGATATTTAACATTAATTTAATAATTAATGTTAATTTCAGAAATTTTGGAATAAGTTACTGAAATTGTGTCACTTGTTTCTGCTTCGTTAGAATCAGGATGCACTTGGGAGGTGTGAGAAGACCCATGTTCAGGATCAGATCAATGATGGGCATATTCGTAATAGTGAATACGAATATATTCACAAAAATCATATCCTGTGAATACGAATACAAGTGTATTCATATTCACGTCTGTGAATACAGGTGTATTTTTTTATTTAATGGTTTAAGCCGCACCACAACCAGAAAGGTCATTAGCGGCATTGAATAAGGTGTCCAAAGGGACACTGCAAGTCACCATCAGGGACTTCACTGGCAAATCGGAGAGGGGAAAATGAGGGGTACAGTGATGGCCACGGTTTAGCCCCTAAAGCGGATGAAAAAACCTCAAAAATAAAATAATACAACTAAGACTATATCAAGAATAGGCTATTAACTAAATATATGTTACTATACAGTGTGTCCCGACTGAAGTTCATAAAACTCTGAGGATCAATTCAAGAGCTCATTTCTGATCAAAAGTTTTTTTTTTCTTTTTTTTTTTTCAGACGCTTTGTTTTTGAGCACTTTAATTTTTAAGATTTTTTTCGTGTTTTCGACCTTTGTCACTAAAACTCCATAACTCCCTTAATTTGCTGTGTAAATTCAAATTTGACGACACCATTGAAAGGATCATTAAATTTTCTATCTTCGTATGGAAAAATGAATAATTTCAAAAGAACTTAGAAGGTGGAAAATTTGTCTAAAGTTCCAATTTGTGAGTTTGTTTTCTCTTGCCAATAAGAAACATTTTTTTGTGAAAAACACACACTTACCCGGAAAAACTTTCCTAGAATCTCTTATTTTCAGCGGTATAGTCATTTTTACTTTTACCTAGCTAATTAGGGGAGAAAATAATGTTTTAATGTCAAAGAACATGGGTTTATCAATGAAATCGAGGGTTTTCATGGAAAATGACCCTCAATGAAAATACGAGTTTGTGGCCGGTTTCTACGTATTTTTTAATGCTGAATCGAATGGTGACACTTGCAGATCTCCTCAACTTAGTTATTACCGAGTTTTACACTTTAGCTCACGAATTTTTAGTTTGTTTGTTATGCTCACTTTTAAGTGTTTTTGAGGGTAAAACTAGTTAGTTAAAGTGTAAAACTCAGATATAACTAAGTTGGGTGGATCTGGAAGTGTTACCAATCGGTTCATCGTTAAAAAATACGTAGAAACCGGCCCCAAACTCGTATTTTCATAGAGAGTAATTTTTCACGAAAACCCTTGATTTCATTGAAAACCCCATGTTTTTCGACATTAAAACATAATTCCCCCCCCCCCCCCCTAATTAGCTAGGCAAAAGTAAAATTGACTATACCGTTGAAAAGGTGAGATTCTGGGTAAGTGGAAGTCACAAAACCTGTTTCTTGTTGGCAAGAGAAAACATGGAAAAAACGCTGCAAATTATTTCACAAAGGTTTATTATTTTTTCAATTAAATATGATCATAGTTTTAGTTGGCTAGCGTACGTCATAAGGCCCGTCCAAACTCCTCGGCGTGTCCTATTTCGAGTTGCCACAACCTATACTTCTATAATTATATACGCATGTTTATATTTCTCGATTTGAGCTCCTATCTATTCAAATAGTTATTGCCTTAATAATATCATTATCTAAGTACGTACGCAAAGTCGAGAGGATATGTTATTAAATATGCGTAGGAAAAGCTTTGGTATTAACACACAAATATGACCGTGAAAAAAACATATATTCATGCCTCGAAGGAACGCCGGCGCCGTATCCACCACAAGGTGCCGCGGCGCCGGCGCCTCCTCTCACTCTCCCTCCCGCTCACCCCCCCTCGCCGCCCACCGTGACCCCCTGCCAAGCGTGCCAGGCGTGCGTGCGTGCGTAAGTCTAACAAAGCCTTGAAATGACACTTTTTCGCCCGTTTTTGGCCCATAGCATCTATGCGAGTAAAGCGATCGGGATGGTTAAACGTTAGGACCAACTAGACCCCAAATGGAGTCTATGGGCGAAAGGACGGGTTTTTTAAGTCAATTCTTAGGCCTTTTATGGCCCGGACGGCGGACGGCGGACGGCGGACGGCGAACGGCGGACGGCGGACGGCGAACGGCGGACGGCGGACGGACATTTCAAATTTGGATTCTACGCACCTTGAAACGTAAAGTGACAAAGTTTGAGGGGGGGTTATAAAAATTTTTTGCTATACGATCACATAGGCTTATTATTGGAAATAATAAACCAAAACCGGGTTTTTTTTCATAAATTCTCGAACTTTGAACAAATTTTCCACCTTCCAAGTCATGTTGAAATTTTTATTTTGCCATGAAGAGATAGGAAATTTAACGATCTTTCCAACGGTATCCTTAAATTTGAATTTACACAGCAAATTAAGGGAGTTAGGACCCTTTTAGTGACAAAAGGTCGAAAACACGAAAAAAATCTTACAAATTAGATTGCTCGAAAACAAAGCGTCTAAAAACAATCTCCACAAATCCCTTTCGATCAGAAATCGACTCTCGGAGTTTGATGAACTCAATTCGAGACACCCTGTGTACAGGGTGAACACAGTCAAGGTGGCACAAACGAGTAGAGTCCATTCTAGAGCTCATTTCCGACAAAAAGTCTCCCTTAGGGCCAGTTCCACCAACACTTGACTCGGGATCTATCTGTGATAACGCACGGCTTCCGGAATCCACCGGGTTAACCCACGGATCAGCGCAGATCCGCATCTTTGTCACCGCCAGCCATCTTAAAAAGTTGTGCACCTAACCCCGTTTTCTCGTTTGTTTCTTCATAATACGACCCTTCCGTATTTCCGTAATTATTCATTTCCTATTCCGTCGTGACAAAGGAGAAACAATTCATATGTCTTCGGAAGGCGATGTTTTCGTGGTATTGGACTGGACAATTCGTTGAATGATAATTATGTAGGGAAAGAACTTGCATAAGTGGATGGGCAACGATCATAGCATTTTCATGTTTTTACTTTGGCACACAAAGGGGAAAAATCGACAGTTTTTATAGCGTTAAGTACTTGCTAAATTTATGCTAAAATCTTGTTGCCTACACCACTCCGAAAATAAAAGCAGCTGAGCTACACGCCAAGTTGAAGACGAACTATAAAGTATAAACAATCCTCGAGGTACGAGTATAATATATTGATTTGGTATACAACCTTACTAGCTTACTACTCGGGTATTTCATTAACAAAATGAAAAATGAAGGCGATTTTTTTTATCGTTATCCAAGGGGTCTATACATTGTATGCTACACTTGATACTGGAAAACGTTTTGTGAAACTCGAGAAAAAAAATCAATGAGAAAAACTTGAAAATTGTTGTCAAATGATAACGATAACCTACCGAAACATAAGCATTGCCGGCAGAGAGTAGTTTGCCGCCAAACTGTACTTGGCATCTTACATTTTGATGTTGGAATGGAGATGGTGGCGGACAAAAAATACCGTATCTCCACTTTTATCAGCTGTTGTTCACTAATTTTTGGTCTGAGGACAGTTACTCGAATGCTAAATAATTGATCCACGGATCGGCTAATCCAGGACTTAAAATTGATGGTGGTACCGTGAAAACACTGACTCACGGTTGTTATCTAGATCCTATGTTACTAGACTCGGGAGTCTTTTGTCTGTGTCGATCAATTTTAGTTTTGCTCATGCGATATAGTAATTACTCCACCAATCGCAATATAATTCATAGGGAATTTTCCTGGAACATAAACCCATCTACTCCCCGCGTTTGAATGAAATCGGACCATTGGATGATAAAAAATCGACGTTATAATAAATTAACTTTTGCGCATGCGCACATACTACTATTAATGTGATGGCAAAGAAAGTTATAGGGAACAGTCTAGAAGCTATTCCGTACAACCCCTGAAAATTTCATCAAAATCGTTCCATTAGACTCGGAGTTTTGCTTGTATCAGTTGAGATTAGTCTAGCGCATGCGCAATGGTAATTACCCTACCGATCGCAATAAAATGTATAGGGCATTTTTCTAAAACTTATACCCAATTACATACCGAGCTTGAACAAAATCGGACCAACGGATGATGAGAATTGACGTTAAGAGAAATTCACGTTTGCCCATGCGCACAGGCTACTGTTAATTCGACGGCATTGAAAATTATAGGGGACCGTCTAGGAGTTAACCCTCAAGATCCCTGAAAATTTCATCCGAATCGTACTGAAACTTCGCATAGTTTTGGGCGTGACAAGCATTTACCACAGACAGACAGTCAGACATCTGACAGACACGGAACCATAATTAATTAGCAAGCCCTGAAACGCAAAAAGCAAGTGGAAAATTTGATTTTGAAGGACAAACATTTTTCGACTTCAATCACGAACACAAAGCTTCACCAACCTTCGGTAGTGAGGAAGCAAAAAAAATCTATGTAGGGGATACCACGGCAATATCATTAAAAAACTCCATTTTTTGGTTTTACACGGAAAAATAGGACCAATACCTAAAGAAGCTGCATTAACAGATAAAGTATCACAAGACAAAGGAATTTAATTTTTGAAATTTTGTCATATATGTATTATCTCTGATATATTTTTCCTTTGGTAAAGTCTCGTAAATGTGAGAGTCACAGAAACGTACACAGTGGTAACCGATCGTACCGTATATACACTCTTCAAAGCGAGAGTTATACCATGGGATGAGTTGCTCTGAGGTCCACCTGGGGCGCTCTTATCGTAAGAAGACCTAGATAGTTGACCACTGAAAATATCAGTATCAGTCACACACACTTGACACTTGCAGGACTTTTTGCTGGACACTCAAGTTATAATTCAAACTATAATGCAACTCAGCTAAATTTAGTTTGTTGTAATAGTGTTGTGAAGTGATAGAGTTAAAATACAGGGAAATTAATTTGCGAGAGTTTGACTGTAAGTGTAAATGAACAGTAATGAATAAATTCTGTCTGTAAAACATAGGACGCGGCTAATGATCCAGCTAAAGACAGAAGGAAACTGACAAGGGACAGGAGGAATCTGGGAAACAAGGAAATGAATGTATGTGAACGAAGAGGAAACAACGCTATCGCCGTAACGTCAATCTCTAGTACTTTTTCCAAGGAATAATACATCATGTGTGCAAACCCTTTCTTCTAAATACATACTCTTTGTATTTTTTAAGTGTACGTCAAGACTGCTTTGCATAAAAAAAGTTCAGTCATGCAGCATGACCCCATGAGCGAATTTTTGAAGAATATTACCGATTTTTACAACCAGCGAACGGCATTATTTCGATTTTTGACTGATTTTTCAACTTTGGAATTTTTGAGAACTTGATACATATTCTTATAGGAAATTTTACGCTGATTCCGAATATACCACATGTTAGTATGCTGAAAAAATTATTTCGCACGACAAATCGCAAAAAACAGGCTATTTTGAAATTTTTGACTACATTTTTGAAAATTTCAACCCGAAGATGTAATCCGATCAAGCTGGCCAACGAACTTGAACTTTCGTTTTGTGCCCTTAACATTTTAAAATTTGTTTGAAGTTTCTAGCACAATTCTACGGACAGTTATCGTCTGGAATGACACATACATACATATATACATACATATATACATACATACATACATACATATATACATACATAAAAAAATGCGTTAAACTTCAGAATATGATTCAGGATAGCCTGAAACGGATTTCTGCATAATTTTTTTTCAAAAATTCACATTCTACAAATTTTGAGGCGAGACCAATAGCTTAATTTTCTTCAAAAATTCGCTAAAAGGTGCAAAATGGAATAGTCATCTCAGACTGGAAAGGGAAGAAACAAACGCCAAATAAGTTCAACAACGATATTAGAGAAAGTGTACGATCGTGTGAGATCATTTCCATTAATTCCATTAATTGAAAGCACTTATATTCGGGAAAGATCAATCATATGTTACCTGGGGAAGACTGGAAATGTTCTCATGTTATCTGGAAATCTAAATATTTCGAAGATGTACCTATAGTAAGTATGTACAGCAGATTGTAAGAAGAATAATATGGATCATAACATTGTAGCAAGGGAATAGCTCTGTCACCGTATTTTCAGTTATGAGTTAGACGTTGGATTTAAGGAGCCCTCAATTAGTAGGTACTTGGGACGATTGTGATGAAATCACTACAAAAGTAAACATGAATCTCACACTGAAGAGGGGGGGTCAAAAATGCAAACGGAGTATGACGCTCACCTATCAGAAGTTGATTTTAGATTCAAATAGAAAACGAAGGACTAAACTCGGTCCAAGAATCGCTAGTCAAATGATTTTTATATTTATTTTTTTTGACATATTTATATTTTGGACAACAACTAATAAACATATTAGCATGGAACTCTTTTCAAGATCTGCCCATGATGACCTCATTATGGTATTGGACATTATTCATGGTAACTTCAAATTCAGTTATTTATTTCAAATTCAGTTATTTATTTCAAATTCAGTTATTTATTCAAAATAACTTCAAATTCATTCAAACACATATAAACAACCAATATTAAAGCGCTTTTAAAACTTATCACAAAATATAAGCAGCAATCTATCTTTGGAAAACGACTTAGTAATTGGCACATGCTATCTGAAATTAACTATTAACATTCTTCAGGATTCGCCATTCATTATATTTAATAATGAAATAACCAGGAATCACCATCAAATCGCTTCTTCAAAATTACTCATATCTTTTAGACCCCCAATTTTCTTTTTCGTCTGCTCATTATTGTCAAAGCGAACCCAACTTGTAAAAGTGTTCGCATGTCTTCCCCAAAAACAGTAGTAACAGTAATAAGGCGCTGAATAACAGTAAGATAAGAGTAGATAAGAGTGGAGTTGTTGTTCTGATTGTATGGCGGGTAGCCAAAAGAATAGGCGGCGAAATTGGTTGGTAGGTATAAGTAGAGTAGTTGGAGTTTTTAGTAGGTAGCTTAGGTTATTTCTACTAGTTGGAAAACTCCGAAAATGGAGGACTTGAAGGATAAAGCCATAAATGAAGGACATGTCCTGGCAAAGGATACCATCTGGTAATCCTAGGCTAGTCGGATTCTTGTCCAGCCGAGTACCTGGGCGTATGGCTTCTGCCAAACATTCTGAAACGAATCCTAGAGTTAAACGCTTTTTCATAATATGTATATATATCATATATGTCTCTTTCTAGGTGATAACTCTCCTTAGGATTGAGATAAAAGTCCGATCTTGGGCCAAAATATCAAGCTTTCCTAACGAAAGGACGAATTCGTTGGCCAGCATTTTTGGAGTACATTAAATTGGTCAAATTTCAAAAAATGTGTTAAGAAAATCACTAAAAATGGCTAATGACGGCTACATTCGCTACATTTATTCATTTTTTTTTAATCAGAGTTTTAGACAAAAGAAATTTATCAAAGAAGAACTAGAACTTTACAAAAAAATTCTCAAATTCATGCTGAAAAATGTAGGTATTTAAATTTCATTAAGATTTGCCAAAAATAGATTAAAACTGCAAAAAAATCTAAAATCTTATTTGAATTGGAGAATATTATTTAGAACGAGTTTTTTGTCATAAATTGGTAGGTAGTTAACAATAAGTTTTATTTCCACTCGAAAGTCCTTATTTAGCGAATTTTCGTACAAACTGAAGCTATTGCAATGGCTCTAAAAATTTTATAATAAAATTTTTCGAAAATTTTCCTCATTGAAATCCGTTTTGAGACATTCTGAAACGAATCCTAGAGTTTAACACTTATATATATAGCGTCAGACTTTACGGTTCGATTTTTGACTTCCCAGGGGTTCTTTTTTTCAATTTATTGATTCATTAGATTTAATAACAAAGAAATTAGCTCCCGAGTTCACCCAGCTGATCTAGGTAGTTTCAGACTTTCGATTCGTTTTTAGATTGATGTTCCAAGAGGCCCCCATTTCAAACTTCAGCATCATAGGAAGAATAACAAAGAAATTGGCTCCGAATCTTACACAGCTGACTTGGGGGGCTCTGGACTTCATGATTCTTTTCTATACATCCCAAGGAGCCTCCACTCCCAATATCAACTTCATAGGTTGAATATTAAATTATTCAGCTGGAGCTTCAGACTACGATTCGTTTCTAGATGTTCCAAGAGGCCTCCATTTCAAATTTCAGCATCATAAGTTGACTAACGAAGGAATTAGCTCCGATTCTTACACAGCTGACCTGGGGGCTCTAGACTTTATGATTCGTTTCCAGACGTCACAAGGGGCCTCCATTTCCTATTTCAGCTTCATGGTTGAATAGCAAAGAATTCGATCCGCCGCTACTTTAGTCTCGTTTTTCCGTGACAATATTTTGTAACATTTTCTACTTGAAGGTCCCAGTAAAATCGCATTCGACGAAAATTATATATTGTATAGATTTATCGCAGAAGACGCTAAAAACATTAGCTAAGTGGGTGGGCAGTGTAGCTTTCTCACTTACTATCACATACCCGTATAGGATTAATTGAGGAATAAAGTGCAAGTCGAAATCATTGAATGCGAGCTAGAACAGTAATATGATTGTGTATACATGCTAATAAGCGAGATGAGGCTGTAATTCATGTTTGCTTATGCACTCACCCTACCAACAATCCCACGGCATTCGCCATCTAACGTATATGTCTATAGGGAGCTAACTAAGAGCTAATCCGTACTATTCTGACCATTTCATCCAAATCGGTCAATTAATCTCGGGGTTTCGTCTCTAACAGTTTCAGGTTTGCGAATGTGCAATGGTTACTACGACCCATCGCAACTAAATTCATTTCTCTTCCAGAGACTTATAACCAAGAACTCCCCGAATTTGAACAAAATCGTATGAATGGCAGATCATGAGAAATATATGTATTGGGATATTTACGTTTTAGCCTGCGTCTCCACTAACTGTTGATCCGACGGCGATGAAATTTATCGGTAACCATCCAAATGTATCCGTACCAAGGAAATATCATCCATGAACTGTTTGAAGGAGAGAGGAGTCTTATCTCTGGATGCCAAAAAATTGGTGCCATCCCAGTTCCCATCGCAGTGCCTCTTTCTGAAGGTATACCTGGTTCCCAAACTTGAAAGCAATCATTGTCAACACACAGCTAATTTCACCAAGAAGTTAGTTGATGGGCTCAGGGCGCTCCTGGTAAAAAATCTGTTAGACCTTGTAGCCCTTCATGGTGCGATAGGTATTTCTGTATGAAATGAGTTCACGTCAATTGTCACAAGAATCACATCTTCAGGAACTCTTGTATGTTGTATATCACTGAGAAAGTTATCTAGAACAAGTTATCTAGAACAAGCCCCCCCCCCCCAAATAAAATTGGTTGTTATTAATTTCTTTGCTACTAGCCGCTCCGGCTCGCTACGCTCGCCTCCACGTCCAGCCGGGGGGCAAGCCCCCCGGACCCCCCATTAAGTTGCTCGCTTCGCTCGCAACGTGTGGCATGTAGGGAATATTGCTCGCTTCGCTCGCAAAGTCTGGCATGTAGGATATGTTGCTCGCTTCGCTCGCAAAGTCTGGCATGTAGAAAATGTTGCTCGCTTCGCTCGCAAAGTATGGCATTTAGGGGATGTTGCTCGGTTCGCTCGCAAACAGTAGATCTCTAAGGGTAGGTTTAACTTCTGTAGGGGATGCTGCTCGCTTCGCTCGCAAACGGTAGATCTCTAAGGGTAGGTTTAACTTCTGTAGGGGATGCTGCTCGCTTGAGGAAGTTATACTGCCCACCCAACTTGGCAGACGTTTTTTTCAGTTGGAAATTATTACAAACAAATTAAATCTTATAAAACTACGTGGAACCACGAAAAGTTTATTCGGGGATGTTGCTCGCTTCGCTCGCAAGGTATACCTGTATATGTGTAGGACAAAGTCCGTATTTATTCTTTGAAATGGCTCTCGCTTCGCTCGCAAGGTAGGTACCTATGTAGGCATACCTGCTCGCCCCGCAATGTTGTGACATCGAACCCTTCACGTCAATTCTTGAGCCTTCTCTCGTCCACGGCAGAATCATTTTAATCGCTTTGCTCGCTTCTGCTCGCAATTTGACCGAGTTCTCGTCACTTTTTTCGATATCCGATTTCGGATTCAGATTCGGCGGACCCAAAGCTGTATTTCGCCCGCGAAAACCGTTCCGAAAAACGTACCTTTATGGGATATATTTTAATTGGAAAAAACCAAGTTTTTCGGCGGACTTTTCGAGAAAACGGGTCCGTACTCTCGCATTTTTTTTACGCATTTCCCGATACTTTTTTCGCGATCCGATCGCGCCGTCGTCTTCCTCGTTCAATAACCTACGAAACCGGTATTTTTCCGGAATTGTCGACGGTCGTTTAGAGGGGTAGAGGATGCGGGGAAGTCCAAAAAGCGCACATTAATTCTTACTTCGACCCCCCTCCCGCCCTACGGCCCATGGTTCGGGTGGGATTAGAAAATTTTAAATTTGCTCGCTCCCCCTATCGGAAAATCCCAAGAAGATCCCCCCACTCGTAGACTCCCCCCTCAGCCGTTTGGCCGTGCATAGACACGACAAACAAACAAACAGACAAACAGACAGAGTTTCATTCTTATTAATAACTAGCCGCTCCGGCTCGCTACGCTCGCCTCCACGTCCAGCCGGGCGGATCGCTTCGCTCGCAACGTGTGGCGTGTAGGGAATATTGCTCGCTTCGCTCGCAAAGTCTGGCATGTAGGATATGTTGCTCGCTTCGCTCGCAAAGTCTGGCATGTAGAAAATGTTGCTCGCTTCGCTCGCAAAGTATGGCATTTAGGGAATTTTACTCGCTTTGCTCGCAAACGGTAGATCCCTAAGGGTAGGTTTAACTTCTGTAGGGGATGCTGCTCGCTACGCTCGCTTGAGGAAGTTATACTGCCCACCCAACTTGGCAGACGTTTTTTTCTGTTGGGGAATTCTTACTTACAAATTAAATCTTATAAAACTACGTGGAACCACGAAAAGTTTATTAGGGGATGTTGCTCGCTTCGCTCGCAAGTCCGTATTTATTCTGTAGGGGATGCTGCTCGCTTCGCTCGCTTGAAGAAGTTATACTGCCCACCCAACTTGGCAGACGTTTTTTTCTGTTGGAAATTCTTACAAACAAATTAATTTTTATAAAACTACGTGGAACCACGAAAAGGTAATTAGGGAATGTTGTACTGCCCACCCAACTTGGCAGACGTTTTTTTCAGTTGGGAATTCTTACAAACAAATTAAATCTTAGAAACTACGTGGAACCACGAAAAGTTTAGAGTGGTATGTAGGGAATGTTGCTCGCTTCGCTCGCAAAGTGTGGCTGTATACATGCGATGTATTACAATTGAAACATGTAGGGGATGTTGCTCGCTTCGCTCGCAAATGGTAGATCCCTAAGGGTAGGTTTTACTTCTGTAGGGGATGCTGCTCGCTTCGCTCGCTTGAAGAAGTTTTACTGCCCACCCAACTTGGCAGACGTTTTTTTTCTGTTGGAAATTCTTACATTCAAATTAATTCTTATAAAACTACGTGGAACCACGAAAAGTTTATTAGGGAATGTTGTACTGCCCACCCAACTTGGCAGACGTTTTTTTCAGTTGGGAATTCTTACAAACAAATTAAATCTTATAAAACTACCTGGAACCACGAAAAGTTTATTCGGGGATGTTGCTTCGCTCGCAAGGTATACCTGTATATGTGTAGGACAAAGTCCGTATTTATTATTTGAAATGGCTCTCCCTTCGCTCGCCTATGTATACCTGCTCGCCTCGCAACATCGTGACATCGAACCCTTCACGTCAATTCTTGAGCCTTCTCTCGTCCACGGCACAATTTTAATCGCTTTGCTTGCTTCCGCTCCCAATTTGACCAAATTCTCGTCACTTTTTTCGATATCCGATTTCGGATTCAGATTCGGCGGGATCAAACCTTTATTTCGCCCGCGAAAACCGTTCCGAAAAACGTACCTTTATGGGGTATATTTTAATGGGAAAAAACCAAGTTTTTCGGCGGACTTTTCGAGAAAACGGGTCCGTACTCTCGCATTTTTTTGACGCATTTCCCGATACTTTTTTCGCGATCCGATCGCGCCGTCGTCTTCCTCGTAGGAAAACCTACGAAACCCGTATTTTTCCGGAATTGTCAACGGCCGTTTAGAGGGGTAGGGGAAGCGGGGAAGTCCAAAAAGCGCACATTAATTATTACTTCGACCCCCCTCCCGCCCTACGGCCCATGGTTCGGGTGGGATTAGAAAATTTTAAATTC
The DNA here is from genome assembly GCA_030762985.1 of Adelphocoris suturalis. Taxonomy (NCBI): domain Eukaryota; kingdom Metazoa; phylum Arthropoda; class Insecta; order Hemiptera; family Miridae; genus Adelphocoris; species Adelphocoris suturalis. The sequence continues at coordinate 23,910,640 of CM061051.1, forward strand.
GCTTATACACCCTATCGGAAAATCCCAAAAAGATCCCCCCACTCGTAGATCCGGCCCACTCAGCCGTTAGGCCGTGCATAGGCACGAGCGACAGACAGACAGACGGAGTTTCATTCTTATTAATAATAGAGATAGAGATTATTAATTTGGTAGCTATTAATTTCCTTGCACTCAAAGTACACGAGTTTCAACACGAAATAACATTTTATAATACTATAACTACCGAAAATTCGCTCATACAATCTTACTGCAACACCGGAACTTTAGTTAACAATTTCTAGGTACATTAACCCTTCCTGTGCCATCACCTCCTGGGCTGTTAGACTTCCCTCATTGAAACATTTATTCTTTAATATTTCACTCACCGGAGCTGATTTTCGCTTAAAAAAGGTTTTCAAGTATTGTTTTCTATTATGTCGTATGATATCGTCCGAGAACAGGATAGAATAAGAGTTATGCGAACCCGCAACACTATAATGTCATATATGACATCAAGCAGGGAACAGAAAGATGTGCTTCTTCAAAGGGTTGGAATTTCTGCATTTTGACTTCATATGCGGATTCAGTACCGTTCAAAACCCATAGGTACCAATTTCCAGCTCGAAAATCCATTTGGTTGGGTAGTAAAATTCAAGTGTTGATGGTTTTTCGATAACCATAACTCTTCTTAGGATTAAGATAAAAATTCTTTTCATGCGCCAAAAAATCTTGCATTTTCAAATGAAAGGATGCTTTGTCCAGCACTTTTTGAGCACATTAAGTTGGTCATATCACTGAAAATATGCTGAAATAAATCACTAAAAATGTCTGTAACGGCTAAAAATTGGTATGTCTATACTTTTAGCAGAATATTACTCAAAAAAAGGTTATTAACTAGAAAATAGAACATTAAAAAATTTATGTACAAAATTATACTGAAAAATGTACCTACTTTAATTTCATTAAAATGTTTAAAAAAATTCGATAAAAACAAAAAACAAAAACGAAAAATCTAAAATCGTTTTTTGAATATCAGATTATTATTCAAAATACGTTTTTTGCCACAAAATTATCAGTCAACTATTTCTTTGAACCCAAAAAGCTCAAATTCAAAAACTGTTCAACATTATACAACACGATTATTTAAGAACATCCGCTCATGCGATCATGCTGCACGACTGGAACTTTTTTATATGGTTTATTCTCAAAATACCATGATCAGCCTTTTTGGCTTGGTGTTGATTCTAAAACGAAGATTATGGCATTTAAAAAGTATTTAAAAAAATTCGACGAAAGAAAAAAAGGTAAATCAAAAGATTGATGGGACTGCACAAGGCTCCAACAGTATCATCTTAGCTGATCGTTCAAACCCAGCAATTAAATGCTGGTAAAATCCTCGACTCAAACGAATGCAAGAGTAGAGAGTACATGGAAATTCGGTTTCTATCCATAAACTATAAAAAGTATTCAAGGAAACAGTGACCAAAACACCAAAATTCGGGTGAAAAACTTTCTCTTCGAAGTGCCACTCGTTATTTACTACGGTTTTATTACAGATATCACCCTACAACGAAAAACGACGAACTCTAGCGGTTAGGTAGGAAGAGATGAGGAAAATCCTTTTTGTGGCCCTCCAAAGACCGTTTAGTGGCTTAAGGGAATTCAAATAGAACCAGCAACTTTCTTTGGAGATGGATGTCAAATGATATCGTCTGGGAGTGGGAAAGAGTCGCTTGATGTCATATGACATCGTCCGCATTGAAATTGAAAGGTATATATATATATATATATATATATATATATATATATATATATATATATATATATAAACAATTTTTAAGGAAAAATAACAATTGACAACATGAAACTAATTTTTATATTTCGGCTTATGCCTTTTTCAAACTACTAGAAAAAAATTTTGATTTTTGTTAATTGGTGAGAAAATCTTGCCATGGAGTGGTTGCCCAGTTAACGTCTGATATTGAACCCTGAAGGATCATACGCGCCCAAAACATTCAAGTGAGCTCTCTCTGAATGAAGCAGCATTAATTTATTTTCTGTGGGTCCAATTTTCTTCAATACTTTCATACCATAGCAATCATCAAATGTAGCATCATGCGACGAGGCATGGCGGCTTACTGGCAAATCTTCTTTTTTCATTACTACCGATGCTCTATGGTTATTAACCCTCAAATTAAGTGCTGTCTCCGCTTTTCCTACGTAGAAGGCAGGGCATTGTTTGCACAACAACTGATACACACACATTGGCGTCTGGCAATCTGCTGACCCTTTGCATGTGTATGAGTTGGGATTATTAGCAGACGTGAAGTGATCCTCTTCTATAGCCAGTGGGCAAACTTTACATCTGCGCTTGCCACAAGAATGCAAACCTTTTGGTGGTGGCGCATGATGCTACATTTGATGATTGCTATGGTATGAAAGTATTGAAGAAAATGGGACCCACAAAAAATAGATTAATGCTGCTTCATTCAGAGAGAGAGCTCACTCGAATGTTTTGGGCGCGTATGATCCTCCAGGGTTGAATATCAGACGTTAACTGGGCAACCACTCCATGGCAAGATTTTCTCACCAATTAACAAAAATCAAAATTCTTTTCTAGTAGTTTGAAAAAGGCATAAGCCGAAATATAAAAATTATTTTCATGATGTCAATTGTTGTTTTTCCTTAAAAATTGTTTGAATATGTATATGCTCTTGTAGAGCCATTTCATGCGGTTATATATATATATATATATAAACATGAATGGGATTACCAACATTTGTAATTAAATGCACAAATCATTTAATACTTAGGCGTTAATAATAGCACTTAATACCTCAGTGGTAGCCTCTTGTTGAGGTCGGTAGGTTGGTACCTATTCGTGGGTTCGGTGGACTATTAGGGTTGTAATCCTGTCGTTACAAGGTCTCCTTTGAGGGTAATCCTGGGGGGGCTCGATTATTTTAACTATTGCTAGGTTTCTCTGGTATTTCATTTAGTTCAATCACAATATTCGAGAGCAACGTTTGTCGTTGGAATATTCTCATTATGAAAGGAAAGCTACTTCCCTGTCAGTTCCCCCCCGCGGTCGGCCATTTCTCTCACTGTCTCCATATCTCTATCTCTTGCTTCTCGTCAAGATAATATTATTGGCCCGGGGCGAGGAGAACTCCGTGTACAAGATAAAACCCAGCTCTCTAGTCAGTATGACTCAATCTGCCGGAGTCTCAGCGTGCCGCGGCCAGTTCCACCTTCATCAGTTCGCGCTGTGACAATTGAGACGAGACCAAGCGCGCTCTGTCTCCCGCTTCGCAAAACGACACGTATCGTCCACGGTGGGCCTTCCGATCTCACCCACCTAACCGGGAACCGATCCGTAACTCTTGATTCCGCACTAGATTCTGTAAACAACGCTGATGTGAAAACTGTCATCCTAAATGTTTGAGTCTGTTTCCTTATCAAGGTTTTCCCCCGACCCCGACGTCAGAGAACGAGGTAGGCTCTATTTAGTTCACTGTATCTCTGGAATACTGATTACGATAATATTTGGTTCCATAATCTATTTAGGCGCTGTTTTCCTACTACTCCACAGTTTACTACTACGTAATTTCAGCGAATTTTCATGGAAAATGAAGGTATTGCAATGGCTCCAAAAATAAAAATAAAAAAAAATTTCAAAATTTTCCTCACGGAAATCCCCGTTTTGAGGCATTTTGAAAGGATTCCTGGAGCGAAAGGCTTTTTCATACGTAGGTATATATGTATGCGTCATACCACACGATATCTCTCCTTAGGATTGAGATATAAAATAATTTCTTTCACCAAACCATCAAGTGTTTCAGAAGAAAGGTCGAGTTTGTTGGGCAGTACTTTTTGAGCACAATAAATTGGTTAAACTTCAAAAAATGTGCTTAAGAAATTACTAAAAATGAAAAGAAAAAAAACGAGTAAAAATTGTTAAATTTATATATATATATATATACCTATATATATATATATATATATATATATATATATATATATATATATATATATATATATATATATATATATATATATATATATATATATATATATATATATATATATTTATATATACCTATATATATATATATATATATATATATATATATATATATATATATTTTTTTTTTTTAAAGCAGAACACTCAAATTAAGTTTATCAACTATGAACTATAACATTGAAAATTTTAAAAGCAAAATTATGCTGAAAAATGTAATAAACTTTTATAACATGTACTAAAAAATTACGTTAACTGCAAAAAAAGCTGAATATCAACAATCTATTTTTGTTCGGAATGAGTTTTTTACCATAAAATTAAAAGTTAACAATTTCTTTGCACTCGATGTGCTCAAATTTCGAAACAATTTGACATAAATATAATAAGATAATGTCACAAAAAAGCTCGTATGACCATACTGCTACAACAAAATGAATGACATATCAAGTGATGTCATTCCATGTTTAAACAAGTGAAGTAACGATTAAAAACCATTTGCTAGACAACAACGCTGTTATGATTCACATTATAAAATAGGAGAATCTCCCCATACACAGTGGAACGCCATCAAGACCAATCAATCATTTATCCGTACTTGCTGAAGTTCATGTGTTATTATTAGTTTCTTTGATTTATGAATCAGTTCCAGCCACAAGGAACCAGGTTTACAGCGTCGACAGACCTGCGAACAAGTACAAGAGCGAAAAACAGAAATATTTTTGCTGTTTTTTTTTTTTTTTTTTTTTTTTTTTTTTTTTTTTCATTTCCTTGGATCCCTACTCATATAATAAAATTTTTTAAAAATACAAAAAAAAGACAAAAAGGTTTCCAAGAAAACCGTTGTAAAAAATTTGCTGCCCGTTGAGTTCAGAACGAGCTGTATATATAAAATTCAGATACAGGTCATTGAATAATTCTGGTCACACACAACTTCCTTAATGAAGGGCTTTAATTCGAGTAAACAGTTAATCTGAGGAAACGTGGATTCAGGCACACGATTCGGAGTTTGCTAGTTAATTTTTATGGCCATAGTGTAATTTATAATGTAGATGTAGTATAAAAATCAAGAAAAAGCTATGGAATTCATTAGGAACTTTCTATAAGTATAAGCTTCTATTACCGCAAATTGAGACGGATTGATTCAGATGAAAATGACCAGTAATAGATCAATTGATTAGAAGTATTCTCGTTAGTGCAGGCATAGAGGATTTTCAAAATCTGATGTCGATTGAGATAATTTTGCGCGTTGCAAGGATTTTTGCACACTCAAGCAGCCATGAGACCGAATTCGTTCACGATTTCGGCGACGCTAAACGGGGTCACTTCAATTTCAGTGAACAATGTTTGTTTTCCTGATTCAAATGTGGTGATCCCAAGGCTTAAGCTACCTTAGCTGATACTTTACCTTCACTACCTGAGAGATACCTTGGTTAATTCAGAAGCGAAATCGCAAAGTATTAATGATGAAAACTTGGAAGTAACTACATTGTTTTCAAACAATTCCTAGTGTCCCAACGCAGCTTTGAACCATCTGCAGTTTGTTCTGTTATGTTTAGAAATCGGTGAACGATTGTTATACAATTATAGCTGCATATTTCAAGCCGTGATGTATGATCATTATTATACAATCCCTCCGATGAAAAGGGGGAGAAACAAATTGTATAAACTATTGAACCGAAAATATGTTGGCAACTGCTTATACATATTGGTTGAAAATATCACGATATATCGGTATTTTAGCAGATCTAAACCAAAATATTAAAAAAAAAAAGAAGATATATATCACTACACCCCCTCCATTCTCCCCTTTCTGTAATGAAATTTGGAACTTTTGACATATGTTCTAGAACTAGACAAATCCTTAATTGAACAAAAAATAATCACGAAAATCTGTAGATAACTCGGCTTGGCCACTGCTTAAAAGAATAGGCTGTTACCCCCTCCACCCCTCATTCCGTAAGAAAATCCTGAATTTTAAAGATTTGTTGCAAATCTAGACTGAGGTCGGAATCGAACAAGACAAAAACCACGAAAATCGGTTGAGAATTGTAGCCTAGGTGGCGTCGACAAAATTTATTGGAAAAAAGTCCAGTCATGCAGCATGACCCCATGAGCGAATTTTTGGAGGAATCTTCGACATTTCAGTAGCGATTGATCGTGTAGAGAAATTTTAGTTTATGATTTTGATAGACAAACATGGAATCAAATTATTAAAAATAATTAGGAGATACTCATACTTTATTATTATTAAACTAATCTTGTAGATTTAAAGACAAATGTAGGTAAATATTCATAGATTTCGATGTCCAATGTGGTCAGTATTGAAGGCAGTTGAAATCTTAACAGTATCCTATCATAACATCATCAAATTTTGGCATAAAGTTGGTTAAAATTGGTATAAAATTGGTTATACAGGGATACTTCCATAAGAGTAGTTCAATCTGAATTTGGACAATGTTTCATGCAAATATTACCGATTTTTACAACTAGCGAACGGCATTATTTCGATTTTTGACTGATTTTTCAACTTTGAAATTTTTGAAAACTTGATACATATTCTTATAGGAAATTTTACGCTGATTCCGAATATACCACATATTAGTATGCTGAAAAAATTATTTCGCACAACAAATCGCAAAAAACGGGCTATTTTGAAATTTTTGACTACATTTTTGAAAATTTCAACCCGAAGATGTAATCCGATCATGCTGGCCAACGAACTTGAACTTTCGTTTTGTGTCCTTAACATTTTAAAATTTGTTTGAAGTTTCTAGCACAATTCTACGGACAGTTATCGTCTGGAATGACACATACATACATACATATATACATACATACATATATACATACATATATACATATATACATATATACATACATAAAAAAATGCGTTAAATTTCAGAATATGATTCAGAATAGCCTGAAACGGATTTCTGCATAAAAATTTTTCAAAAATTCACATTCTACAAATTTTGAGGCGAGAGCAATAGCTTAATTTTCTTCAAAAATTCGCTAAAACACGTTTTAGCGAATTTTTGAAGAAAATTAAGCTATTGCTCTCGCCTCAAAATTTGTAGAATGTGAATTTTTGAAAAATTTTTATGCAGAAATCCGTTTCAGGCTATTCTGAATCATATTCTGAAGTTTAACGCATTTTTTTATGTATGTATGTATATATGTATATATGTATGTATGTATATATGTATGTATGTATGTGTCATTCCAGACGATAACTGTCCGTAGAATTGTGCTAGAAACTTCAAACAAATTTTAAAATGTTAAGGACACAAAACGAAAGTTCAAGTTCGATGGCCAGCATGATCGGATTACATCTTCGGGTTGAAATTTTCAAAAATGTAGTCAAAAATGTCAAAATAGCCTGTTTTTTGCGATTTGTTGTGCGAAATAATTTTTTCAGTATACTAACATGTGGTATATTCGGAATCAGCGTAAAATTTCCTATAAGAATATGTATCAAGTTTTCAAAAATTTCAAAGTTGAAAAATCAGTCAAAAATCGAAATAATGCCGTTCGCTAGTTGTAAAAATCGGTAATATTTGCATGAAACATAGTCCAAATTCAGATTGAACTACTTTTATGGAAGTATACCTGTATAACCAATCCTAGAACCATGCTGTTTAAGGCTAGAACCATGCTGTAGATAGAATTTGATTCCATGTTTGTCTATCAAAATCATAAACTAAAATTTCTCTACACGATCAATAGCGACTGAAACGTCGAAGATTTCTTCAAAAATTCGCTCATGGGGTCATGCTGCATGACTGGACTTTTTTTGACATTACACCCTCTATTTTTATCCTTCTGTCATAAAATTCAAAATTTCCGAGATTTTTAGCACAACTAGACTAAAATTGGGATCGAAAAAAGAGAGAATATCGAAAATAGGTTGAGAATTGTGCCCTTAATGGCTCAGCTCGCAGACTCTGAGAGTCAGAATTCAGCTCAATTACTGACTGATACTATTTTTTCACTTGATGTTATTCAGTGTGGCAATGTGCATGCCTGGCTGGCGGATAGTGTTCTCCTAGCCGTATCTTTTCTGAAGGAATGCTCTTGATGTCTGAAGATTGGATGGACTTAGGCGCGTATTGGTACGGGAATTTTGCCTAATGCTCCCGAATGGTGAGAATGTGCCCGCTTTGCTCCCTACTGAGGCCCTCCAAATGCTCCGGCAGTTGCCTAATGGTCAACAACCACTCCCGATTCGCACCATATTGATGAAATGTAATCCTAACGGACGTAAATACAATACACAAATCCCTCTGCCCTCATATTCTTCTGATCATCCCCTTCCGTTGAAGGAAGTTTATCAGTACAAACCCAAACAAATTGTTGTGACTTGAATAACAACGAAAATCGGCCAAGCCATTCGGGAGTAGTTGGCGGTAAAGGCGGTAATAGGTGGATCGCAAGTGGTATGCTGTTATCCCTCGGTGTGTACTTGGCACAAATTGGATGATATCATGCATTTTTTGGCTTGGCATGTTTTGTGCGCGAAGCGTCTTTTTTTTGGGGGGGGATATCACACATTTTTGGTGGTCTTGGAGTAAAGGAGTGGAGTGTATACCGGCTGATTTCGTCAACATCCGACCAAGTGGCTGTTTTCCGAAAACCTCCTACAGCGTTCCCAGGGTGGTGTGGTGTCGATAGGAGCTGATCCCATCGAAATCCGACCACTTTTAGTTTCCCCCCTCCCCCACCCTTCACCTCTGATCTGAAAATTTTCTGGATACCTCCCACTGTGTACCCCGGGTGGTGTGGTGTCGATAGGAGTTGAACCCGTCGAAATCCGACCACTTTTATCATTCCCCCCTCACCCTATGAAAATGTTCGGGATATCTCCCACAATGTACCCATGGTATCACAGTCCCTGATCGAATCCACCCACTCGATCTATCATAATGCCCAGGTTGAATGTGCCTCCACCCCCCTCCACCCCACTACTAATCGATAGGGTGGGGGTTGAACATTTTTGAATCCCGGGGGTCCCCGAACAAATCCCCCCACTCACAGGGACGATACCCCCTCTTGGCTGTGTGTGATATCCAGATGGACGGATAAACATCCTCACCCTTCCCTCACCCCCCCCCCCCTCCTCTTGAGCGTTGAAGGGGGAAACCTACAAAAGGCACTTCCTCATGATAAATGTGGCCTACATCCAAAATTTCGTCGGAATCGGACCAGGGTAACTGATAGGTAGATATTGTGGGGTAAATAATCAGGTGAAAGAAGAAACAAAAAAATTAAGAAAGTCCCTAAGCATGCGTTTTGACGCATCGTTTTAGGTAACTTAAAATCGCCCTACTATTACATATTTGACATCGCATTACTGAGACCAGGTGCCCCTCTCAGGATATGCAAAGAAAATCGGTGTTAACCAACATGGTGGGGTAGGGAGGGGCTAAAGTTGGGCTGAAGTTCTACTTTTTTATATATACGCGACACTTGTCTGCATTGTGGCTTGACTAGCATCTCGCTTGATCCCCTTTAGTATTCCCCCAGACTTATTCACAAACTTTTCTTCCCACTTCTATAGACAGAGGACTGTATGCAGAACTTAAGCTTACAGGTGTGGTTAAAAATTTGTGATATTTGCCATCTTAGATGAAATGTTGTCATAACAACAATTAAGCTAACAATTTCTGCTTCTTCCTAACTTCACTCCTGGGAAGAGTATTGATTCCAACTTACGGTAAACTTCTGCTCAAATCCCAAGCAGAGCGTAGAAAACTCGAAAATGTTTGGAGGCGAGGAGTTAAAATCTTTATTAAATTACGAATAAAACGACTCGCATGCATTGGTGGTTCGTGAGGCATCGTCCAATTTACATGCCCACAATGTTAGGGGAAAAGCGTGAGTTCTCAGCAACGTAATTATTGTGTATGTATTCAACAAAGTGCTGAGTCTTTGCCGATTCTACATCAGGTTCCTCAAAATCCAATCAGATAGCAGAAGCATATATCGCCCATTGGTACAGCGGGAAATGAGCGGGCTGATCCAGCAGCCAAGAAGGCTGCCTTAAATATCGATTTGGTAGAAGACTTTGATTTGCTACAAGCAATTTACTTCAGTCATCTTGCAAAGCAGCGAGCTTTAAATGTATGGGAATATGAGTGGGCAAGAACTGCTAATAGATCCCATCTCAAGAAAGTTTTTCCCAACAGTTCACGACCCTGAAAGTTTCATTTAAGCAGTCCTACAAAATGACTCAGGTACTCTTGGCTCAAGGACATAAAAAGGCATTCTCCAAAGATTTGCCATCAGGGGTGACGACGGCTGCAGCTGTTCGGTAGGACCTGGGATCACCTCATCCTAGTTTGTGATCTGACTGAAGAACAGAAGACGATATTGCTGGGGAAGATTGTACTTTCTGGAGTGGTGTGGCCAATTAAATTCAGTTCTCTGATCAAGGATTATTTGAGTGATTTTGTTGTTTTCGTGAATTCGATTGACTTTTGCATTTTTGATCAGAACAAAATTTAATTATGTTAAAGTAATTTAATAATGAATTTTGAGTTACTGTTGATTTTTGTGTTTATATATCACCTGTAATCGTCGAAGGGTGCAGGCGGTAATATAATACTTTATTGTAGAGTGCTCTTTAGAAAAAAAAAGAAAAAAGTTCCAGTCGTGCAGCATGATCGTATGGGCGAATTTCCATAAATTATCGTATTGAATAATGTTAAATTGCTTTGAAATTTCAGCTTTTTGAGTGCAAGCAAATTGTTAACTATTAATTTTATGGCAAAAAACGTATTCTAATTGCCTATTCAAATAGAGGCTTTGAATTTTTAGCTTTTTTTGCAGTTTTCATCGATTTTTTAGCAAATTTTAATTAATTTTAAGTACATTTTTCAGCATTATTTTGTACGAGTATTATATCGAAATGCGATGGTGACTAGATATATTTCAATTTAATTCGGTTCGAAAAAGAAATCCTGCTTCGTTATTCAAACTATTATCCAATCGATAATGGATTATGTATCATTGTCCTGTTCCTATCCTGAATATCTTGTTGCTGTATGTTCCACAAAAATTAATGGTAGTGTTCTTTTTTCCAGGTAAGAATTTCTTGAGCATCATTTTTCGGAATTCGTAAGTTTTTTTTTCCCCCTTCAATTAATAGCACCGTAGGAAACTCTAGAAAGCTTTTTTAAAGACTTTTTGATACCCATATACGTAATTTTTGGTCCGTTGCTGTGTTTAATTATTACGTACTCTCAGTGTCACGGCTTTTTTTCAATTGTCCAGGGGAGAAATGTTTTCCCCCATCTGCTTTCATCATTTTAATAAATGTGTGTTACGTTACATGATTTCCTAAATTTCTACTAGTTTTCATTTTTTTTATACTCTTAATTTAACAAAACATGCTTTTAACTTAACGAAAATGAATGCAATTCTTTTGATATACCCTAAAGTGAAATGAGAATTGTTTGTATAATATGGAATTCCTCAGACTTATGGATATTCAATTCAATATCAAATATTATTCAGCTTTTATCCCTTTTCAAAATCTACTGTTTTGACGACATCATAAATATCCTATTGGTGGACTCACTAGTATCCGAGGACCAACAATACAGTAAATATTTCATATACGGACAGTGGGTTGGTTGGTTTCGTTTCTGTAGGTGGTGGAACTCCGCAAATAAAGCCTAAGTAGGTATTCTTTCCATTATGCTCAGCGCGTTGCCTCCCTGAATGTTCCTGTACTCTCCTCGTACATAAATTTCCGAATGTTATATTTTATAGTTAATAAACTATATTTGAGCAATAGTCTGCCAAAAAATATAAATTTAACGATTTTTAGCCGTTTTTAGGCTGTTTTAGTGATTTTTTTAGAACACTTTTTGAAATTTGACCAATTTAATGTTCTCAAAAAGTGCTGGCCAACGAATTCATCCTTTCATAACTTCAAAAATAAATGTGTCAGGTAATGACGACTACGCGTAGGACAGGATTCCAACGAAAGCATTTTTCCCGCCTACGTGTAGGTAGGCCTTTTTTCCGTACACGCGTAGTTCTACGCGTTGACGCATAAATTCGCGCATGCGCAGTTGGTATTTCAGTATTTTTGGGTAAACGGGTAGAAAATTACGGGAAGAACAAAACTCACTATTTAGATCCCACCTTACGAAAGCGGGACTTATGTGGTCAAACCCCAAACTATCGCGTTCCTTCAGTCTATTTATTTACTTTTAATTGTTCGAAATTACGACGTATTTCCCCTTGTAGCTTAGTTGGACGTCCAAAAAGAGTAGGTGGTGAGAAGCTAAGGTTACCCTACGAAACTAGGAACTGATTCAACTACGACATTCAACTATTTATTCTACGCTCTACGTTGATAGTTAGTTTTTAATTTATTTCTTCTAGTAATAGTTCTTTATTTCAATTAATGAATTAATAATAATTTCATACCGTCTATCTACACTGGCAAGTAGTGAAGTTCATTTTGAATCGAAATCTACTTATTATGTTCCTTGGAAAGGTTGATTTTTGGCGCAAGAACGGAATTTTTATCTCAATACTAAGGAGAGTTATCGTCTGGAATGACATATATATGTATATGAAAAAGCGTTAAACTCTAGGATTCGTTTCAGAATGCCTCAAAACGGATTTCAATAATGTAATGTTCAATGTTAATGTTTGTAATTTAATAATGAAGAATGTTTCAAAAATGTTTATTTTGCATTAGTTCATATTCTACAAAATTTCGCTAAAAACTGCCCCCCCCCCCCTTGCGGATTTGGTCTTAGAATGGTGTAAAACGGATTCGTTTTCGGTAGTTTTTATTCTATTGTATTTATTCATTTTTTCGTGATTGGGTTGTGCCTCAATCCCCTGGATCAATTCTAATAGATCGTCCCTCTTATATACGAAGCCTTGCCTTTATAACCTAGCTCCTAAAAACGTAAAAACTGCCCTTTCCCGAGTAGTGATGTGGCAGGAGAATCCACTACGCACTACCGTTCACTGACATGAATGAATTGAAAAAAAAAAAAAAAAAAATCAAGATATGCCGAAAACTGTTTCTGAGTAGAATTAACTCCCGAAATTCTTTCCATATCAGTTCACGATTGCTTTGTGCGCCTTAAAGTTGAATAACAGTTCTGGGCTGTAATATGTGACTGAATATAATATTCACACGAGAGAATGAAATGATGATAAATTTAGATGGGTATCATACGTACATACCACATATGTTCATACACGAGTATCTGTATTATTTCAACAGCGTAACATGTTCACAGTCATTCTTTCAAAATCATAGTACGAAAGTAGATACCTACCTAAATTAATATTTATAAACTTGACCTGTATCTCAATCTTTACAAATATTATTAATATTATCAGCCTGATAGTGCCGAACAGGATCCAATTCGTTCTCCGAACATCCCTTTTATTATTTTAAATGTTTTATACTTTTAATAGGTTTATACATTGGCTTCATAAACATCATCTCTTGTTTATTTCTATTTCTTAAAGGTAATACGGGCTTTAAAAAAATCGGGTTTTGAGTTTTGAGAATTTTGAGTAGGTAATCAATAGTAAGAAAATGAAAAACATTAAGACACAAATGTGCTAACGATTATTCTAAACCCATATTTTTACGTCATTAAATTCATGGATGTACAACTCATGTTTAAGTGCGTACTCGAATTGCGTATTATGTGTTTTTAGATATTTAGGTTTTCTTTTTTTTTTTTTTTATAAATAAGTTTTTCATCTAGATAGTAGACCCAAAATACGATAAATACAAACGTGGAAAAACCACACAAATCAGCCTACAACTTGGGCCGACTGAAAATCCACAGAAAAAACGAAACGTACGTTTTTGGGCTCACTCCCCTTCCCGCTGAAGCGAAATTTGAAAATCTGCAGACGTAGAATGTTCAGCAGTACTAGAAAGACTAGTTTTGTAAATAGTAGCCAAGCAATCCCATCTTTACGCCGACGCCGCCAGTGCCTGCTTGCCGTTAGGGTGTTGAGCTGGAAGGTTCCCCGCAATGCTGCTAACCTTGAGTTTGTCAGACAGCAGTTGTTGTGGTACGATTGTGGCATAAGAACTGCTCCAAAACCCAACATTTCTGCTGAATTCACTGCTGCACTACATGAATCAGTGGATGGTGCGACTCCGACTGTGATGTGAATCCTCCATATCCTCCCAGTGAGTGAAATGGGCTTCAGAGAGAGCATTAGAGATTACTATCGACATTTTCACGCCGCGCATTGGAATATATGAACAACCTAGGTGGACTATAGTATTTTATGCGCCTATCTTATTGGAAATTTGACGCTGATTCAGAATATACTCCATGTCCCTTTACCTAAGTAGGCTTTTTAACCCTTTATTGCCAAAAACCCCTCTAAAAATACGTTGTTTGGCATATTTTCCCAAATTTACCCATCTAAAACCGTTCAAAAAATTCTTGCATGAAAGTGTAGAAAATTATATTTTGCGTCGATTTATCACCACAAAAAGCAAAATGCATTGTGGACGAATTGTATTGATTTTTAAAGTTCATCAGCAACGAAAAATACCCTTTATCGATTTTTAGAAGATAAAGTTGCTATTTAATCGAGTTTCTCAAATAAATTTGTCAATCATCAAGTTCTGTGTCGATCATAAACAACAAACATCGTCACTAAGTTTAAATGAGGAAGCAGCACGGAAAAATATTGGGGAAACAAAATTAAAACTTTGATTGCTATGTGGTTAACAACAAAAACGAAGAATTTAGCTTAGCTTCAAATAGGTACAGGAATTTACTCGGATACTAGGTACAAATGTTTAAATCAACTGCTTATGATCGTTAAATATATATTTTTTAGCAGAATAAGTAAGTAGAAACAGCTTCTATATAGATCTGAACTATCAGAAATTAGTGCACAACCTTTTGTTGAAAGATAAACTTACATTACATAAAAATGTGCTAAAAATCTATTTAAACTACTAAAATTTGTTTTTAAATCCTAAAAATGGTTTGAGTAGCAGAATATCTATTTTTTAATTTTTTGTCGTAAATTCGATACCAAGTAAACAATTTCTGTACACAGAAAGTGCTCACATTTCAGAACCGAATCAACTACTTGAATATAATAACTGAAATGACGAAAATTCGCTCATATGGTCATGCTGACTGCTTTAGTCTCAATGTCTAGTTTGCCTGTGAATGGAAACATGAATTAATCACTGGCTTGCTATGAGGAATGATTTTTCATGAATACTTCTTCTTTCCTGTTGCACTTTTCTAATTTTCCCGATAGTTTTGCAAAATATCATGAAATCTGATCCAAAAGGCACTGCATTATCTCTCGATTCGGCCTTTTGTCCATCCTGTCCACTAAATGAGTGAAGAAACGCGCATAAATATCAGCCCTGCCCCGTTTCCGCCATTTTTTGTAGAAATTTCATTTTGGAAATTTTAGAATTGTTCCAGAAAATGATCAAAATCTCATGAAACTTTGAACAAAATCACGCAAGAACCAGCTTGGGGTCTGTTGGCGATAAGTCTTCTTTATTAGAATGAAACCCTGAAACATAAAATTCCTACAATATGTATGAATGCAATAAATTCAAATACGTTCACTTCACTTATTTGACTGGCTGTAATCCATTATTTCCAGGAACCATCGAAGAGTGACTGAAGACTATGCGAGACATTATAATTACTGTTTATTGACTTTGAACGTTATTATGATAAAAAGATACTGTCTTGTTCCCATAGGGAGAAAAACGTGGTTTTTCAGGAACGAATTCTCGGTTATGGAGAAAAAAACCGGTCATCAAATCAAACTAAGGTGGTTTCTGGACTTCAATACCAATGAGGTAAACGCGTGCATAGAAAAAAAGGGGTTGAGGGGGGGGGGGGGGGGATCCTTCATATTGTCCACCTAAATGGCTCAAATGTTCCGTTGTGCGCCGTCCGGGTGGCTACATTAGGTAGTCGTGGATCTGTAGATACCTTTCGATGTGCCTGTTGGGGTAAAAATGAGGGGTAGAGCAGCCCATGGACTCACAGTGGCCGCATCTTACATCATGATGCTGTTTCCAAGGAGATAGGAGGTGCCCTGGCATGTTGCGGTTGGGAAGTGGAGAGGGAGAGACATCACATGCCGAGTGAACGGAATAAGAAGCCAAATATTGTTGCCGCTAAGGCTGATGCTTCTGCCATAATCCAAGAGGTCCAGGTTATTCAGTGGCAGTGTGTAGACATGGAGCAGACCGGGCAGGCGAAGGTAGAAGAGATAAGAATGATAGAAGCAACCTGCGGCACGCGATATCCGAGTTAAAAGGAGAAGAGGAAAATAACATCAAGGTCTGCAAATGGCGCGGAGTGTGGTGTGGGGAAAATGCCACGGATTTAATATGTTCATATTGGGAGGAGTTCTTCGTGGTACATATCTCCATCCGTGTTCTCCAGGGCTCTTATCTTAACTGGTGATCGTTTTATCGGGCACTTCCTTTCACCCCTCTCTCCTTCCTCCTCCTTCCTTAACTACCTTGACCTCATGGGCTGGCTTCGGGTAAACCTGGGCGTCCTCCCTACTTTATAATTTATTTTTTAGGATGTGCTCCCTCTGCCTTTGAGGGGAATTTTCGTAAAAATAAAAATAAATAAATAAAAACTATAATAATAAATAAAGTGTGCCGTGTGTCTGAAATCTTTGTAACAAGCTTAATTTCCAGTTTTCATCCGATTTTGACGAAATTTCCTGGAATGGTGGTGGTTAGGGTGTAGATGACACCCTGTCAGTTTCATTGTTCCCAATCAATATTTCACTCTGCGCATGCTCAAACGTAAATCCAATCAAGCGGTATTTTTACACACACTTGTTGTCCGATCTCGCTCAAATTCGGAGGATAGTTGGGAGAAGACGATTTAATAGCCCCATATTGATTTCAACACAATTGTATCGCTAGTAGCTGCTTCGTATGCACGAATTGAAATACTTGTATCAAGGTACTTTTTTTCTTTAGTTGGCTATTCAATTTAGAAAAAAATCAAGTTGACTGTTTAAATTTCTAATCACTAAATAATTAATCCCCTCCACGCTGTTCGCCGTTTGAAACCCTTTTCCCACTCTGCTGGAACGTCTTTTCACGAAATTTGCCTTAAAAATCACATATTGAATGTGGATGTGCCTGATATCTCGGCATCGCTCAACAACACCAAGCAGTAAAATTCAAGAGAAATTTTAAAAAATCACAATCTCTGAAGCCTTTAGAAAGAAAAGTATTTCCTTCAATTTTGATAGAACCCGGTTAGTTTTTTTTTTTTTTTTTCTTTTTTTCCCCTAAAGAATTGAAGAGACACGACCGTGAAGACACACGAACTTCATCTGATTTGGGTCAACTCGTATTAGGGGGAAAAAATAAATAATATCTATATAAAAAATGTAATATGTAAAATTAAAAACACTAATCTGCTTTTATTTCACTATCCAGGTTCAACATTAATTAGTTCGTGAAATTTGACCGCAAAATTTAAAGTACTACAAATTACACCACGCGAATCTTCAAATTATTCCAATTACGTTTCCTTCAATCACATAACGTATTGGATGACTCTTGGACCCGTAATAACAGGGCAAATGTAACTAAAAACAGATAGGAGGACAGATTGACAGAAGGAAAATAATTGAAAAGAAACGCCACATTTCGTGATTCTAATCAATGTTGACTTGCTTTAGATGTCAGTAATGTAGATACAGGTGATACGTATTTTCAATTCGATTAAATTAATTGAGAAACTCATTAGTTTAATGAATCTGTTATACTGGGTCTCAAGGAAGAGTCCGATTAGTATGGGCGTCTAACTAGGTATCTGAAGTTATATCCGTGCAGTTTCAGCTACATCATACCATACATCTTGGTACCTATTATATGTGAGCTCAACAGAATCGTACCATTGGATTACATATTAAAGGTATGATGTTAATCTGTAGGTAATATTGAATCATGCCTTCTCCAGTATACTCAACGTAGGTACTGATTACACAAACACATGCTTGTTGCTTATGATAATCACCGGCGGGCCGGCCGACCAGGCCCAAGGTCAAATTGTAGATTCAAAGCTCCCTACTTAATTTTAAATAGCCACTCAAAAACTGCGTAGAACCCATATCGGAATCCATCACTTCTCACATAACACCTGCATAGCAAGGCTTCTGGGACGGTTTAGCATAAAGCTACTAGGGGTCATGAGGCGATGCCTCCAGTCGGCTCAAAGTCAAGGGATGAAGAATAATCCCCAGTACGTCTATCATTGTACTTTCTACTATTTATACTAATACAGTTTATTTTCACTAATACAACTAGCACTACACTTGGTACTCAATTTCTATTATAAACTAGTCTTGGTAATTATGAATGGAAAATAACTATACTGTTTGACGGAGCGATGAATATCTGGTCAGCCCGCTACCTTCATCCGAAGTTTTTTTAGAAAAAGAAAAAAAACGATAGTTACTGAACAATAAAATTTTTCGTCAAATCGTAGAATCTTCCTTTTTTCAAATGGCTTTAATTCCTTAATAATGCCAAAATCTTGCGGTGCTACTACTATGAAAAACTTGTCACAGGGAATCAGCTTTCTACCCGCGGAAATTATTCTTAGCTAAAGTACTTGTTAAAGAAAAATGAAGATCTTAAATGCCGAAAAAAAAAACACTTTTTTTTTTTTTTTTCAATTTGGGCATTGATTTCTTCTTTATATTTATGCTGAAATGAATTTTGCTGCGAATGGTTCTGCTACCCGGAAACAATATTGTTGATGTACAAAATTTTGATTTGAGCCTTGATATTTGTAGAAAAAGATCTGACATAAATGTGTCCAACATAGGATACACAATGGAGAAAGTTTAAATTGGTTTTATACACAAATAGTATTTATAGATATCTCCTTTTCTAGCCTGTTTGAAAGCTTTACGTACAATGATTACCATTAAAGTAGGTATATCAGCAGTACATTATTTAGTTATTTCATTTTATTTTTAACTTTTTACTGTTGGGTCTTCTTCATACTTGAATACCAATGACCCAAACACTGTACACAAATACATGGTGCGGATCTGAATAGTTGATGAGAAGAATCTTGGAGAAATACAAAACAGCACTAGCGCATTTCCTAAATAGAATTATTTCAACTAGGAGGTTCAACTTGAGAAAATCACTATTATCTTATGTTTTCTCGTTACAAAATTATCTTGAACCGCGCAACTACAGACAGCACTGTTCTTCGATTTCACTTATACAAACCTCGAATGAATTAAGGGATCACTTTTATTTGTAGACGTCTGAGTCCTCAGATCAATCGGAGAAAGTTCACATTATATCTCATGACTAGTTGGTTCACCCGTGCGTTGCACAGGTTGACTTGAACATTATCAAATAGCCTGTGACCCAAGTTAAAGTAATTCTGATAGATTCGCCCACTCAGATCCCCATTTGGTTCAGTGAATTTCAAACGCTTCACCATCCTCCCCCCTCCCCACCCCACTGGGTCAGATTTCAAAAATTTGAAAAAAGTAGTCTTTGACTTGAATTAGAGTAATCCAAACATATTCGACAATCAAATCCCCAGCTCGTTCAGTGATGACAAAGATACCCCATTTCTCTCCCCCCCCCTCCCCCCCCAAGGGTTAGATTTGAAAATTTTCAAGTAGCCTGTGATTTAAGTCAGAATACTCCAAACATATTCGACAACTCAGATCCCCTGCTCGTTCAGTGACGTTCGAAACGCTATAACTCCACCGCTTCCTCCCCTCCATTGTGGGTCAGATTTGAAAAATGTGAAAAGTAGTCTGACTTGAATTGGAGTAATTCAAACATACTACACAATCAAATCCCCAGTTTGTTCAGTGACGACAAAGATACCCCCCCTCCACCCATAAAACACCCCCTATGGTGCAGATTTGAAATTTTTAACCTTTCAAACCTTCTTTCTCTGTACTTCCACAAATAATTCAAGACCAAAATTAGCCAAATCGGTTCAACCGTTCTCGAGTTTTAGTGAGACTAACGAACAGCAATTGATTTTTATATATATAGATAGATAGATAGATTAGGTACCTACCTAATGGAGATGGGATGTACCCTGTTCTTTTTGTTTTGTCTCACACTAAGAAAGATCAAGCGATCAGCGATATCAAGCTCCGGCAAGAGCCAAAACAGATTGAAATCTGACATTTTTCTCGAAAGAAGAACCCCCCCCATTTTTCCCACAATTTTTGAGAAATTGAAGTGAAGTGAAACTTGGAGAGCATTTATTGGGTGCCTAATACTAAGCTTTAAGCAAATGAAAATCAGAAAAAAAATCTAAAAATTTTTTGGACTACCCAAGGGTACTTAGAAAACAATTTTTCCATTTTTTGCCGAGTGGCGCCTCATTTCAAAGATGTTTTAATGCTGAACACGATGGTGAAGACAGAATTGCGATATCTCACTCCGTTCTCGGATTAGAGGTGATAGGTAAGAAGAAACGCGATTCATTCCGTTTTGGCTCAAGTCGGTGTTTGATATTGCTGATCTTTCTCAGTGTTTACGCTAAAACAAGGGGAAAAAAATCCATTTCCACTAGGCACCTAATCATGAGATATAATGTGAACTTTGTCCGATTGATCTGGGGTCTTTGGCGTCTACAAGGAAAAGCGATCTCTTGAATTATTTTTTAGGTGTGTATATTCACAATGTTAAGGGCGAGCCCACTTACTAATAATAACGTTAATGTTTGTTATTGATGATGGCCTAACCGTCGAAATCGATTCAACATTGTAACTCTTTATTTTTCGTGGAAATAGACAATGTTTTTTCACTAACTTCCGTTTTGGTAATGGCATTAGAGATCTATGATCAGGGCCTACTTTTCAATTGAGGACATGGTACTATGGACAAAACTAGTATTAGGAGAACTCGTGTCACTAGCATTGCTTCTCTAGGGATTCTTCAAGAGGTCTATGGTGCAGGTAATTTGTAGGGTTGAAGAGGACATGGAACAATTGCTTATATCTCGAATTGAACTGTGGGATGTGTGATGGATATGGGTAGTTCCTCCTTCTCGATTCTTGAAAACGCTGGAATTGGGGATATTCCTGGCGTTATTCAACCTTCAGGATATCGTCTAGGTGTAGCAGGTCAATCGCCTCTCCCCTTTGTAGGGGGAACTACTACATCCCCATCACCTCCTTGTCTCAAATGGCGAAACGGATCATCCGTAGAAGCTCGGGACAGTCAATAAGCCCATTTAGCTTATAGTTCAGCACCTGAGAGGACATACGAAAATATCTCACAGTAGTTTCTCTTCTGATTCGTGTTTGGAAGGTTCTACTTGGTAGGCACACTACATCGGAAGGGGGTGGAGGCGCTCAGTATCCTAGTGCGTCTAGTTAATTGCTTGCATTCCGGCTACTACTAGATTGAGTAAAACGCATTTGGTCTCAAATTGTTCATTTTTGAATTTCCTAAAAATTTTGTTGTTCAAAATATCATTATGAAGTGAATATTTTTCTCACAATATGCCTTCGAAGTTTAGAAACGTGTAAATTATGGTCTAGAAACAGGCCTGAGAGCCATCTCGGCGGGAGTCCTCCGCGGTATCACCATCTGCGTCCTGAGGGGTTCTTACTTAAACTGGTGGTCATTTTATTGTGGCACTTCCTTTCATCCCATTCTCCCTCCTTATCCTGCAAAATCCCTTATCCCTAGAGCCGGCGTCGGGTAAACCTGGGCGTCCTCCCCACTTTTTATTGATTTATTTGTTTATTTTTTCAATTTAATGGTGTGCCCCCTCCACCTTTGAGTAGAGTTTTGTAAAAAAAAAGTGTGTCTTGTGTCCGCAAATCCTTGTAACAATGTTATTTTCCAGTTTTCGTCCGATTTGGATGAAATTTTCAGGTGATGTGCGGGCTTGGGTGTAGACGGCTCCCTATTAGTTCCATCGTTCCTGAAACAATACTTCACTCTGCGCATGCGCAAACGTAAATTCTACCAAGCATCGTTTTCTCACGCCCTAGTAGTCCGATCTCGCTCAAATTTGGATGATTGCTAGGAGATGACGGTTTGATCATCCCATATCAATTTCAACATGATTAAATCATAATAATGATAATAATATAATAATTGTTTTAATATCTACTGCGGATGCGCCAATGTAAAATCCTTGTAACGACCTTAATTTCCACAGTTTTCATCCGATTTTGATTAAATTGTAATGGAATGCGCGAGTGAGGTTGTAAATGGTCGCCTCCCAGTTCCATTATTGCCAAATCAATATTTCACTCTACGCATGCGCAAACGTAAGTTCCATTGTGCTCCATTTTTTCACACCCTAGTCGTTCGATTTCGCTTAAATTTGTTTGATAGTTGGGAGAGTACGATTTGATTACCCCATAATAACTTTAACATGATTGTATCATTAATAGCTACTGCACATGCGCCAATGTGAAATCCTTGTAACGACCTTCATTTCCACAGTTTTCATACGATTTTGATGAAATCGTCAGTGTATTCGCGGGTTAGGTTGTAGATGGTTCCGTAATTATTTCATTGTTCTCAACTCATCAGTTCATCCTGCGCATGCGCAAACGTGAATCACATTGAGTATCATTTTTTCCCTTCTTAATTGACCTATTATGACGTTTCACTCTACTTCTTGATTTACTCTTTTCCACAATGAATTTTCCTAGATCATTTAAAACTTTTCAGACATCTATACATTCATGTGACGGAAACGAGGAAGCTATGTGCCACACGTTCTTGGCAGACGTTAGTCTTTTTGATTTTTCGCCAAAACTAAGTTAGTTAAGGAAAAACTGCCTGCGAGATCAGTCAGTTAAAGAGAGTTAGATTCTGCGTCGAATAACGTACTCACATCTGAAATTTGAATAGAAAGTATCGCGAGTCAAAAGTCAAAAATGGCGATTTTTCCCGTAGGTATTGTTTTTTTTTAAATTGAGTTTTTAGCGCTCCAGTCTCTGATGTAGTTACTCCAAATGAAAAATTTAACAATTAATGTTTTAGAACATCTATTTTTGTTTCTAATGGGTACCAAATGTTGGAAATTTTGTCAAAATTTAGCACAATTATGACAAATAATTCAAATTAGTCATCATACTGCTCCTCCTTCCTACGTCTGAGTTGGTTCGTCTAAATAACGTTCATTTTGTTATAGCTACTAAATTTTTAACGAAATTTGACTGTATCATCCTTATAGTACTGAATTTAGTTATTGCTAATATTATTAGTGAATTTAATTAATTTTCACGAAAAAATACTTATTTCCATAGAAAACTATCAGGCCAATCCGGGAAACATGATACATACAAGCACTATAATAATTATTTGTTAATAATATTAATGTAATAGAGATCACAGAAAAAAGGTACCTATATTTAATTATGTAATGTTGATTTTTATAATTAATATTCGTACACCACTCTCCTCCGATTGTCAGATAACACTGCTGACTACTGCTCTTCGACTACATCCACCTGTCTGGATAATAAGGACATCCAAGTCTCATGATATAATTATCTTTACTGAGCATTTGGGGCGTTAGGCCATACTCAAGTGATATCCACCCCAGTCAGTAGGGTTGACTCCATGCCTCAACTATTTCTTTACATTTTTGTATGTCTTCATGCCATAACGTTTGAAGATATTTGACGTAGGAGAGAGCCGAGTGGAATCTTCCAATATAATTTTATTTTAAGCTTTTGCAACTATTATCCGCTCTCCTTGTCCCTTCCTATCTCATGCCATTCATTATGGAGGATCTTTTGGTCAGTATGTGTCAACCACATCACGGTTCTTTGTGTGGAGTCACTTTCACTGACAGAACCTCTTCACCACACTGTATAGTTGCAAAACACTTCACTGCCCAAAAATAGTTGCTGCATGAGATAACCCAACTGGCTGGAGTTCAAATCCCCAGATACTCAGCCTACTCACCTTATATTACATGGTTGTATGAGAGTGCGCTTGGCCCTGCAGTTGCAAAAAGGTAGACCTCAGTCCTTAGATGCTCCTATTGTAGGTCATGTTTTTTCGTTAAAACTGGCTTCAGGTTTATATTTCCGTGCATGAGATTATTGTACCGATTTTGTACTCCTGGAAGGATCATCTCCTGTAAATTCCTTCAAAATCTTCTTTTTTTTAAGAATATTAAAAAAAAAAAAAAAAAACCGAAAACCCGATGTTAACGTATTTTTCCGAGCACAAGGGTTATAGGATAGTGTTCGTACCTCTGAAAGTAGTGACTCCAGCGTACATGTAGGTGCATACATACATGCACATTATGTTCACCCATGCACATGCATCCACTCATCTCTACATACGTACATGCAGTTTTATGAGATGTATACGTTATGGGAAATCCCCGACCCTCGTCAAAAACTAGCATTACCCGGGAAATAAGCGAATCTGCCATGGAGATTGGAAAATGCACGATAAGGACCTGTGCACACGACGTATGAAGGAAGGACAGCTGTCAGCTCGTTACTCCTACAAGTGGCCACCTCAAATGGTACAAGTCCGATGAGACCCCACATCAGTCGGGTCTTTACCATCAGCTATCGGTATAACCAAGCTTTTGCAAGTACCATCGGGAATTTATTTATTTTATTCATTTATTTGTTTTTTAAATCTTTATTTCTATTATCAAGAATATTTTTACATAGAAACTGAGAAATTGTGTACTAAAACAAAGATAATACGCTTCTGTTAAATTTACATTTCTTAAAAATTAGCAAAATTTTCTCCTCGCTTCGTTATGGAAATTAATCCCCAATTTGAGCTCAAGAGCTCGTGTTAGGGGATTAGAAGCAGTACACAGATGTTTGCATAAAAAATCAATCGAAACATTAAATTTAAGTTCCAGACACACTACCCACATAAATACTTAGAGTAAATTTTTTCATGTGTTGTTGAAAAATATTAGAAAAAAAGGAAAGTAACAATTACCTTATAGTCCAGCAAGATAATGGTATCGTGAATGACTTCATTTTTGCAGTCTGGTCGCTTGGAAATTATATCAAACTTTGCATCACCACCAATTATTGCAAGTGTCGCTGTACTTAGAACGCGATCAAAAGCTTCCAGAAGTATCTATCAACTTCAACTACACATGATAAATGAGATCAATAAAGCGTCATAACACTGTGATGATCTTATTAATTACAATCTCCACGCCGATCATACTACACCCAAAAACATTGAATTCGAATGGGGTTTTTACAGTTAATTTACTACTAATAAGCATGATACTACTACTTTTTATAATAATTAATTGTAATCCCCGAAGTTTAATAATGCCATACTCCATAGGTAATACATATTTGCTTTTTAGAACAGGTTAAACTATCGTGGCATCTTGAATTGCAAATTACTAGTTTGGCCCTGCACTTGCACTTCGCCGTGGAACATTTGGTTTTGCAGTCGCTTGTATAGCTTTGGCCACCTGTGAGACTTAGGTGACTTGCGTTTGGTCTAAGAGTCTCCTGAGTGTTTTGTGGAACTGCAGACAATGGCACTAAGTTTTCCTCGCATGTGCCGAACTGGCCGAGGGTGTACGGCTGAGGGAGTTGTCCGGCAGTCGTTCCAAGACGATATTAATCCCCATCGATGACTTCACTCACTACAGCAAGAACAGATCATGGTCGAGGTTTGCCCGCCGGCATATGCAAATCCTAGGAGTGACAGAACATAGCTGGGAAAAGCCCGGCGGCGAACAGCGAGATCGGGCTATTTCCGCCTCGACTTGTCATAACTAGAATCTCCCGCTCGTCTTCTAGGATAACCCCGAACCACAGCGCTTCATTGTGCTTTTATCATTACCCTTGGCCAAAACGCGAATTTCCCAGTAAATGCTAGTTTTTACCCAGGGTCGGGGTTTTCCCGTAACATTTAGATATGAGTTCAGATTATGTCAACCCACATTCCGGCGGAGCTTCAGAAATTATTGTTTTAGGCCGATTGCAATACTTTAAATTGATCCAACAAAGTCCTCCAAATAACTAAAAGTTGGAGTTCCCCACTACAACAGTTTAAAATTCATTATTTCATCACTTCATATAATTCATCAATGGTGTAATCACAATGAAACCCATACCCATATACTCTCAGAGCCTTTTTCTCGTTGCCTTATTACTGTCCAGAATAATTCTGGATTAGCATATGATTAGCATTCCAGTTAATCAATCGCAATTCAACATCATAAAAATTATGGTGTACAGGAAATATATGCAAATAGCCTGTCTCTATTTCACCATTGACGAGATAATTTATTGCGCACTCTGTTATGCTATGGAGCGGGACGCCGCTGTATTTTTCACCTCTAGGAGCACATCCAGTAAAATCAAGACTAATTCTCAATTTTCACTAAAATCACAAGCCAAACATAGGGACATCCATGCACCTAATACATGCATTACTTACCGACATTATTGGTTTATCGTCAGATTTTCAACATTAATTATTTTCCCTCTCGAGATTGTTTTACCTACCTACCTGTTAATGAGTAATAATTGAAATTTTATCGTAAATATAATTCTGTATCCAAATTATTAGTAAGGTAGGTCTCCTACTGAAAATAAGAAATTATCTTTCATGAACTGTAAGGGTCTGTAAAGCTGTAGATGGTCCTTTATTAAATTCGTTGCTCACAAATGAAAAAGAAAACGTAAAATCCATCAAGCATAATATCCTCAAGTTTTGTCGTTTGATCTCGCTCAAATTCGAAGGATAATCGGAAAAAGACGATTTAATCATTCCATATCAATTTCATCCCGGTCGTATCTTTTGTAGCTGCTGCGCATGGGTTATTGTGAAAACCATCACTTGTACTGTTTTCATTTGATTTCGATGCCCTTTTCTGGAATTGTACGGTTTTGACTCAGAATGTCTCCTATTAATTTCATTACTCAAAAATCAATAGTTTATACACAGCGAGTGCAAACGTACAAATAACATAAATGTTATTTTCTAATGGCCTACCAACAGGCGACATAGGAGGTGTAACGTGGAGTTAATAACGTAGTCAAACGTTGTTGGTCGCTATTTTGCAGGTTAATTTATTAGTTAGAAAATTCGAAATTACCACGGGCGGCGGCAGAAACCGCATTATCGTACGGTGCTGCTCAGAAGGGGCAGTGAAAGGAACCAGCCTCCGTGTTGTAGTTCGGTCCCGACTCGCTAGATGTCACTGACCCCTTTCTCACGTTCTGATTCTGGGATCCCATTTCGCCTTCAGAACTTCAGATCGGGTGGGGGGTCCAAATGCGCTTTTAGCAATCCAACCTCATTGGGATTATGTAGGAGGAGGCGAGCGCCGGTCGTTCCTTTGGCCATAACGTTGTTCCAGAACACAAACTAACACTCCCCATCTATATCCACTTCCGATATAAATAAATCAAAAGCAAAGTCGTCGCTTCGCCTCTACAGTTCCCTTGGCACTAGGACAGCTTGGGTATAAGCTTGACCCACTTGATATCAGTATGTTGTACCTACCTCAACTGTACTTTAAAAGAAAAATAAATAAATATAATAAAATTGTGGTTCAGAAGATTTCCAACAATTCAAGTGAGGGCCCAAATCCTATGATACCACCCAGGGGCGTCGCTAGACAAAAATAGTGAGGGGGGAAGTATCATGAAATTCCCAACTGAAATAAAAGTTTTCCCAACTCCAAAAAAGGGAAATAAAAAAGGAGAAAATGTGTAGTATCACTTATAAATTATACCTGCAACCTACAATTGATATACTGGATGATTCCCTCGCAGATGCAAAAAAAAAATTTGGGTGAAACTACATCAAAAATGGAGTAAAAAGCCGCCAACCGCATATTTTTATCTCAATCCGTACTCGAAATATTATTTTTTTAAAGGTTTTTTCAGGAATATCGTGTTTTTTTTATTTTAAACTCGGATTTCTACACTTTGCCTCATTTAATTTTAACTTTCAACCTCATTTTCGGAATCAGCATTAAATTTACTGTAAGAATAATGTACTTGGGTTCTTAAAAAGTACCATCCGAAGACCCTCACATCAGCTCAAACATTGACGATTTTGAAAAAATAATATTTCTGAAAATCTTTACAACTTTACTACTCTTTTAAAAAGAATCCTGGAAACTGGCAAATCTCATGAAAACTGCTTCATCTAATATGCTTTCCAACGGTATTATCAATTTTACTTTTATTTTGTTATTTAGGGGAGAAAATAATGTTTTAATGTTAAAAAATGTGGGTTTTTCAATGAAATTGTTGGTTTTCTCGAAAGATGACCCTCCATGAACCAACGAGTATGGGGTCGGTTTCTATGTATTTTTTCTCGCTGGATCGAATGGAAACTCTTGCAGATCTCTCAACTACGTTATAATCGAGTTTTACACTTTAATTAACTAGTTTTACCCCAGAACACACATACATTTAATCGTAACAAACAAACTAAACATTTGCGATTTTAAGTGTAAAACTCGGTTATAACGGAGTTGGAGAGATCTACAAATGTTAGCATTCGATACAGCGTGAAAAAATACATGGAAACCGACCCCATACTCGTAGGTTCATGGAGGGTCATCTTTCGAGAAAACCAACAATTTCATTGAAAAACCCACATTTTTTAACAATAAAACATAATTTTCTCCACTAAATCACAAAATAAAAGTAAACTTGATTATACCGTTGGAAAGACTATTAGACTAAGCAGTTTTCATGAGATTTGCCGGTTTCCAAGATTCGTTTTGGAAGAGTAGTAAAGTTTTAAAGATTTTCAGAAATATTCTTTTTTCAAAACCGTCAATGTTTGAGCTGATGTGAGGGCCTTTGGATGGTACTTTTTAAGAACCCAAGTACACTATTCTTACAGTAAATTTAATGCTGATTCCGAAAATATGGTCAAAAGTTAAAAATAAATTAAGTAAAGTGGAGAAATTTGAGTTTAAAAGGAAAAAAACACGGTTTTCCTGAAAAAACCTTTAAAAAATCATATCTCGGAAATGGATTGAGATAAAAATATGCAGTTGGCGGCATTTTACTCCATTTTTGATGAAGTTTCAACCAAATTTTTTTTGCATCTGCGAGGGAATCACCCTGTATATTGCCTTTATGTAGGTACCTATTATAATACAGGTAGGTAACACTTCTGTAAAATGACAATTTTCAAGGGATTTTCAATTATCAAAAATTTGATAATATGTATTTTGTAGTAAGACCGCTATATTAGTTATAGATTAAGACAATAATTACTGTCATTATCCGATAGTTAAAGAATGTTTAAATGACCTAGATAAATATTAAATATATTATTGAAAGCCTAAAGCGATTTGCACATTAGTAAATCAGTAATATTAATTTATATTTTTTGAATTAAATCAATAATTACTACAAATAAGAAATAATACCTACTAGGAAAAAATGCTAACTTGAAATTCAAAAACTAAAATTAAAACCTTTATCTCTACATAATTAGTGTTTAGAAGGTTGAGTTTTTATTGGAAGTGGATATGCTGATTTTTCAATTTAGCCCATGCTTGACTACACCACATCTTCTATGTCAAGATTCACAACAAGATCTTTTTCACATTGTAATCGGAGCAATATATGAAAAAGCGCAAGCTTGAGGAATCGTTTTAGAATGCTTAAAAACTGATTTCATTGAAGAAATTTTTCAAAAATTTTGATTTTAAAATTTTCTGAGCCATTACAGTCTACGAAAATTTTGCTAAAATGCTCAAATCAAGGAATCGCTTGAGAACGTTCTTTTATGGTGAAATGTCAATAAAAGGCTTAGATTTCTGGATGTTCTGGATCATGGTTTATAAGCTCCTCTAAGGAACATTATGGTGGAAAATATAAATGTATCAATTTCAAGCAATTTTTTGTCACATGTGATTTTTTAGCACATTTTTCAAAATTAACGCTCTTGTTAACCTAATTCCGGACTTATGAGGAATCACCCTGGATTCAAACAAGTGGCGAATCACCATTGGAAATCGATTCTCATTTGTCAAGTAGCCCTCCTTTCTCGTTAAGTATCCCACCTTGATCAATAATGTAGTTTCTAATGAGTATACGAAATGAGGAGCACACGAAAATGCAATGATCTGGGTTATTGGAAATTTCATCAGGGTAAAACAGATTTCAATTTCAACTAAGTTAACAAAAATTATCATAAAATTGTTAATTTCGCTCAGTTGGATTGAGAGTAAGCTGATTCGTACCATTCCATTCCTTTATAATTTTATTTTCAAATTTGCCCTCATTTTGTACCCCCGGCAAGAAACAGCTAAAACTTGGATTCTCCACTGCATCAATTAACGTCTAATCGCAGTTACAATGCTCAAACTTTTGGAGACAAATAGCTTCATTTCCTACAAAAATTAACTAATTCTATGTAATGTTTTCGTTTGATTTTGATATATTTTCATTATGGAGTTCCGAAAATTGGAGAGGACCTCCATAAAAGTACTAAAAATATTTCTCTACGATGAATCGAATGGAGTCACTACAAGAACTGTATGAACCGCTCGCGTTCCACTAGGGTTCATCTGTCAAAACAATGAAATACCATCAACCCGTCTGAAAATCGTAAAGCCACTTTTAGGTTCCGGGTTGGCTTAACTTATGCTGTAAATTAACTATGCAAGTGTGTTTCCTGATTGCGTTAGCTAAAGGAGAAAAAACATGATTATGATGGCATTGTCTCAAGTTTATATAAACACCACTGACCTGCGTAAAAGGGCTGTCTTATATTCAAATGTTAGACCTTTCTATAATAATTTATTATAACGTTTTTCTTATTGGAATAGATATGTTCAGTTTGGGTCGAGACATAAGTTAGAAGAGTCCTAAAAAGTGTTTTTTCAATATGGTCATGCACATAACTTTTCTTTGACCTGTCAGGTTGTTGACAACATAGGTAATGGTTACAGTAATGTCAACATTAACATCACTGTCCTGAAAGGAAATTGCTTTGAAGAAGACGAAATCGCATGGATGTAGATACGCTCATTCAGTAATGATCAATCTTTCTTCCGCAGACTCAAGTTTTATTTAAATTTGAACAACTTGAATTTTACCATTTACTTGAGGCTTTAAATTATAGCGTCTGTAACTAGATTCTAAAAACTACAACCAGGTTCACCTTACGAAGAAATTAATCTTTTTGATATCCCAGATATTGGGAGCAAGGTCGAACACAACTCACTGCCTTTTACGCTCAGCTTTTGACCAATATAATATTGCCTTCATCATGATTGTGTTGAAGTGAAACAGGGTGGATGGAACTTATTTGTTCCATGTTAGTGAGTTATGTTAATGCTGTTATCAATCTTGGTAATCTCGGAGTTTGTTTAGACGATTTTAAATTATTAATATTTGATGCTTCTTAACTACAGAGTCAAGGCATTCATTCATCCTGTAATCCTAATACGTTTTATTGCGTTTCATTATAGGCTTGACATTAACTAGTTGTGTTGGTTGAAGCTTTCATGAATCCTTTCCGAATTACCTATGTAATTCATGGGCCCTGATGCAGGCAACAAATATTAACCGAAAGATTTACGGAAATTACGGAAGTTCTGTTTGGCCCTGTCATGAAGTTTAAAACAATGCAGGTACTACATTTACTTTTCCAGTTTCCTAATAAATATGATATCTATACAGTCTCCCTCACCTTCAATACTCTTATTAGCTTGAATTCGGACACTCCTTGATGTTTCACTTTTGCAATTAATCAGGACAGGTTACTATTATCATAGTATGAGATTTATTCAACCCTACCCCCCCCCCTCCCCCAACGTTTTTATTACTCTATGCGAGAGTCAGGACACTAATGCCATTGGATTTGCAGCCCAGTCAATTTTGCTAGTTAACGACCAGGAGTAGTTTTGTCACCAGGAGTAAACAAACGTCTTACGTCCTCCAAAAAGGGACAAGTTAGGAGACGAACAAAGTTCATAGACGTGGGAGAGTGGCACAGGCTATAGTCTAGGGTGGCCTTCACGCCCATGCGAGACAGGTGAGCTCCTAAATAATCATGGCCTGTAAGCGCCCTAAAATTAGCCACTGATTCGCTCCTGCCCAATGTCCCGGGATGTGGTTCTTAGGGTTCATCAGGTACTGCTGGTTGTTGGTCCATGGTTTTTCCTTCTAGCTGTAGTGGTCTCAAGTTAATTTATTTTTATTTTTTAATCGGTTTGACACCTGCTAATTTGTTTACTTTGACAGTTACGTTGTCAATAAAAGTTCAGTTCCCGTTGACACCACTGAGTTCACCTTCTTTAATAATATTAAGTAGGTACATGCTAACTTATAACGCAATTATCAAGCCGAGTCAAGGCAATCCAGAAATGCCAACCCCCTGTTAATTTTCAAAACTTGATACGCCTCCTAGGAATGTTTAATTTTTACCATAGTTTCATACCAAATGCTGCAGACAATAATTTATCTTTCTCTTCAACTATCTCAAGGGATAGAGAGAGAGCTCTGACATTCTGTTGACTTCTGAAACTCTTAGGTCATTTGAACAGTGCAAACCAGAGTTACAGCAGCAATGATATTGACCCATCATTTCTCAGATACTCCCTGGTGGGTTAAGGTCGATGCGTCGAATTTTACTATAGGAGGCACTGTCCAGCAAAAGGTATATGGAGACTGGCAACCTATGTGTCTTCTCACGAACATTATCCCCCACACAGCTAAACTATAGTTGCTATAGCGCATACGATAAAGAGCCTCTGGCTGCTCATGATTACATATGATAGTTTAGGCACTTACTAAAAGGCAGAATTTTCACATTACATACAAACCACAAGCCACTGACGTTTGCATTCCTTATGAAACCAGACAAAGCTGAACCTTGCCAAATCAGACACCTAGATTTCACAACATATTCAACAAATCGGGAAGAACAACATAGTAGAAGATCGTTTGACTCGAATTGCAGCTATTACAAATGCATCTGTATATTGTGATTTTTCGACAGGTTTTGTGGTTTATCACAGTTTTGAAGGAAAGTTTTCAATTCAGTGCACAATTCGTCGCACCCTGGTTATAAAGCAACCCATAAATCACTCAGCCAAAGGTTTGTCTGACCCTCTATGGCTAAAGATTGTAAGGAGTGGTTCAAGGTTGCTGATTGTCACAAAAACGAATAAGTACAGAGGCAGAGCCAAAGTCCTTGTGGACCTAGTTGACCCATTATTACCATCTCAGGGATACCAGCTCTTAGATTTCCAGGAAAGTTCGCAGATTAACATTTTTATTAACATTTTTATTAGGGAGAGGAATGACTTGTAGTGGTCTACAGATAATTTATTTTTTCCACCAGACATCACTGAGTCTTATTTATGGACTTGGCAGAGTATATGGTTATCGGAAATGGTAGCATTGGTATTTGGACCCTTCCTTTGCCAATCACCAAGGATTCTCCAGTGGGATGGGATCCATTGAAGATTCTCTGCCCAGTCATTTCCTCAAGCAGGCGTCTGGCTTCGAGGACGTCCCTGGACGAAGAATCATTGTATCCCATTAGTGCAAGTATGGCTGCCTGGGAGTTTATCAGCAGTGCAACCCAGAGTTTTCCAATTCTATCTTTTCTTATATTTTCTTTAAAGGGTTTTCATCCCTTTCAATCCCCCTAAACTGCCCTTATGACCGAACAAAATTCAAATTACCTGTAGTTTAGACAAAGAAGAGCTGAGGGTAATGGTGCCAATCGTCTTACTAGTTACTAGTAATTGCATAGACATTGTCCATTAATAAAATACTTTCGACGTTAATTCATTCACCAATTATTGATCAGCCCTAACTGGTTTCAAACCATATTGTTTGTTGTACACTAGTAGTTATAAGGTTCATAAATTTAAAGATTTTAATTTTATAGTGAATTGTTAAGAAGTGAAAAAATGTTATTGTACTTGACCTGTGGTATATATCGAAATATTGACTTTAAAAACCAACTTCGAATTTTACAAGAGGTGTATAGAATTGAAAACTATTAAAATTTCTACTTTATTGACGAATGACATCTCGTATTAATGTTGAATGCGATCGTGGAGCCAGAATTCAGCTTTCTTTATCACATCTTGAAAATATTGCTAATCAACAGTTATAAAGTAGGTTGTATTAAGATCTGCTTTTCTGTAATATTCCACGTTTAGTTTAGTGGTGAGATATCAGTGTGGCTGGGGAGGGGAGGAAACGCTATGAAAACATCAATATGCACCAAAGATGATTTTGCTTCCGAGACTGCAGGGCAGCGGAAGCTTTGTTTTCACTTTCGAAATGAAAAAATTTTTTTTGCTCCAAAATCAAAATTTCCACTCGCATTTTGCGTTTCAGAGCCTCCTGAACAAATTTGGTTCCGTGTCTGTCTGTCTGTCCGTCCACATTTCCTTGTAACAGCCATAACTTCCACAATTTTGATCCGATTTTAACCAAATTTTCAGTGATCGTGCAGGTTAAGCTCTAGAT
The DNA here is from genome assembly GCA_030762985.1 of Adelphocoris suturalis. Lineage (NCBI taxonomy): Eukaryota > Metazoa > Arthropoda > Insecta > Hemiptera > Miridae > Adelphocoris > Adelphocoris suturalis. The sequence continues at coordinate 23,945,135 of CM061051.1, forward strand.
GGTTCCCTATCAACATCATGATCGAATCAACGGTAGCTTCTGCGCAGGTGCTAACGTGAATTCCTTGTGACGGTCATAACTCGGTCAATGTTGAACGGATTTCGGTCAGATTTTCAGGGATGATGTGGGTAAGGTCCCTTGAGGTCCCATAAGACAATCATCATGATTGCATTAGCGGTACGCTCTGCGCATGCGTGAACGAAATATTCTTGTTACGGTCCTTGCAACAGCCGTAATTTCCACAATTTTGATGCGATTTTCTTCAAATTTTTAGGGATCGTGCGGGTATAGCTCTACATGGTCCCCTATCAGTTCCGTCATGATCGAATCAACGGTAGCCTCTGCGCAGGCGCAAACAAAATTGTCTTGTTTCGGTCATAACTCAGGCAATTCAGGTAATTGGTCAGGTTCAGGCAATTGTGAACGGATTTTGGTCAGATTTTCAGGGATGATGCGGGCAAGGTTTCTTGAGGTCCCGTATCACATTCTTCGCGATCATCAGCAGTGATACGCTAGGCGCATGCGCGAAAGTGATGTTTTTGTTACGGTCACAGCTTAGTTATGAGGAACATGCGGACTACATCCTGGATGGTCCCATATTAAAATCAAAATTTTCCTTATTAATTTCATTTATTATATGTACCATTCAGCTTCCAATTTCCCACCTTATTAATTCCCTGATGCCAGAACCGGTCGTTTCTAGTTTTCTGGAATTTAATGGTGACGTACTGTGAAGGTCACGAGGAAGCTCATGTGCCATTTCCTTGGCAGTGTATTTTTATCTGAATGACTGAGCACGTTGTCATACAATCAATTTATTAATCTAAAAATCTAGCCATCAAATAACGAGTTCTAGTTCAAATAAAATTAAAATTAGTTTTACAATAAATTATTTCATGAAATTCTATACAAAAAATAAAATATATGGTTTCATTATTATCTTTAATGGTAAGTGAACTTTCAAGTATATTTATATAAAAAACCGCTCGACGCCTAAGAAGTACGTAGGTATTGCTTCTGGTGAGATGTCAGATCATTCAAACTGGAAAGACCTCCGTTTTCATGATTTTTAATTCTGGTCACAAATGGTGCAATTCAAATGAGTTTGCGTTACGAACTGATGAAATAGACACGCAAGTATTATTTATGCCAAGCGAGCTCAGCTGCCCATGGTATACGACCTCAGCTCATATCTCCACGAGTTATCGTCTATGTTTCTTCTTTGTTTGTTTCGGTATTTGACGGGGTTCTTTTTTCCATTTGCTTGGCTACATCATAGATCTCTTTTGAAATTCAAGCAATGAAGAATTTCAACCGGGGCGTCAATTATTGTTTCTTCTTACTTCGAGCAAAACTTGACTTTGAAACTAAATTTTGTCTAGTCTGCGGAGGAATAGTTATGGTTTTGTGGCTGGCACCATATGTTGATCTACCTTAAGACGTCTTAAAGATTAATCTAACTGGGTGGAATTGACTACTTCAGCACTCCATAGAAACAAAAGTACATCGATGTCATCACGAGGCACCTGGAATCTACTTCCAACTCCATAAGTGACCTCCTGATGGTACCCCCTTACTTTGTGAAAACAAGTCATTGAATAGTTCTGAACAATTTGTGGTTATGCCCAAGGTTGTGAGAAGATTACCGAAGAAAGTTGGCATTTCGTAGATTCGTCTGATTTCGCCGCATCGGCAAATAGGTGAGCTATTTGAACGAAGGCCGTTTCCCGGCGTTTCGAATCAAAAGATCGGAATCGGCGTAACGTGTAGGTGATATCGGTAGGTGGTAATGTGCTAACTTGATCGATTTCGGCTTATATATGTGAGATAAGCGTTGAAGCTATATATGTGGCTTGTGTAGCCTCCTTTCTAAGTGAGCACGATCAGCGAGACCGCCTTGGCCAGCTTTTAAGGACAAACACAGGACTAGCACATAAAAACTGAAAAAATAAAAACATTCTGTTAAGAACTTGAAATCTTTATTCTGGGATTTTGTATTGACTTACTACACACCTGAAATGAATTAAGGGATCACTTTTTCTTATTAACGTCAAAGACCCCAGATGAGTCGGTCAAAGTTCACATTATATCTCATGATTATACCTAATGGAAATGGAATGCACCCTATTCTTTTTGTTTTTTTCTCGAACACTGAGAAAAACTAGCGATATCAAGCTCCGACATGAGCCAAAACAGAATGGAATCTGAGCATTTTTCTCAAGAGAAGTAACCCCCTTCCTCCTAATTTTTCCCCCACAATTTTTGAGATAACGAAGTGAAACTTGGAGAGCGTTTATGGGGTGCCTGACACTAAGTTTTAAGCAAATAAAAATCAGAAAAAATCCAAATTTTTTTGGACTACCCCTCCTCCGACCTCCCGGTTTTTGGATACTTAGAGAAAAAAAATTTCCATTTTTTGCCGAGTGACGCCTCGCTTCAAAGATTTTTTAGTGCTGAACACAGTGATGAAGCCAGAATTGCGATTCATTTTGTTTTGGCTCAAGTCGGAGCTTGATATCGCTGGTCTTTCTCCGTGTTTGAGAAAAAACAAAAATGGTCGGGTGCATCCCATGTCCATTTGGTACCTGATCATGAGATATAATAATGAACTTTGTCTGATTGATTTGGGGTCTGCAAAGAAAAGTGATCCCTTAATTCTTTTGAGGTGTGTATATTTCGCTTACCTTCGGCGAGGAAATTTGATTTCATGCGATTCCATGAGTACCCATGAGTGCATGAACTAATGAAAGAGAAAGGTGGATTCTGATCTTGACATATTTGTCGTCTACGACGAACTATATGCTCGTCAAATGGAGAGATTTTGCAGTCTGATGATACAATTACACTTGGCTTTCCTGAAGGTGCTTCGAAGATCGAACAGAAAGAATTCTAATATTTCAGTTGGGAACAACGCTTTGAAGGATAACAATCACAATATAACAATTGTGCAATTTCAGTGGAGATTTTTGAGATGCGAGCATCCTGATCACCAAACTATGCACGTCATTCTGACCTATTGTCCAACTAATCTGAATTTTTACTAAGGGATTGTTCTCACCTATTCAGCATGTTATGAATATCCCAAAAAGAATTATTCTGGCTTATAAGAAATTAAATCAGTCTTTCACTAAAAAATTGTGATTAGTATAGGTTCTTACGATTTATCATTATAAAAAATATATTTACCAGAGAAAATATATTATTATTACATTATGAATAAATATTATTTCAAGTATGATTTCGAAAGATCTATATCAGAAAAAGTTGCAAGTATTATTAAGCAATTTTGCCTCAACCCAAGTTGGTTACATTCAGTAACAAGATTTGATTGTTTTTGTTGCGCCAGAAGGTGAAATATTATTTTGCCTGATAAATCGGTGATCATGTTAATTAAAATGTATTTATGACTATTACTATTGCATGAATTTTTACCAATTTTCCCCTTAAATTTTTCGTAAGTTTGAACAATCCAATTTTTTTGTATATTATTAGTTTTTCGGATTTATATCTTAAAATAATATAACTAAACTTTAATATATCAAACACAAATTAAGAAGCTCTAATGCTCCTTTCGAGAAAAAAACAAAAAAACACGAAAACATTTTATTGTACAATTTGCCATTGTACAATTTCATGGCTGTATGTGTCATGCCAATTAAGGAAAAAAAAGAAAACCTTTTATAATAATTATGATTTTAATAGGAACGGTTATAGCTTATAAAGCAATTGAACCAACAGTGAATGAATGGTTGGAAGTGATTCTTGCCTACCGCAGCCGAAGCGGATTTCCGAAAATGCAGTATTGTTGCCGAGAGGTCTGGGGATTCCCACAACGACTTGTCCCACAGAACCCTTCCCGTAACAAATGGCAGTGAGCGGTCCAGATATTATATGTCTATGTTTTAAATAGACAAGCTCTACTTGGCCATACTGGCAAGCTCCCGACCATTGGCCTTCAGGAATTAGTCATTCTACCTGTTGTTACGCATGCAGCAGTTCGCCTTGCCCCATCCCACATTTCGGCGGTTGCTTGTCTCAAACTGTCGTGTTTGTTATGGGACCACCTCGATGGCCTCAGGCCCCATTTGATTGACGCTCCCCCAGCAGACTTGAAGGGAAAAACCGTTAGGAGCGGCCAGGAACTTGTTACCTGGGGATGCCTTTCTCTCAGGAACCAGTCGGCACTGCCTTCTCGTACATTTCGCCGATGTTGCCCTCAACAAGGAGCTTTTATATTGGATTCACCAATTTCTTCGTCCACTTGGTATTGAATTATCCTCAGTGCAAGGTCGGAATGCGCCCGACCAAAGACTGCGATATTTTAAGGCCGACTGCTTATCCTATAGTGCCCTCTCACACTATGAATCCGGATCAAACACAAACCAACAGAATCAAGGCGAATTTTATTCATAATCTCTGTATTCACACCAACCAAATTTGAACAAATTTGTCCGAATCCCCATGAAGTGCCTTTTATTCCCTCAGTTGATTTCGAGCTTCCATAATGAAGTCAGTTGTAATTACATTACTTTAATTGACATCACATTATTTCAATTTAAAAAACGTCTGCCAAGTTGGTAAAAAGCTTCCTCGTGTCCGTAACATGAATGTATAGATCATTGAAATGTTTTAAATAATCTGAAATGTATCATAGCGGGTTCCTCCTACGATTGGAAGAAATAAGTCAAAACGGTTCCTAGCGTGGAACGTCAAAATCGGTCCATTAGGCAGCGAGAAAATTTTGGTTGATTGAAGTATTGATTTGTTAACAATGAAGCAAATAGGAGGCCATCTTAGTAAGCACAAGTGATTTCTTAAAGAAGGATTAGCGCATTGTATGACCTTATATAAATGATGTTTATGTTATATCTATAATATTAAACACCAAATAAATGCATTTAAAAAAAAAAAAAAAATCCACCGCCTAACTCGGGTCGGGCATTGCCTGAAAATTTCATCAGAGTTGGATGAAAAATGTTGAAATTGGGCTTGTTACAACGATTTCACATTGGCGTATGCGCTGCAGTTACTGATGATGACTAGGGCGTAAGAAAATAATGCTCAATGGAATTTACGTTTCCGCATGCGCAGAGTGATGTATTGATTTGGGAACAACGAAACTAACATGGCACCATCTACATCCTAATCCACGAATTCCCTGAAAATGTCACCTAAATCAAATAAAAACTGTGAACATTATGCTCGTTACAAGGATATTCGGACACAAATAAAGACAGACGCGGAATGAAATTTGTTCAAAATCGTCTAAAATGTAAACCAGTCATGCAGCATGAGCGAATTTCCGTAGATTATCGTATTATATCATGTTACGATGTTTTGATATTTGAGCACTTTGATTGCAAATAAATTGTTAACCACAAATTTTATGGCAAATAAACTCGTTCTAGGTCATTTGGGTAGGATTTGGGAAGAATGAAACTGGTAGGGGACTATCCCGAAAGTCCCTGAAAATTTTATCAAAATCGGATAAAAACTGTGGATATTAAGCTTGTTACAAGGATTTGCGAACATACGGCAGACATACACACACGCAAACGGAACGAATGTTGTTTAGGATGATCTAAAACGTAAAATGTGACTGAAAGTTATTGGTTTTGGGGTCGAAATTTTTTTCATCTCGCGAATGTGGGTACAATGCTTCCGCTCGGAACCAATAGTTACCTAAGCAGTCCGGAACCAGGCATCTTCTTACCACTCATTAAAAGTATAATTTCTTCACCAATCATCCTTCGCGCTGTAGCATTGATATTTTCATTACTGTGAAGTTCCACACACTGCACAGTGTCCGATCGATCATTCATGACTGACGCACCGGTTTACCTGCCCTCTTGAATTCGGGCGGATTGAACCGAGTTCGGTTCGTGTGAAGGTGAAGAATTCTGTATTTTATTATAGGTGGATACACCTTATTTGTATATTAGTTCAGATGATGTTTAGACCCACATCGTGGCAGAGTTCTGGATTTTTTATTTTTCTAATAGGTCGATTGCAACATTATAGCCTTCTTTGACTACTGGTCAGTTTGCAAAATAAAAAGTTCAATATGTGTGATTAGCACCTGCTTATGACGAATACTTAATATACCTACCCCATCCTAGAAAAATGAAAGGTTGTTATAATTTCATTCGAGGATGATTTAGTGTTGTGATAGAGGTGACAGTTTTATTTTCCATTACAATCATCAACAATATCATTGATGATCGTTTATCATTAACAATCAACTCGTTATTTGATAAATAATTAATCTAAAATTCATGAACTTATAACTTTCTGTGTTATTCGACCAACATTACATTGTACGCCACTCGTGCATTGGGCATAGTTCCTATCTTCATAATGGGAAACCTAAAACAAATAAATCGTAATACAGTTCGGTTCTCGCATCATCTTTCCTATTCATCTTTGTTTACCAGGGCTTTTGATACGCTTCATTACATAGAAGTATTAGGTTGATCTTTCCATAGGCAATCTTATATTTTCCTTGGTATACAAGTACATGAATAGATATTTAAAAACTATTTTTATGATGCATTGACAGAAGTTATTCAGTTAGGATGTTGTCATTATTATTAACGTGTACAATTTTGAAATTTTCCAATTTCTTATTGAATATAGGTACTATTTTGCCGAATGGGGAGTATAGAGTCCCTCCAAATAAAATAGATCGTTGAGCACATGATAGTTTACAGTTTGGAATTAGGAAAAGTTATTATCACAAAGAGAGGCCTACAGGAAAAATATTTACCGGGGAATCGAGGGAGAGGACACGTACGGCCACATCGCAAACATAATAATTGTGAGGTTTAGTCAAGAGCGGCGGAGAGGGGTCCTCGAAGGTCACGCCCCGCAGTTCTTCTCACTGCCAACAGCTGATCCCTCTGTAGACGTGCCTTTGAGCGATAGTATCAAACTCCTCGTGAAAGTGCATCACAATTTACCTCACAGTCGTTTTCAGGTGGCATTTATTGTCGACTGTTTTACATATCTCAGAAACTTCTTCCATGCACGTCAGCTAATGTGTACGCTACAGGGTGCTCATAGCAATATATAAGTATGCTTTTCTCGAGCATCTTATTAATGCATCAGTTGAAAGACTGGTTCACTGACAACATCCGACTCTTGAATCTAAAACAGCGAATATGATACTCTATGGTAGGAATACGTCTAATAAACCTAGCCATGGAAACATAAAATGAAAATTGTTCTGAAATAGGTTCTTGGGACAAAATTAAGGTAGTTGAATATCATAAGTATCTAGGAGTCGAGATGGATCAAGATTTGTCTTGACGCTCTCACATAGACTGCTGCTGTAATAAAATGAAAATGTTCAGTTACCTTTTTCACAATTCACATTTTACCTCAAGATAAACTAAAGCTAGTTTACCTTTAACATGTGGTTGTCATATATCCAAAATTGAATTTTAGTATGAGGAGGGACTTTCAACTCGATTATTAACAAATTAATGCCACTGAGGGAAAAATCAATCTTGAAAATGATGTTGCCTCTACCTCGTGGAACTCCCATGGATGTGGCGTTTTCTTTAGTAAATATGTTCAAAATTAGTAAGCCATACGTGAAAATTATGCTTCTCTATTACCACAAACATCCAGTATGTGACAGCAGTAAAAGAACACCACAAAGACACGCTTTGTGTCCAATGGTTACATAGTGCCCCCAAAACCTTGACTGGTTCTTACGAAACCGTTTTGTGTTAGAAGTCCCTGATGGGTGTTCTGAAATGCTGTGAATTCTTATAACTACCTACCTGTTCAGTGATATTGTGCAATTCAACTTCCACACAACTCATAACTCTGATGATGTGCGAATATACGTACGCAACGTTGGTAACACAAGCCTGAGTTCTTAATCAACCGCACCTCAACAAACATCCGAAATCTCCTATTTCAATTCACTATATGATTCACGGTCAACAATTAGATCGAGCATATCGCACCCTGGGAGTGATACTGGAATAAGTCCAAAAATGGCAGTTTTGAGTTATATATACTACTGTGTACATTTTGACGAGCTCTACATGCGGCTAGTATCGGTTTAATCATAGGTCAAAAAGTGACCGGTAGAGAGCAGGATAAACCAGTATGATTCTGGTCAAAGTCTTCTCATCTAGCGTCGGGGAAAGGTCGGTCAATGTCAGTCATGTTCCAGCTGTCAACGAAAGAAGATGGAAAATTCGGTGTTAATAGTGGTTCATCCCGACATAAATCACTATCGATGCGACAATCCAGGTATTTATCCTTTATTTTGCAATACTGGTCTATTTCAAGAAGTACCGCTACTGAACCAAGGAATATCAAGTTTCTTCGTGTTTTTCACTGTTGTACCGGTACATATTTTGCAATGCACCACTATTCGCCCAAAAGATTAGTAGTCGTACTGAGGCAACCTGGTGATTAGCTCGCGATGTACCAATAATGTACGAAGGAAAAAATCAAGGTTTGTTGTGTTTTACCGTGTTAGTGGTACATCATAAGATTTTTATAATTATAATTATGTCAATCAAAAACAGAAAGGTGGAGAAGCTAATTAGAAGTAGGGCAGTATAGGTAGATGGTATATGCATGACACAGACCAAAAAGAATCGAGAAAATATGAATGGTGTGTCTGTAGTACGCCAACAAAGTCATAAAAAATCTTTAAATGCGATTTCCCAGAATTCGTGTTTTTGGACTTATACCAGTATCACTCCCAAGGTGCGATATATACTTATATGTACACGCAGCGCAATTTAATTAAAAAATTACGTACCTACTATTCGGTATTGGAAAGTTGAGGTTTCGTTTGGGTTTTCGGAACCCTAAAACCTCCACCAAGTTGGCATATACCTATAGCTTCCTCGAATCCATAATCATAGAAATTTGAATTCGGATTGATGATTGAATTCGGGTAGATGATCATAGAAATTGATAACAAGGGGATTCAATGAGTTAATGAAATGATTCAGAGGGGCTATATCGACGTCAACCGTTGAGAATGTCATTAACATTGGATTTTAAGTCTAGACGCTGAGCATGTTCATTGAATTATTATAGGCTTACCCGTGAGGAAATACTGATCTTATCCAATAGTATCTGTATTTAAAGAGGACCATCTCGATCGTAACCAACACAATGTCTGAGAATTTATTGAAATCGCATGAAAACTGTATAAGTTGCGCACTAAAGGTATTGGTAACATGCAGCTCACCAGATGCTTACCACCTGTCACCATGTGGATTGGGCTTTATGTGATCTGTAGCCACTCCTTAAGAACTTTCGTGGTAATTTGGAACTCATATTTTGATTATCCTTTAATAGAAAGTCTTCGCATATCGTTGCACCAAGCACATACTTAGGGCACATCCATAAATATTATGTGGGCGCCAAGTCGTCTGGGAATCCATAGCAATGAGTCTGCTGTTGCACCATTTAGAAGTTGCCTTTGCGCATTGAGGATCAGTTCCCCCAATAAAGTACATATGGCATGAGGAATGGCAGGCCACTGGTCTGTGTGGTGTTCGGTTGGCTTTTTTGTGACCCAACTTCCAAGGAGGGATCGAATAGTGGTCAATAGGGTGTATGTGGGAGATGTCGGCTTATCTGTTCATTTGCCACTTCCTGGAGAATTGCCAATCCCCTAGACTCCCTCAGTGGGTTTGCGTTATATCTGGGTCAGATATGATCCAATCCCTGCTGTTGTTCGTGAGATCCGCTGGACTCTATTACGATATGCGTGATATCTATGGCGTATTTATATGCATTTAGTAATAGCTTTGGGGGGGGGGGTTCTGCTGTAGGGATGATAGAGCGGTCATAGTTTTATCATTTGTGGCAATGTGAGAGGATGCTATTATTTGTCCCGCTCTGTTCTGTCGGTAGAATCTTCGATGGTAATCCGTTTAGTGACGAAGTGTCAACAAGGCTCCTCTTAGAATCCTGTTCCTTGCAGTTTCCTCTTCGACACTGTAAAGTACCGCTTATGCCACTCCTGGTTGAGATATGGCCTAGATTCCAAGGGGAAATTACCCCTATTACCTACATTTTATATCATTCAACACACCCAGTCGATTTAGCATTACCCTTCCGAACATTAGAGAGCATGGTGACACATCCTACCGTTGAAACAAGAAACTATATATCTTCGAAATTATTTTGTCAATTCTAAAAATGAAAGATCTGCTGACAATGGATGACACGGCTAGGTTAAAATGCGTCACTATCTTAAATGAATATAGATTCACATCTTCAATTTTCGCCGCTAATCTCACTATCCTACGACAAATAGTAACTTTAAATAGGTAGGCACGTTTCACGTATAATTGAATAAGAAATAGTGTGTAGAAAAAAGTGTCTAAAACTACTTGGGTTTGTACAGTTAATTTTTTTATTTTTTATTCATTTATTTATTTATTTATTTATTTTTTTTTTCTGGTACTGTTTAGCAATTTAACTTGATAGATCGATAGAGAATCGTCAAATAACAACAGTACGATATTCAGCATGAGATGAATATTTTAAATTCATTGATCACACGTTTTAATTACTAAATAATCCCCCAAAATAGGTTTCGTGGATATTATTATCACACGCTCAAGAATGAAATTTGAAGTAGAATCCAATTGTTTGACTTCGAATTTGATAATTGTTTTATTATGAACTTGCGATCTACGTAAAAAATCACGGGAAGTTGTAATTTAAATATGTTCCAACTCGCTTCCTGCGGAAAATACTGTGGAAGAGGTCGTTCTGTGGGACACCCTGTATAAAACCACCAATCTAGTTATTAGCCCCGAGTTTTTTTCCAGAGGGTGTTTAGAAAAAATCCTGTTTACGGACTCCAAGCGGATATCAGTCACGCAATGGAAGTGTTGGACTCCCCATTTATTTTAGGAATACTACTACAATAACAAATCCCTTGCATCGAAGCGGATACCTTTAGAAAATCGACTTTTCAGCATCATTTAGAGTGGAATCCATTTCACCGGCTTTCGGCATCCATCAGGTTCTTCCTAGGTTTTTGGAAGATCTCTACAAACTCATAAGGAAACTCATAGAAAATGTGAACTCAAGACGTTTTAATGAGTATCTTCATAGAGTGGGGCACTAGTTGGGAAAGTCGTCAAAAATATGAAATCAGATGTATTTTGGATATCTAAAAATTATTTTTGATGAGTTACCAGTGGAAACTAATTGAAAACTTGTAGGACATGTGAAAGCTATTGAAATAAGACTAGCCAAAACTAGTGTAAGTTAGTCTACAACAATCTTGGAGAGATTGTACACAGATAATATTCTTTCATTTAGATCATTGGTCTGGAAATTCGCTTAGTTCGCATCTCAAAAGTACGTAACATCAAGTACCCATTCAATATCTTAGTACAAATTCAGATTAGTTGGACATATAGATTAGTATCTTACTTTTGAAAGGTGTCCCAGAGCCAGTTCTCGAAGAGCGTCTCGACGGTCCTGGACAGTAGTGGAAAAAAAATAAGAAAAACTTAGCACATACCTGAATTTATGTGAAAAATTGATTTGACACAATTTTCGGTGAGTTGCTCAAACATGGAATTTTGACGAGTTTCCCCCTCAGGCGGGAAACTGATCAAAAACTCGATTCTATTATTTTTTTATGAATCTCTTAGCACCCCATTAAACCACTATCTGTCAGGGCATCCTCTGTGACTTGATGTTCCGTTCTTATGTTTCCTGCTTCAAGAGCTTGAATATATGGGAAAGACATGCTCTACAGCCGCATACCCATAGATTGTACCTATTTTGCATGCTTTTTGGAATTATGCTTAAGGCTAGAGAGCAGGTTGGTGATGCAGTATTCAATCTAATCATGCCTCCTCATGAGCAGGCATGTCTATGTACATCATGTCTGCTGTTCAGCGACCTTGTTCTTCGCTTTAACCTCCTTAGCCACATCTTGAGTATATTCTATATCTTACTTCTTATATTTTACCACTTAGAGGGAGGATATTTACCTGCTCCAGAGCCAATAGAATAGATGTTGAGAGTGAACATAAGAAAAACGTAAAATATTCTCTATGCAGGAAGGGAATACGAAAATCACTGTCCTACGGGTTCAAAAAATGTAAGTTCAGATAAAATATTAACCACAATCCTTCCATACCCAACTCATTCTTTCTATCTTTGAGGGTTCTGATAACTCTTCTCGACCGATAGCCCTCATCTAGAAGTAGATAAAGTGCGAGTAACAGATACATTGATATTGTAATAGATAAGGCATAGGCTGAACAGAGAATGTTCAGTAAAATCAAAGAGCCTTAAAACAAACTGAAATCATCACTATATACTGACACAATTAGGCCGCTAGTCTAGGACTGCAAAGTGGCCCGAAACTAAGCAAGCTATTGTCCAGAAGACCCTTTTCAAGAACCAGGGACAAACAGGTTTTAGCATTACTGGCATTATGCCCACCTTCCCTACTGCAGCTATGGAAATGGGGTTGCGAGGATGCCGCGGAAGCGGATGGGGTACATAAGACGGGAATCCACAGTCATTTCACACAGTCCAAGGGAATTTTGATACTGAGGTGGCCCTGGCAGTCATGATCTCATGATTGAACTACAGAATTTCGAAATACCTATATCAATGCTGTTCTTAATGATATAAACGGTTAGAAGAAGGGGGTACACAGATTTGTACGGGCTCCATAGTGTAGTACAACGATGGATCAGTGATGCATGGACGGTCGGGTGTGGGCATTGTGAGCCCCACATTCTCCCTAGTGAAGTCCATTGGAACAAATACCACGACCTTCCAGTCAGAGATCAATGCTATACAACAGTGTGCTGAACCAGCATTAAATTATATTAACAAGCAAATAAAGTATAGGTACTTACATTTCATCCGACGGCCTTTGCTTCCTTTGCCATTAGGTCGAAGCTGGCCTGGCACTGTCTGGCACCCTCAAGAGATTGTCCGAGAGCAATCAGGTCACTCTCTTCTAGTTTCCTCGCCATGAGGGTAATGAAGCTGCTGATTGTCTTTCTGAATGGGGAGCTGAGTCCCAGCTTCTAGAACCAGAACCAATCCTTGGAGTCGCCAAAGCTGTTTACAAAATGTTAACAGTTTAGGTTATTATGGTTAACAGTTGTGTGGGGAAAAAATGGGTCAGAATACTCGTAAGCCTGTTAACTGGACTTAGCCCACTTCGATATCACTTGAAGGAAGTTGGGAAACTAACAACCCTTCTCGCTCCTGTGAAACGGAAACAGATGATTCCGTACACATCATGAGCTACTGTGAAGCACTTGGTCGAATAAAGTATAATATCCTTGGAAGTTATGTTTTACACCCAATGATATTTCCTGGGTAGTCTATCCCAATGTGCTCCTGGATGCTGAAACACGAAGGGAGAATAATTTTTAAAAACCACCTTTGGCTAAACCCCTAATGGAGCCTGGGGGATCCACAACACATTCTTTGGGTCGCAGTGGTGGGTTGCTGAAATTCAAAACCTAATGTTCCAACAAACAAAAACAAAAAAAAAATCTCTACCGATAGCTCACATCTGGAAATAGTTGAACTGCGAGTTTGACTAACAGGCAACATCTGGGGTATAGTCGCATCGAACTTAAACCTCCATGGCAACTGCTATTCGGGAAGTGAACATTGGAATTATGTTTCGCCAAATTCTGTAATGATGTATATAGTATGATGGGATGTCTAGGATTGATTGCAGTTGCAGAAAACAGATTATCATGTATCGACCAAATCGAATAACGATATCATATAACGATAGTAATGGTATTAACTAATCATGTAGAGTTATAGTAAAAGAAAGAACGGTGCCACCCATGGCAAATGCTGATTTTAAACTGGTGACAAATTGTCGGAGTTGTGACGTGGACATGAAACTTTCGAAAGCTGTCGCGGCCTTGCTGTCATTAACGGGTGCATCTCCAGGCTCTTATCTAATCGCGTACCCTCTGGTCAAATAACAAAATGTAACGCGGCAATACAAGTTATCGCGGTTCTCGTTGAAACTGCGAACTCTCAACCACCTTCACCACTACCTTCTATATATATAAAACAATAAATCGTCAACGTGACAAAAATAATGACTACGCGAGCAAATTATTCTATGAAAAGGCAATTATTCATATCTTTCAAAATGAGTTTGTTGAAAAGCATTCACTCAAACTGTTACTGTGTTAATATTTTTTTGTCACCATTTATTTAGCAAAGGAAATTTCAACAAGAATCAGCCTTTACAATTTCTTTTTTTGCGCCAGTTAAGCTCTATTTTCCCCACAAAAATGGCGAAAAAACTTCCAATATCCAACGTTCAAATTTAGTTTTGCATTGAACACTTTCAACAAAAATTCTGGTATTAGGAAGATGTCCAGATTACTGTGACTTTTGCCTACGTTTTCAGCAATAAACAATTTTTTGTTTAGTTAATACTTTTGTAGAGTAAATTTTCCTCATTGAAATTTTTCTTTCTTATGCGATTTCTTTCTTTCTTATGTGAATATAATTCATGGATGTGACTCAAATCTACTCGGTAGAGCCATAGTTATACTTGTAGCACAGAATTTATTACCAATGGCCGCGTAATTTACTGCGTCTATCTACTGAACAAAATAGATTCTCTGCAGTCTGAAATCTCAATATAGGTATATATAATGGTTATTTTGAGAGAAAATTTTGTTCAAGGCAAATATTTATACGAAGTACATAGGTACTTAGGTACGGAGTTTTCTCAAATTCAAAAATTTTTTTTTTTTTTTTCAAATTTTTTTCTTGTTGTCAAGGACAACATCCTTTATTAGTGGTCTCAGTCGATTCTGTGTGGCGAAAACTATTGAAAACAATACCAAACTTGATTTTTGATGATTTGACAATGACTGACGTCAGTGACGACGGCGACGACGTCGTATTGTTGTCAGGGACAACTTTTAACACTTTTGTTGTGGTTTCCATCGATTCTATCTGGGGCGAAAACTATTGGAAACGATACCAAACTCGATTTTTGATGATTTGTCAATGACTGACGTCAGTGACGATGACGTCGTCGTATTGTTGTCAAGTACAACTTTTAAAGCTTTTGTAGTGGTTTCACTGTCAACCGCGATAACAAATGACACACTTCGTTCGTCAACTGTATTACAAGAATGTTTCCAAAAAGTCAGTAGGCGGAGTGGATGTGTGCAACTGTAAAATATGTGCACCTATTTTTTTTTTTTTTTTTTTTTTTTTAAATCTTCATTGACTGAATTGACGGTAAAGTAGTCGAAAGTGAGGCGTAGTTCAAGTGGGAGCCGTGGATATTGTATAGGGGAAAAATCAGTGGAAGATCGAAGAACTAAAATTTGATTGTTCTCACAGGTTGCTTGTGTAATTCGGTGTGATGGGGAGGATATTCCTTAATCTTGCGGATTCTACTCAGAGAACAATAGACAAAAACCATTCGAGGTGGCAGAATACCAAATTTTTTAAATGAAACTACGAATAGTTCGCAACCTTGCACCCGAGTGATGATGTGCAAGAGGGAATATGGCAGACTACGTTGAGCGAGTCAAATGCTGTGGAATATGCTTCACCCCAAAACTCTATTCCGTATATATACGTCTACGTATGCATAAAATATAGTTTCTAAGTTACTTTTAACATGTATCATGTTTTAGCCCTGGGGTCCTAGCAAATTTTGCGAGTCAATTTTTTTCCGCGCACGAAACATATAGTGTTACAGTGATTTCCGCCTACAACCGAGTCGTTGCTAGGGAAATGGTACTTCGTCGTTTTTCATCCCACAAAATTCGTTGACCATTCGTTCGAAAGCTCTCGATTTATCCAACAATATTATGTTAACTACGGCGATGTGCGTGTCCAACAAACTGAGTTATGAGCATGGTTATATAAATAATTGTTTACACACAGGTGATCATTCTCAATAATTGATATTGTGAACATGATTGCAACCGCTTGTTAATTTCTGATGTTTTCATAGAATTTCGAATCAATATCGAGGAGAAAACATGATACATGGTTGAAATTTTTGGTTCTAGAACAGAAATTTTTAATTTTTTTTTGAAAATCATTCACGTTGAATAGAGAAGGAGAAAAATGATTCCATAATTCTCTTCACTAAGACTCCTATGTGAAGCTGCCATTTTCGGTGTTGGTCTAGGTGGAGCCCTGTGTATTCGACGCTATCAACCCGATTAAGCTTAGTGTATTAAATGATTAGCATGTCTGGTGATTGAAACATGTTGTATCACTACCCATTGAATAGGAGAAGAAACGAATTGTAAACTCTCGTTCAGTTGCGTAGAGTTTTACTATCATCCAACCACAGTACTAAAGCAATTTTTTCACCTTGGCTCTTATAAATTTTTCTGCCTCTGGAGGTGGAGCCGCTGTAATAAAGGGAGCGAGCCGTCTTCCTAGTGATTTATGAAAAGTATTTATCGCATTTTTCCAGTTAAAGATGTCGGCCAGTTTAAAAATATTATTTTGCATGAATTATAAATTCTCACACGATCTTAGCTATTGCATCCAGGTCTACGTATAGGTATCGAAAACATTAGTTTCATTTTCGGCACGTCAAAATATTTTTCGTCAAAATCAAAGTTTTTAGTCGCAATTTATGTTCTACACCATTCTAAATAACTTTCTTTTCGTGACTGCCCTTCACTGTGCCCACAAATCTTTATAAAATGCCTAATTCCTACGTAATTTTTGAATTTTTCAGGTAATGTGCGAGTTAGGCTGTAAACGTGTGAATTTTTCAAAAATAAATGTTTCACTCCTCACTAATTTCTCACTGACTAGTCTTCCGATCCCGCTCAAATTCGTAGGGTAGTCGGGAAAATACGAATTAATCATTCCATATCAATTCAAACACGTTAATATCGTTAGAAACTCATGTGAGATGCGAACAAGCATTAATTTTACAGTTTTCATTCGATTTCAATGAAATTGTCAGGGTTAAGGCTGGAGATGACACCTTGAACATCATAGCCCCTGAACCACTGGTAGTTTCTGCGCATGTGGGAGCTTAAAATCAATAAGAAATCATTTTCTCAATGCCTAATTGACTGATTTTGACATTTTTGACTTGACAGATTCTTTTTAAAGAATTTTCTTAAAAAAGTAATTGAATTTAATTAAAATGTGTTGAAAAATCAATAAAAACTGCAGAAAATTGTAAAAATCCTAAAATTTGTTTGTAAACATTTGTCTAAAAAACTTCATTTGCCATAAAGTTTATACACACGATGTTCTCATATTTCGAAACAATTAACATAAATATAATACAAAAAAAAAAAAAACGCTGCAAATTATTACACAAAGGTTTATTATTTCTGTATCATACAGACCTTCTACGTAGAAAACTGACCGTAATTATTTAGCCTCACTTATAGTATATTTACTAGGTATCGAAACTCGGGGCTTCCAATATTTGGTTCACTCGTTCACTGCATTACAGCTCCAGGACCCCATAATTTTACGCTTTATAGTAAAGTTGAGGAAAAAAATAATAAATGGGACCATCTAGGGACACCCGAAGGAAGCTAAGCTTTATATCATAAAGCGTAGAATAGAATTATGAGTATTTTCATACTCATAAACAATCTCTTCTAATTGGAATTAATTTCATCACACTCTCTCTCGCCTTCCCTCCCCTCCCTTCCCTCTCCCCTCCCCTCCCTTCCCTCTCACTCCCTCCGCCTCCCCCACACTCCCTCGCCCTCCCTTCCCTCTCACTCCCTCTCCCCTCCCCTCTCTTCCCTCCGCCTCCCGCATACTCCCTCGCCCTCCCTTCCCTCTCATTCCCTCCGCCTCGCCCTCCCTCTCACTCTCTCTCCCGCCGACCCTCTCCCACCCACAAGGCGTGCGTGCGTTCCTCAGTCTAATACTCAAAGCGTCGAAAAAAAGACACTTTTTCGCCCGTTTTTGGCCCATAGCATCTATGCGAGTAAAGCGATCGGAATGGTTAAACGTTAGGACCAACTAGACCCCAAATGGAGTCTATGTGCGAAAGAACAGGTTTTTTAAGTCAATTCTTAGGCCTTTTATGGCCCGGACGGCGAACGGCGGATGGACATTTCAAATTTGGATTCAACGCACCTTGAAACGTAAAGTGACAAAGTTTGAGGGGGGGGGGGGGGGGGTTATAAAAATTTTTTGCTACACGATCACATAGGCTTATTATTGAAAATAATAAACCAAAAATAATAAAAATAATGGAAAAAAAAAAAAAAAAAATGGCTAAAAGTCGTCAAATTAATTTTTTTTAATCAGAATGTTAGCCTACAAACGATTATTTAACGATGATTTCATTAGTATTTGCCAAAAAATAGAGGAAAAACTATTTTTAATTGTCAAAAATGGTTTAGATCGAGTTTTATTGTCATGAAATTGGTAGTTAACAAAATCTTTTCACTTGAAATTTCAAAACAATTTAACATAATATAGTTCGATAATTTACGAAAATTCGCTCATACGATCATGCTGCATAACTGGAACTTTTTTTTTTTTTTTTTTTTTTTTTTATATAGAAAACTCCCCCCAAAGGCAGAAAACTAAATAAAAATTTGAAGAACTACAAATCATCGTTGCACTGCAAGGGGGATTCATTGTAATTATGCCATCTTTATCGGTAACGGTTTGTTATTTTACAAAGCTGTTTAGTTCACCCGTTTGATTCACTGAAGTGAAATTTATTAAAATATAACTTAAAAGCACCCCCCAAATATTGAAACTATTGATGAAACTTATTTTTAAAGGAAACGACTGGAGTGAACGTGACGCCGATTTCTTGGATCATTATCTTTTCAAGGGATGTGAGATTTTGAACCGATTTTCATGGAACCAGTCGTATGAAATCAGTAGATTCTTCGTACTCCGCACAGTGGTCAGGAATAGCCTCAAAACGGAAAAAGCACGCCTAGGCATACCTTTGAAAGTTTTCAGTATGAATCGACAAGTAGGATTAGTCATTTGTCGAATGCTGAGAGTTTTTTAATTTTTATTGGGCCATGAAACGTAACATCACGTCGGTAAATCCTATTAACCTGAAGGGATTTATTGTACATTTCGAAGGTATTTGGAGTATTAATTCAGTAAAATTCACTTTTTTAAAATTAAATATTAATTTTAATTGATATAAATTAAAGAATATCTTCTACATTATTTGATGTATGCAACAATTATACAGAAATATTATAAAAGGTATTTTGAATTCTTTTTGAAACCAGAGAACTTGAAATAAGAGAGGAGACATTTATTTAAAATTTACAAGGCTTCACGAAGCTACATGAACTTACAGCAAAAATCTTGTGAAAAGGGGTTTTCACACTTCAGACGGTTGTGCGATTTGGGGAAAACTTTATTAATTTTGTGTATAGGGGTTGAGGGGGTGGATATTTTAGGCTTCTTCCAATATATGAATTTAAAAAGTTACAACCACTTTCGCCTGGGGTGGTATCATCAGCTACTAAAAATAACAAGGGAAAACATTAACCTGCAAACAAGACTTTCCTTTGGCTGGGTAAGACCTAGCGACAAGTAGCTCATGCTGGATGTTAGCTCACCCTTAGTCTTACTATCTGCTTAAAACCTTATATTTACTGCTTACAGTATTTGATGTGGGCGTGGAAAAAGCACCTGGGTGTTAGTGCCGGGGAAAATGGTACGAAGATCATTTAATGTAATGAAAAATAATAACTTCCTTCTTCTGAAATTTCAACAGTAAGCCTCTCACAATAACTGTTAGTGTCCTACACAGTACCCACCTATCGACGAGGTCCTACTGTATTTTATGTTTTTCTCTGTTATTTTTAGTACCTGATGATACCACTCTAAACGAAACTGTTTGTAACTTATTAAATTCATACATAGGAAGAAGCCTGGAATATCTTCCCCCTCAACCCCTACACACTTAATTAGAGATGGCTACCACCACACAAGCTATTTTATTAATTTTCTTTAACCTTAAAAATGGTTTAGTTTAGTGTCCAAGATCACAGAAATACAATAAAAAATGGATCAATTCGAAAGTTTGAGTTTCTTCCACTTATCAACCGTCCGTAGCTATTCTCTTTAACTAGTACTAGACCAGATTTGACTTTAAAAAAAATCACATATCTGCGAACAGTATGTTTGAAATTCCGGCATCATCTTCAATCAACCACGAACGGTAAACTCCTCGGGTGCAATTTCCAAGTATCAGTGGAGAAAGCAAATACTAAAGAAAACCTGGATTGCTAATATCCTGAAGTCTTCTCCTAATGGTGAACGGAGTTATCTCAAAGACAACACGAAGTCGAACATAAATTGCCGTGTGAACGTGATCTGCGTGACTAAACCATCAGCGATGTAGATCAGAAGCGTCTAAACTCTGAGAATTTTGTGAGAAGAAGTCAAGTAAATCTTGGGATGCTGTCTCAATCTAACCAAGTGTTTGGATGAAATGGCTAAACCAAAGTGCGTGGATGGAGAAACAACGCAGATATTTTCAGGTGGGACTTCATCAGAGGGCACAATAGCTGATGTTTACAGAGGACTTTTAAATCAACTTCCTATAATTTTACCTGTCCATAAATAGAATGGGTCCAATCTGTAAAATACCTAGGTGATGATGTCACGTGTCTTCGTTGTCACAAAAACTCAAATAAAATATTCACCTATTTTTCAAGCTCTGAGGATGCCCTAATAAGGATAAATTAATTATGGACTATAAGGTGTTGAGAATCATTGGAATGGGGATTATTGATGGGGAGTAGCTGCCTTGTCAGTACAGAACTCAATAACCATCACACGAAAATCCATACTACAAATCATCGCTTTTGGATATACGGAAGGAAATGATACTGAGCCTTATCCCGTTTCATCTCAGTGCTTTCGCCCGTCGAATAAGAAGGACTTGGTGTTGGAAACTCCTACGAGTAGAAAGTACTGGCCCAATACTCTCGCCATTGCTTGCGCCCTGTCTAAATAGAGTGCTATAGTGAGGAGATGGTAGTTGATAAAGTCTAGTCAAAAGTTTGAGTATGAACGCGTACTCCTGACCTAGGAGCGGCACTTTTATAGCCGACATTGCATGGGAAAAATTCCAAAATGGCGAGAATCAAAAGAGGTCACCTGCTCAGCTTTGGAATTCGCAACTCCTAGGACAGTATTTACTTTATGTTCAAGGTTAACACCTATAGAATTGTTTCTATTTGCTCTCATAACTACACTTTAGTGCTTATGCAAAAAATTCGGTTTATAGTTATCATTTGAGTAAAAAATTGAGCTTTTGATCAGCTATGCCAAAAATTCTGACTTCTTCTATTCAATCTGCGAAGCTAAAAATTAAGATGGAATCTCTATGAAACGGATGGATTTTTAATAGAAGCCAACCTAATCTTCTAAGAGAGCATTGATTCAATTTTACTCCTGCTCAACTTAATAAAAATTGAGACTCCGTGGAATCGTTGGGTAAGAATCAAAATGTAGAAATTACTATTCAACGGTTTTCATTCGTATTTAACCGTCGTTTTTAAATAGAAGCCTCAGTAAGTTGATGAGAAATTATTTACCTACCATGAACTGATTGTTAGGTCCACAATAATAACGAAAACAACTCGAGCGAGATTAGACGAAGTTCCTTTATCCAAAGTGTTACTTGATTCAACGGGTGAATCAACAAGCTTGTTTTCTTGACACATTTAGAACTTATTACTGGTAAATTATGATAAGAGAGACTGAATGTTTATAAAGAAGTTTCGTTTTTGTTGCAGGTAGGTGATAGTTGTAACATGAGCTGTCAGCGCTTCACGGTAAGTAAAATCCTCGCCCCGTCGGCATTCTTCAGCTAATTTGATTCTCTAACAGAAAATGAGAACCCGATAAATGTATCAAGTACCTACGTGTCAGACGACAAAACAAGAGTGACGTCACATACCCATATCGACCTAGAAAATATTTTCGTTCGGTGTGCCAGAGTGAGTGGAAGATGACCATTCACCGGTAGGCCCACAATTAAAAATATAGGTGTTGTCTTTGTTCGACACAGATGACAAAGAAACTTGACTGTCTTCCGTTTGGGGGAGCAGTACAGTTTCCTCACTCGTTGAAACGTCTCAGAACAAGTTGGCGGCGAAATAGTGATACTTCATTATTTAAAGTAATTAACAATAATTACACATTATTTACTGTACTATCTGCGTTATAGTGATACTCGTACTAATAGTCCAACAGCAATAAATGCTAAAGGATACCTTCCTTCTAAGTACGAGCCCTCTAAATTCCTGAGTATTTCGGCGTTATTCTTCAGACATCACACTACCTGTGCGTTCGCGCGAGCGCAGTGTCCATGCAATCACAATTAAATTTATGAGCTTGATACAATCGCAATTTTAAGTGAATTCAGGGCATTAGATGGTGAGGTATTTCTTGGAAATCTCATCTCCTCGTCCGCTTACGCTACTAATGTTTCCACGTCGATGAAACTTTCATTAGTTACACCGCACAATCCCTGCAGCTTTCATGACTATTGGCGAAGGTCTAGTTTTTCTATCTCTGACAACGAATTGGAAATTCGCACATGCGCAGAAGCCACTGCTGATGATAACGTTCCTATTCTATTATGTCCTACCGTTCAAATTCATCACGCTGAAATCAGTAATGTGAGTGGCAGTTTCTGGCCAACATACAGTTAGGTTAACAATGTAAAACTATTACTAAAACATCCTAAATCGAGGCAGCGACCTTTTTATTTTCCTTACCGTACCAGAATGTGGGCTTTGGTCTCATCTATAGCATTCGCACTTTTAATTAAACCTTTCGCAAATTGAATTAAACTTTTCGCAAATTGAATTAAACTTTTCGCAATTTGAATTAAACTTTTTGCAAATTGACCTTAGGCGAATCAGTTGTTTTAGTCAAGACAAAATGTAAAACTTCAACAAAATGTATATAGTGTACCAAACCTGGCAAGCGAAGGAACGAGCACAAAAAGTGTAGATTTAAACATAATCCAGCACCTCATGAACTTAATCTGAAGGTAAATTATTTATTTATTAATAACAAAACTGAGCTCACAACGTATCCATCTATAGTTGGCATTTTATATAATTTATAGGCATTAGTAAGAAGACTTCTAAAAGCAAAAGTTAATGCCAAGAGCAGCAGTTGGGAGCAGCAGAAACATATCCATCACGTGATTTGCACAAATGCTGAGCCGTGCTATGAGAAGAACTTTGGTACCTACCGAGCAACAGGGAGGGATCATTGTTCCTTTCTTAATGTTATTGATCTTTTCACGTATGTAGGTTTGATTCAATTTGCGGAAAGTGTAATTCAATTTGCGAAAAGTTTAATTCATTTTGCGGGAAGTCTAATTCAATTCGCGGAAAGTGTAATTCAATTCGCAAAAGGTTTAATTTTAAGTGCGAATGCAATATACGGTTCAGCTATGCAAATATTTGTATGTTGTTTTCGGTGAAATGTTCAATAGATAGACGGGAGGAAGAAGACCTACACCGTAAATTTTGTGGTGAAAGTAAGAACCCGTCTCGCGCAGATCAGCAGTAGCCGCGAACTGACGTTGGCATTTTACTCCAAGCAGATCGCAGGCACCTTGTCATCTAGTGGCTGGGTTATTGTATGACGAGTGATAAGGACAAGATATCAAGGCCGATGGATCTGCCATAATCGAGGGTGCTCAGGTTTTTAATGGCAGCTTGGGCATGAATCAGGCCTGAAGAGCTAAGATGTGCAAATATTATTAAAATGATGACATGCAGTCCGCGATATCCGAGGTTGAATGAGTAGCGGCAAATGACACCAAGGTCATGGCAATGACCTTGCGATGGCGTGGGGTGGGGTGCGGAAAACAAAGTTCTTTAGTTACTCGAGTAGGGTATCTCGGCAGGTGTGATCCGTAGTACCAACATATGGGTTATTCCTTCCATGAGCACGGATGTAATCCACCAATCCTCAAGCAAGGGAAACACGTGAAAACTTATAAACTATTGTAATTCGGGGTTGGTAGAAAAAACACGAATTCAGTATAGAGGGTTTGGTTGTTAGTGAATTTGCATCAATAGTTTAGACGAAATTTACATGAGTCAACCTTTGTATGTATGGAGCAATATAATCCTATAACGGTCATGATAAAATACTTCAAAGCTGGTGTTGACCGTAGAAACGGGCATGAATTAATAATGAAAACTTCGAATTGTCCCCATTTTTCTTACGTTTAAGCGAATTTTCGGAAAAAATGAAGCTATTGCAATGGCTCGGAAAATTTTAAAATCAAAAGTTTTGAAAATTTTCTTCATTGAAATCCGTTTTGACGCATTCTGAAACGATTCCTTAAGTTTGCACTTTTTCTCATGTATATATATATATATATATATATATATATATGTGTGAGTCATTCCAGACGATAACTCTCCTTAGGATTGAGATAAAAATCCCGTTCTTGCGCCAAAAAATCAAGCTTTCCAAACGAAAGGATGAGTTCGTTGGCCAACAATTTTTGAGCACATTAAATTGGTCAAATTTCAAAAAATTTACTAAAAAAATCACTAAAAAATGGCGAAAAACAGCCAAAAATTGTAAAATTTATAATTCAGAGCAAAGTTTCAGGCAAAACAAAATTATCAACAATTAACTTGAACATTGAAAAATTCTTGCACAAAATTATGCTGAAAAAGTATACTAATAACTCAATAATATTTGCTAAAAAATCTATAAGAACTGAAAAAAACCTAATAATTCAAAATCTTTTTAGAATCACCAACATTTATTTAGTACGAGTTGATTTGTGATAAAATTAGTTTTTAACCATTTCATCAATCTACTGAAATTGCACAAATTCCAATATAATTCAACATGTTATCTACGTAGAAAATTTAAGATAATTCTCTCATTCGATCATGCTGCACGACTGGAACTTTTAAAACTTTTCCCTTTCGATTTTGACCAGTTTCCACTGAACTCTTTTGATACTCCTTCACTAATTGAACATGTAGTCCAATTCCCCTCATGCTGCGAAAATAGCTCAGAGGCAGTGTGTGTGAGTACAAAAAATAAAGTTCCAGTCATGCAGCATGATCGTATGAGCGAATTTTCGTAAATTATCGTACTATATTATGTTATATTGTTTTGAAAATTAAGGACTTTGAGGAAAAAGAAATCGTTAACGACCAATTTTATGGAAAAAACGTGTTCTAAATAATATTCTGCGTTTCAAAAAGAGAATTTGGATTTTTAACTTTTTTGCAGTTTTAATCTATTTTTCAGAACGTTTTAATTAAATTTAAGTACATTTTTCAGCATAAGTTAGTACATAAATTTTTTAATGTTCTATTTTATAGTTGAGAAAATTTCATTTGAGCAATGTTCTGCTAAAAAATATAAGTTTAACTATTTTTAGCCGGTTTTTGCTGTTTTCAGTGGTTTTTGAAATTTGACCAATTTTATGTGCTCAAAAAATGCTGGCCAACGAACTCGTCCTTTGTTTGGAAAGCTTGAATTTTTGGCGCAAGAATGGAATTTTTATCTCAATCCTATGGAGAGTTGTCGTCAGGAAGGACATATGCATATATACATAGATGTATATATAACATTATATATAATATAATATAATATTATATTATATATATAAAATTTTTCATGTGTACGTGTATATATATATATATATATATATATATATATATATATATATATATATATATACCTATATACTCGTATACATATGAAAAATGTTAAACTCTAGGATTCGTTTCAGAATGTCTCAAAACAATGAAGAAAATTTTTGAAAATTTTGATTTCAAATTTTTGGAGCCGTTTCATTTTCAAATCTGGTTAGTTGTACTGCTCATGGATAGGTAATCGTTTTTAGAGAAACACCTAAAACAATAGGGAACAACAGTTCATATATATGGTTGAAATATATGGTAATGAAAAACTATATAGGTCACAGTACTGCCTCATTTGATACTAAAACGTTACAGACAACCCAATATTCAATTTCCTCTCGTAATACCGAGCGAAGTGAAATGTTAGTGATTCTAGAGATGGTATTGGCAAACTAATTTACAGAGTTAATTTGCATTATGTTCCAACAGCTGTAGGAGAGAGATTGATTCAAAACCACTTCATTTGAGTTGGTCCACAAACTATTCAAATAACCCGACGGTAATAGTAGATTTTTAGCTCTACCATTGTTAGTTTTTCGAGTACAGATTGGACTCGGTGATGTTTTTCAACGGTGCATAACCTTCAAAATCTCGAGGTTCTTTTCTAAGACGAAACATCCGCCTCAACGAATGTGTATTAACGTTTTCACGACTTTAGATCATATTTTTGTCTAAAAAGATTTGTTACGTTCAAATTTATGAAAACCAACTTTTAAAAACTATTAGTTTCCAATTCAGTTTTAGCACAGTTGTTGTCTTTTTAGTTGCTATTTTAAGCACATTTTTTAAATATAAATATGATAACTATTCACATTAACACTTGTACATGGTGTTATTAATCTGACCATGATGAATACATCTTCATTATTTTGAATTCATGTTTACACTACTAACATCTAACTAATTCTCCTAATTCGAGCAACATCATACAATTGATAAGAGAGGGATTTCTAGTTTTGAACATTTCAATTTGAAGCATGCACATAAGTTTCTATTAATCAGCGAGCAATGAATGTCAAACGGGGTCATCTAGAGTATAACTCATTACAACCCCTAAGATAAAATAACATCAACATCGTATGTTCATTATTGTCCTATGCCTGTGGCTAGGATTTTAGGTTTGCGCACGCGCAACGATCATCAATCCAACCAGGATCCATGCGAGATCATCTATTGACTATTTGGCCTATTCTCAAAAAATGTCATTGAGATCAGGTCACATTCTCATCGCGTTATCGCTGGGCCTCTCTTTGATGAGGGTCGTGCATATTGAACTATAATTAACTTGGATGATTATCGCTTATCGGCTTCACCGATTCCAGGCTTTCCAGGATTCCAGAAAATTTCTTGAACTCCGTTTGGAATTCTGGAACACGGTACCAGAAATTAGTTTCTGATTCGGGCCGCTTGGAACACAGTTTTCGTACGCAGTGAGTTTGGCGTCGAATGAGCTTAGAACAAAGCTGTAGGTATTCGGTCCGACGCTGGGAGACAGGCCAATGAAATCCTCGCAGAAGAATGTATTGCGGACCAATAAAAACGATAGAGGCAACACAAGTTCCAGTGATTGGAGGAGGGCTTCAAAATATCAGCCAATGCTGACTAATAGTGATATGAAATCTCACGTCCAGCCAATGATCTTAGGTGGCGAGCAGCATCAAAACTCGGGCACCGCACGTCCAGCGATATTTCTCGAGCCTCTCTTCCCCCTCTTCCTCTTTATCTGCCGACTGGTAGAAGTTTAGCCCGTTCAAGTTCTCAGCCCGATCTCACTATCGTTGGGCATGGGGGGTTCCGTGGTCTCTTTTATCGACTCGTGATAGATAATATTTGTTTACAGGAAGTCCTGCCTGATTGTATTCGGTGTTGGTTTTGCTTCCAGGTGTTCCTTTCAGAACCTACAAATCGCCCATTAAACAAGAAGCCTCGATTGAGTGTATTAAATCTCTTATATAGAGCAGAAGAAATTTACAATCCATTTATAAAAAATGAGACTGTCAAATTTTATTCCAAGAATATGAAATCTATAAAGTAAACTTCTCTAAATTTTCAGATTGCATATTACAATATGGTTATTATATTTTTGTTCGATATTTTAAAGCTATTAATCAACTGACAGTATTAATTGGCAATTTGTTTTGGTATTTGATTATCTATTATTGCACGTGGAGTGACGCCTTCTGGATAGTGGTCGATCACTCAATTTCAAAATAAATAGGTAAATTTCAAAAAGCAACTTTTTAGTGGAAATGTACTACTGGACCACATATTGCTTTTCTTTCCATTTTCAAACCTGTACAAATAACTATATATTTTCGGTGGAATTCATGAGGTTTTGATTGTATGGTATCTTCTCCATAGACATGGTAGATATAAGCAAAAAGTTACTGGAATTTGTCTACAACACGCATCTTTCAACATTTCGCATCATTAATAATTGGATGCCAATCTAGTTAATTATTTTCGATTTGGTGGATAGTAAGTATTCTATAGAACAGCATTTCATTGGCTAGAAAAAAAGAAAACAAAAATATTTGGAATACTTGTATAAGAATGAAACGATGAACCCTCTAAATTTATACCCGACCTATATATCTGTAGACAAATATTCACATTTTCTGTGACTTGAAATATTTATTATCGTACATAGTCTACTCATTTGGATCAAAATAACAGCCAAGAGTAACCCTTGAAGTCAGTAACTTTAAAACAATTTCTAGGAGTCAAGGAAGGGTCACTTGAGTGGTAGTAGACTGGATGTTCGGAATAGTTCCGGTGTAGTTCGTGTAACTCGGTTTAGAAAAGTTGTGTGACAACTGTTCGCCAATTCATTCTTTACTCACAGAGGCGGAGGTATCGAAGTTCAAAGTGAATCTGTCCTCACGTTCAGCTACGTCAGAATCCTTAGGTAGATATAATTTCCATTTGCGTCGATTTGGCTAATAGGCATTTGAAGGGACATGAAATAAATAACGTAGTATTGTTGCTAGTGATGGCTATTTCTTCGACTACATCCTAAAGAAGGAAGATGAAAGAAATGCTTGCACAAATATCTCTATTTTACTTAGTAGGTATGAAAAACCACTCCAAACCCCAGCCTGTATGGAATATCTTGTTATTGTTAACAAGCCGTTCCAAAGATTCCAAAATTATCATGGATTGGAATCTATAACCAACTCCAATAATCATTAATTTTCATGATTCTTAGGATTGCATAGACAAACGTAAAATTACGGTCTTATTAAAGTTTCCCAAATAATTTCGGTTCTTGTCTGTTTTTATGTCATAAATGAACAATTTTCGATCAAGTATACTTAATATTAGTGATGACGAGAAGAGAGAATGAATGGTTGGAAGTCACGAAACGCTTTTTCTATAGTTTTATTCAACTTGGGAGAGATACGAATAATAGTTACTTCATGAATTTACTGGTAATGCAAATAAATCCTACAATACACAAAGTTGTAATTGATCAATATTGATAGAAAACCACTAGTTACTGTTTTTATTTGATTACGGTGAAATTGTCGGGGCTTGTTCCTTGATTATTCACAGATGGTCTCAATACGTTGTCATGTGGACTTCACATTTCTATGACGGCCGCTAATTACAATCTACCTACAATCAGCCAGTGCGGTGGCCGAATCGCGCAGAAGTTTTGTAACGGACTGCCTCCTCATTACTGGTGTAGACTGCGAACGCTACCAGCAAACTCATCTCGATCACTCATCTGCCGGTACATGTCCATGATATCTACATTCCACTAAACGGTTGTTTCAAGGTACTTAGCCACTTTTTTGAGGGAAAATGGGGTAGTAGTTTATTAAAGGCTCCCCTAACTTCGGTTCTTGCTTGTATGCAAGCCATTTTTTAGGTCTCTGCTTTGGCATATGGGGAACACTGACCAATCGTTCGGTTAGTTTAGTTAGTCCTAGTACAATCAGAACTGGCATATAAGGAAGCTCGTGGTTTTATGCTCAGTTAAATGCAACAAACCTGGAGAGTTAGAACCGAGAGATGTACAGTTCAGTTTTCTGTTTCATTGAAGTGAATCTCGGGAAAGATAATTAGGGGCTGCTTACTCTTTGCGATTTACTATTACTAACCAGGCATGAGGACGACCCTGTGCCTGCTCATTTGTATACGTGATATTTCTGTCACACGCATTACAATATGAATGATATTCATCGATATTGATCGAACTTCGATCCTAGAGTTACTCAGCTATCAGAAACAGTGATATAGGTACTCTTCCCACTTAACTGTTTCCAGAGTGTACTAATCAATCATACCTGAAATCGAAATCTCAAACGCATAGCTTTTTACAAAATTTGATGGGAGGATGGGGTACTCTCACTGAAACAACCATGTATCTACTCTCCCCACGACTATTTTGTTCACTAAGCTGGTCCTAGAGTTAGTTGGCGTCGTCACTCCTGATTCCCGTGCCAGGGATGTGATATGTAGCTGTATGCTGGGTGTCACACAGAAACTGGCACGAAGATAGTGTAGATGATGTGTATTTCATTGCATCGGAATCCATAGTAGCCAATCTATAACCGATAGTATTTACGTATTATTTCTATAATTTTCCTGAGATTTCACTCAAGTGTGGATGGGAAACGAAAGATGACTTACAGCTCGGCGGTAGACCTATTCTATTTACTGCACCTCATGATGTTACAAGTATAATGCGGGGAAGCTGTAATATATGTAGCGACACATTTTATTCTTTCCCAACAATCCAGAAAATGAAGTCAGCCCGGCATTTTCGTATGCGACTTCCCCATAGCATGGGTCTGGACACAAACTGAAAACAACACGAATAACAGAGAGTTATTTTTGTCTGCCACTCTGTTACGTCTCGAGCGGGTTACAACCTCCTGAATGACAGGAAAAATAAGGTCGGGGTTCCATTATCAAGAATAAATCTGCTGTTATGTAATCAAGGGGTGGGCAAATAAAATAAGCGAGGAAACACAAACATTCTTAACCCATAAAAGTAAAAACCACCGAAAAACCTATTTTTCTGGCTGTCACTTCTCCAGCCTTCATTCATAAATCCGAAACAGATTGTTTTTGTCATCTTTCCGGGAGGTCGAAATGCTCTTCACCAATCACAGATACCTACTAAAGTTTCAGACTGACAAAATTGACATATTTTCTCATCTTTAATTCGTAACTATTTGATTTCTGTTGAGCCCAATCCAATCACTGTCTTGTGGAAGTTGCAGAATTTTTATTTTTTCAAATTCCTAATTGGCATTACAGTTACAGAGGTACTTTTATTATAATAAAAATCAAATTTAAATATTACAATTAAAAAAAGTACTGACACACCGCTTAATATAAAGTAAAATCTTCTGAACTCTTCATTGCTATACCATTAAATGGTTGGTAATGAGGTGGGTTATCCTGTTAAAAAACACGCCTTTTTCGAAATAGAACTATTAGTTCATTAACACAGAAAAAACTGTCAGGCCAACCATACAATTTTTTCGGATAAATCCAAATGGCTGTGACATTTTTGACGAAACAAACGACTTTGAAATTGAAATTAGTTACATGCTCATTAGATGGGTATAAGTATTAATGATGTCCGTTATCTTTCATTCAGTCATCAGATTGCAAAATACTGCAGGCTCCCTACAATTTTGTTAAAAATGGTTGTTTTCATGATTTTTGCGAACAAACTTAAATTTTGAAGGCTCTGAATGCCTTCACTATATCAAAAGATTTCTCTGGTGTTACACAGGAAACTCGGATAGCACGAATTTGAATAAACGGATAATTTCCATCAGTTTTATTTTATTCTTCAATTGAAATATATCAACGAGAGCTTTCCTGAATGATACTACATTGTGGGTATCCGATGAATGTAAGCGGCAAACCGTTGTGGAAGGAATGTTAAATGACGTCTAGGGGAAGGAGCTCACCCCGTCATTGTCCGATAATGTGTGTATGGGGGGTGGGGTGGGGGGGGGGGGGGGGTCAGCGCCATTCACATAGGACGGAATTTCTTTCTCTTTCCATCTGTTTTCGCTAAAATCATATTGGGATTTTGAGCTAAAATTTCGATGTTTGGGGATTTCAAGAGTCCTGAATCCGATTCCGGAGCAGAAATGAAAAATTCCGACAAGCGAAAAATGCCCATTGGTACCTACCAAGGTTTGGAAGTCGCAAAGTAGAAATAAATAGTTTAAAATACACCCTTTTAATGGAAACTTATACTTTGATTAGAAAATTTACATCGTCATTCATTTCGGGAGATGAAATCAAATTTTCCACCCGGATTGTATTGCAGTTTTTAGGCAGTTCTCAACAAGATTATATTATAGTTTCATGACTCTTTGGTAACTAATCCTTGTAATTACTGTAACTTGTATGATATTGCCCTCGGATTTCAATGAAATTTCCAGGTAGGTACTGTGCGGGTAGGGGCCCTCCGTGAATTGTACCACTGCTGAATCAATCGTAGTCTCTGCGCTTGCGCACACGTGGAATACTTGTATAAATCATAACTGCAACTGTTTTCATCCGATTTAGATGACATTCTCAGGGATGTGGTAGGTAGTGCTGTAGATAGTTCTGTCTGATCTTTATTGCGGCGAAGTTTTTTGTTTCGGTTTTTGTCAAATTTTTGAATTTTGGCATATACTTATGTATCAGAGGGATATGCGAGTTTTGGTGTGAGTGGGGGACTGGTGGAATCCCAAAAAGCGCAATCCTTCGGAGCGATTGTTTTTGAGGGTCCAGTTGACAAAAAGCCTGATGTGGGATCGGGGGGAGGGGGAAGTGGTATGTTATGGGGTGGGTCGGGCGGTGAGGAAGGGATGACGAACGGCGGCACGGGGTGCCGTGCCGGAGGGTGGGGAGCGTCGAGGTGGGCGACGTTGGCCATGGCTGGGGGGGGGGCAGAGGGGGGGCAAAGACGGCCGGCGCGGCGGTGAGTGAAGGGCGCTTGTGCAAGGCAAGTGTGTAGATAAAAGAGAATAGGATCGTCGAAGAGCCCCCCTTTCAGCCCGCTAGTCCGTCGTGACTCCGTCAGAGCGCTCCGCCATCGGGTTTTTCCCTTCCTCTCCCACCCCAACCCCTCTCACTCTACTTGACAGAGCAACTCAATATGGCTTCCGTTACCGTGCGCTACGCTCCGTTCTCGCATGTCAAATTGTGTTTTTTATAAACTTCCATAAAAAATTGTTGACTTTTAGTGAATAAAAATATCCCTAAGTGTTCCCTCGGTGTTCCGCCGCGCGTTTCATCCGCGAACATACCAATTACCCCGGTGTCTATCATTGTTTTGGTCGCTAAACCCGATCTGTGTTTTTGTTACCATATAATATATTGTTTTATAATAATATTTTATTTGTTTATTCCGGACTGAGAGTGCGTTTTTCCTATTTTGGAACTGTTCGGGAACCTACCAAAGTGCGAAGACAACCGCTAACAAATCTGATTGATTTTGTAAAATGAAGTATTACAGCGGTAAATTTTGCCTAAGGTATCCTCTGAATGTCATCAACAATCTTAAGGATGATGGATTTTTCCTGATCATCGCAGTGTAATCATCTTCAGCGGCTCAAGCTCTTGGAACTTTCAACCCTTGATCTTCGCATTTGAAAATATCTACGCATACACGCAAAATATTTGCCTTGTGAAAATATGTAATTTAATTATTAGATTATAGTACCAACTTTTTTTTTTATCGTGATCAACAGTTCATTGTGTGCTTACATGTGATAAGGAGCAGAAATAAATACCATTCAGGTGAAGTGTTGTGAACAGTGAGCCAAAATTATGGATTACTTACGCATCGAACATCAAAATCAAAACTGCAGGAGTCAATGAAAAGGCCCCGGTAAGTTGAAAAAACAATTAGCACGTACTAATTTTTAAGCCAAATTGGCAGTTATATGCTGGAGGAACTTATGTTTGTGTCGAAATGGAGATTTTGACGTCGTGATTGACCGAACTGATGTTAATAATACTTGACAACACCTGATTGATTAAATAAATTCGTCAGTGATACAACGTCACCATTTACGTTGACCGTCGCGACGATTATGCTTTATAGATCATCAGCCCTTTGGCAATAAACGTACGTTATGTGGAGATCCGTTAGCTTCCTTCACACCCAACTTTGCGGAAACGAAAAACTTCCTTTGTCTGTCCTGATGCCGTCAAGGAATGACATTCTTGGCCGACAGTTGTGTCGTTCTTAGGAATAAATGATAAGATTTCGCCCTAGACCAAAAAATAAAAAATGCGATTTTTTATGCGTGGTTGTAGGGACCGTGGGAATTGCCCTTCTGCGAAACGATTGTGGTCGTTCTGCCGTGATTCGATATAGTGAAGTGGAGGGGGGGAGGGGTTGTTTAATTGACAATAACACGCTTTTCGGCGTTTCGATTTTGACATTTTGCCTCGTTTTTGTCATTTTTCGTACTCATCCAACGTCACCTGATCGTCCTGGGATGGCACTGGGCTCTGACGGATCAAGTCTTTTGTATTACCGTGTATCTATCGTAGCGTAAATTGTTTCAACACATGCTTAGCCAGTGCGGCCATTTTCTTCTCCGTTCCCTCTCCTTTCTTGTCTATAGAAGACCTCAGGTGGTGAACACCCCCCTCCCCCCTGCCCTTTGGCTATCTCAATCGTTAGTTTCCTGGAGTTTGACTATTTTTTCTACTCATGTCAAAATTCTCAAAGGAACTGCTTTTCTCGATATACATCAAAAACCTATCGGACTCCTGCAAGTTGATGTTAAATATCGATATATCTTTCCATCAACTCAAAAATTCATTTATGACGTATTAGCGAGATCTTGTCCGTCATAGATATTACTGCTTATGACGTCGACTAAACACTTACAGTACACCGTTGAGTACATATAGGAAACACATACGTTCCAAGCAGGAAGTTATTAAAATTGTTCCAATATAACGGCACTTGAAATCGGTAGGCATTTACTGGAATAATGCTTGTGGTGATCTAGGTAAAAACAAGCTGATTTTGGGAGACGTAGGCCCCACTATTGGTACATGCATAGTTCCAATCCTGTCTTCCTCATCATTAACATCATGTTATCTATCAGATATAGTTGTGGATTTAGTTTCTGATATGTGTATCACTCATCCTGTATCAAATACTGCGCGAAGTTACATGACTTCATGATCATTGATAAAGTACTAGGTAGGCAAAAACCTAGGCGTAGGCTTTCTACGACTTAGGATAATGCTGCTTTGGCCTAAGTCTTTATTAGTACAATTTGGTTTCTTTGAGTTACTAATAACTTTTTCTTTTTTGCTCTGGATTACATAGAAAGTAGTTTGTAGTTTTTTTGTTGTAGTGTTTTATCGTTTTTTCCGCATTGTATAATAAATTTAATATTCTATGCACGAGACCCAATTTTTTATGTGCCTACAATGTATTTTACAATTTGATCATCTGCAACATCAGTATTACATTTATGCTCCACAAATCGTGGATGGTGTGAGATCATATCTATTAAAGGCAATGACAACTATTTGAATAGGTAATTACAATCTGATTTGTATTAGGCGAACAAATATTATCCCGTGTATTAACATCATATATCCCAACAGAGTTATTAAACGTTCGAGCTCATCGCATTTGTTTTATTAATGTTGCAAACTTGCTACTGTCTTCTAGTTGGTGAAAATTGGATGACTTGAATACTTATTGATGGGAGTCGCTATCACCATCGTCACAGCTAATTTTTGAATAAACTTTATTTTACCGAAGCCCCTTTTATTCGAAAGCTTGTAAAAAATTGGTTTAAATTTGCTCGAACATGTTCCTTTCTAGTAAGCATTTCGTGTGAAGAATCGTGGAGATGTTATGATGAGGGAGGCATGGCACATTGGCTGTCCTTTATTATTTGGTTTACAATCATGAACTGCATTGAGTACCTATTATGCATGCTCCTGTAAAATTTGCCTTTGACTAGAGAATATTTGTTTATCTACACAATTACGAACGTCTACTTGGGAATATACAGACTTTGAAACAGGCTGCCGATCATCATTCGTTCATATTTTCCCATTCTCAACTTACGCAGTAATGTAACTTGAAAGTATCACTAAAATCAATACACAAAAGTATTATAATGTTTTCCGTTGGACTGATTGGTTGACACAACTTGGGTCGGTAATTTGTGCTTCCACACTTGACAAGCCTTATTCTCTTGGGACGACCATCTGTCTTTTAGTTACGTAATTTATTTTTAATATGGCATCGGAATCTCAGATAAGCACAGAAATGGACTCTACCTTGCTG
Organism: Adelphocoris suturalis; assembly: GCA_030762985.1. NCBI lineage: Eukaryota > Metazoa > Arthropoda > Insecta > Hemiptera > Miridae > Adelphocoris > Adelphocoris suturalis. The sequence continues at coordinate 23,981,123 of CM061051.1, forward strand.
TGTACGTCAAACCTAAATTTGGCTCATACTCAGTTACTACGACCTGAACAGAATAAAAATCGTTTCATCCGTTACGGAGGAAGACAGAAATGAATTTATTTTATCTCCGAGTGGTCCGCCATCCAAACCTGTCAATAACGTCCATAACATTGACCCTTAAGATCTGAATTGTTTCGAGTGTTTCGCCCTTGAGTAGGTCGGTATTACAGAAGAGCTCCATTTTCTATTGTTGGAGGAGAACAGAACTCGTCACCATATATATTTACAGTTGAACGTTACATACCTATACATATAATAAGGGGGAGGGGGGGGGGAGTGTGTTACAGAAAGTTTGTTAGAACAGCTCGGTTACATTCCTTTTTAAGGCGTGCTTCAATACTGCGGGAATTCCCATTGTTTTTTTTATCTGGACGAATTTGTGACAATATTCAACTACGAGAAACCACATAGAGTTCCGTTCCAGTATGAACTCCCTGAAACCAACTTCGTGAAAAACCTGCGGGTGTGTTATCTTTGTGTGTTTGTGTTCAGAGAGCACAGTGTACCTACCTATTATACGTATTTTGTTTCCCTAAACGTATTTATTTTACCTACCAATTACACGTATTTTTATGTCGCTTTGTCTCCCTAGAGTTGACTGATTTACGTCGTTTTTTTTCCAAAGGACTTTTCCTTGTACTATTTGTCCTCGACGACCCTATATTTTCAAAATCCACGTTTCGGAGATTATATTGGGGGTAGACGGAACGGAAAATAATGTTGTTCTTGTTGGTTATCTTCATGTAGATTGCATTGCTTCCTAAACTATCTTTCTATTACGGAATTTTCGCTGAAAATGAAGCTCCAAAATTTTAAAAATGAAATTTTATTCAAAAATTTCTTCATGGCAATCCTTTTTTTAATTATTTTGTTAAATATATTTTTTTTATCTATTTTATATTTAATTATTTTTTTAAATTAATTATTTTTAGTTTGTTTATTTAATACATAGAGACTCCAACTCCCTCTTAGTCATTAATCATGTTAGTACTGTGTTGCTTAAGTACCTACTCAATCTCAATGAAGCCGATCCTGCAAGACTAAGACTTAGTTGATTGACAAGATTCAACGAAACGTCTCTTTGCGAGTCTCAATTTCGTCAATTTATTCTATGTTAAAATCTAAAATTATATATATGTCATTCCAGTCGATAACTCTCCTTAGGGTTTAGATAAAAGAAAAAAATCATTCTTTCGTCGTAATATCAAGTATTCTGAAAGAAAGGATGAGTTCGTTGGCCATGCACTTTTGAAGCACAATAAATTGGTAAAAAAAAGAAAATCATTAAAAATGGCAAAAACGGCTTAAAATCGTTGAATTTATTCATTTTTCAGCCAAATATTGCCCATAAAATGTTTACCAACTAAGAACTAGAACATTAAAAAATTGATGTCCGAAAGTATGCTGAAAAATACTTTGATTATAATTTTATGGGCTAAAAAATCTATAAAACGGCAAAAAATAAAAATCATTATTTGGGTGCTCTTTCATTTCTCTCAAGGTGCTCAAATTTCAAAACAATTCACTATCACCATAATATCGTGATTTTGGGAAATTCGCTAATAGGATCATGGGGTGACTGCAACTTTTTCCGTGTTGGAAAATATATAGTAATTTTAGGAGTAAGTTTGAGATTATATTTTGAAAATTAGTTCGTTCTGAGTGAGAAAATCATTGTCTGCCATCTCGAAATTGGTGGACCTCAAAATAGCGGCCTCACAAATACGGCTTAATTCGCCCATTTTAAAGTTTTCCTCTAATAATTCTTAAACCATTCATCCTACAAAACGTTTTATACGCAGCAAGGTTGTAGAGCATAAAAATACGAAGCGACCCGATACAAAAAACTACGAATTATCTCCCAAAATAAGCGAATCACAAACAATTGAAAATCGGGCTAATTTTGGGTCACTCCTTTCCTCCCCCCGTCTAGACTCTTGCCCTTCAAAATCACCTAGCTGTCTTAATGGTCTGATTTAGGTCTACCAAACGTCATTCGATTCAGGGTTCTTTCCAAAGTTCATATCCAGCAAGTTTTAGCTGAGACCCTTTCCCATTAATGTGCAAAGTAAAACGCCTTTTCCGTTAACTTGATGTGTAAAATGACATACAATTTATGAGTTCCGCTGTAAGTCAAAGGGGAAAGGTCACAGCTTAAACTAGTTCGATGTGAACTTTGGAAAGTATTTAACCCTGAATCGAATGATGTTTGGTAGATCTAAATCAGACCAATATTAAAGCCGCTAGGTGATTTTGAAGGGCAAATATCTAGGCGGAGGGGAGGAGAGGACTGACCCAAAATCAGCCTGTTTCCAACTGTTGGTGATTCGCTTATTTTGGGAGATAATTCATACTTTTTGCGTCGGGTCGCTTCGTATTTTCATGCTAAATGCTAAATTGTCAAAATCTAATCTCAAACTTTCTCCTGAAATTACTACCAATGTTTGGCCTTGGCACCTGAACTATAAGGGAAAAGGACGGTATAACATGCACGATTTTCTTTTCTCGATTTTGGGAAATTAAAAAGTGGAAAAGTGACACTTATTCCTCCCTCCTCCACTGGTATTCATGAATATTGAACTTGAGAAACCGTCGATTTTATTTAGGTTGATTGATTGTTTGATTACACTATTTTGTGAGTGCTTACGGAAGTTTAGTGGTCCGATGAAAAAAAGCGAAAATAAAATGGGTTTTTATGGCATTTAAAATTCTTTCTTGTGATGGATTTCTTGCTATCGACGCTTGTATCGTTGCTGCTTAGTTGATGGGCATCTCGCACACGAATTTCACGGTCAAAATTGTTTTTTATAGCGCCTCTCGAATAAGGCCATTTCTGTACCAGTTGATATTTGTTCTCTTTAGGAAGGAATCGGCATAGTAGGAAGATTTTCCGGTAGAGAATGCACGAGAGCAGCTCTACTTCATAATTGACTATTCCGTTCGGGTGATTTCGCGATATTTCTGTTCAACTCTCTCCGATAAATGACTCCTATCAGTTATACATCTAACGGAAAGACCTAAGATCAATAAACCGAGACATAGATGAAACATTTTTTTTTCCGGCAGTAAAATTCCCTTTTTGATGAGAATTTTTTCGTTGTCCTTTCCGTCGTTGCCACCCAATCTCCGAGTTCCCTCGCTAATTCAATTAACACAGAATTTACCTATTTGACCTACGGAATATGATTATTTCTGTACATTCTTAATCTTTAGAACACGTTCGGTAAGAGTGTGCATGAATGAACGCCATCCATCTTGCGCACACATGTATGAAAATGCTTTAATGTTATAAAATGCTTTAAGATGAGTATATTAAGTAAGAGTCCGTACATATTCACAATAGCATTATAATAACCACAAGAGTTGGATCACCTGAAAGAAATTCTTTTGAAGTATATGAGCCAATGTGATTTTAAATCAATTATATTTCAAATCAATGTGTTGTCCTCTACTTTTTAGGACGTCCCTCTGAAGCTATGTCTTATAGGCAAAGCTTCGTTAACAAGAGGGACGCCTATTAGAATTGATCCAGGGGCTTGAGGGACAATCCAAGCATGAGGGGAAAAAAACTGCATACAAATTCGTTTCAGACCATTCGAAGACCGAATCCGTGAAAAAAAAAACCATAGGTGTATTGCTGAGTATGTGTGCGTGTGTGTGACAAATTTTGTCGACGCTGCCCAGGCCACAATTCTCTACCAATTTTCGAGATTCTTTCTTTGTTCGATCCCAATTTGAGTCTAGTTGTGCAACGAACTCCGGAACTTTTCAATTCCGTGGTGTAAGTGGGGGAATGGAGAGGGTAATAGTAATGAATCATAGTAATAAATCATGATGTTTTAACTAATCTTGTCAAATTTTCTTGATTATTTTTTGTTGTTGTTCAACTATGAATTTGGTATAGTTTAAGAAGCTATACCAGGAGTTTCAAATTTCATTAAGGAAGGGGGCGAATGGAGGTGGTAATAGTAATAAATCATGATGTTTCAACTATTCTCCCTAGATTTCGCACACCGACATGCAAATGGCTAACAATCACCCATGGGTGCACTTATGTGGATAAGTAATACAAAGAAACAACCCCTCATGCTGTTGCTGCTGAGTCTGTACGAAAATAACTTTACTTTTTCTGTATCACTAGAAATGGAAGGGTACACCTACCCTGCTGTAAGACTGCGGGGAGTTTTTTTTTTTTTAATGCCCTACGCTCGGAATAATCAGAAATAGTTGACAGTAATATCAGAAAGTTTTTATTGGTTCCATGAATGCTGCTTCAAGATTCCCACGGATTCTAATTTTGAGTGTTAATATTTGGCATCCAACTGAAAATTCGACTGACGAATGATTACAAACTGAATGGTGCATATATATATATATATATATATGAAGGTAGAGTTATCGAGTACAAGGTGATATGCTTTGCGCCACATAGCCACACTGCCGACTGTCTTGGCAGGCGTTGCTGAACCTGGGGGAGTCAGGAGCGGCTTCCCCCATAGCACTTTCCATTATGGTTGAGAACCGCTTGTTGCAGGGCGGGTAGGCAGGTCCCACAGGTTACCTACAATTTCCTACCTGCCCTCCTCTACCCGGAGAGAGCTCATCTGCTCACTGACACGTTTCGCTTTGCTTTGGTTGGAGGTTGGAGAGGGTGGCCTAACAACTATGCTTCACATAATTCCCGTCTACAGTTTAACTGTCCTTTCTAAGGATAACTTTCCCGCCACCCAACACTACTGATGGGCCAGTTTATAAGGCTAATATGCGCTCGTTTGGGTTGTTGCCATTTACCGCAGTTATTGTATTGGAAAATCAAATCGTCTCCACTCTTTTAATCAGCATCTAACGATGAAATGAAATTATTATCAAGATTTCCTGCGTCATCCATGTTCTCTGGACTTTGGAAGAAATGAAATTGATTAGATTTTCATACAAATAATTGTCGTTCCAGCGCAATAATTATTGCTTAAACAGTCCCGACGTTACTGATGGGCTAATCATTATGACAAATATGCATTCATTCGGGTTACTGCAATGTGCCATTGATATTCTAATAAAAAAGTTAATTTTCTCCAGTCTCCACTTTAAATCGAAATCGAACAGTGAAATAAGCCTATTTTTCATTTGGACTTAGCTGTATTATACTTCATTTTTGGGTTTTTCTTTTATCCACTTTGGGGCTAAACAGTGGTCATCACGGTTCCCCTCATTTTTTTACCCTCCGCTTTGCCAGTGGAGTCCATGGTGGCGCTCCTTTTTAGTAAAGGATAGCAACATGGCTCCCCTTAAAATCGTGCCACTTACAGTGTCCCTTTAGGCACCTTGTTCAATGCCGCTAATGCCCCTTCTGGTTGAGGTGCGGCTTAAACCTATATAAAAAAAAGTGAAATAAAATGGAGCAGATTTTATACCACTCAGTCTTGTTGAAGCGCAAAAATTTCTTAAGCAGAGATCTAAAAGATGAATTACACAGTTTAAATTCAATTTGGGAAACGATTCAATCAATCGGACAAAACGCGTATTTTGATTATATCAAGTGACAGAAGATTCCATTCTGACAATTCATCGTTTATATGATTTTTAGTTGTTTGTAAAAAATCAAAAATCACATCTGTTTTGATTCGAGTGACGGACTGAGATCCCCAGTGTGACGTCACCAATTAATTTGCTTAAATTACAAGGGGATTAAACTTAAAAATCCTTTTACATAGTATATTACGCGCATGCCAAATTAAATTACAATGAACAAACAAAAATGGAAAGAATTGGCGAAGAAAAATTACAAATTTGAGCAATATGCACAATTACTTACGTACTGAAAATCCAATTATTAAGACCTCAATTTTTTCTTAATCTTGTTCGATGTGTCTGGGCAGTCGTCCACAATGTGAGAGAAGTCAATGGCAGACTTCTGCATCCGAACTAGAGCCCAAAATATGTTCTCATAATTTTTTCTCGAATGGTCTTCTGGCATAAATGGATTCCTGCATTTTGTAAACCTTGATGGCACCCTGAAATTCACACTGCAGCCTGCATGGCTCTAGTTAGCTAATAGATCTCCAGTGTGATATCACCGATTCTTCAAACCACGAGAAGGATGGATAGAGAACAAATTGTGGTAGGTTAGATTTGTGTCAAATCTCTTCAATAAACACCTCGGTATCTCTGTCACCACCCTTTCAGTTACCCAGTATCTTTTCGAATACAATATTGTTCGACCTCAACCATAATGATGCATGACAATAATTTGTTGGGCGATCCTCAAGAATTCGTTTTTACCATTTTTGGTTTACTATGTTCGCTGTTCTTCCATTTCAAGTCATCTTGAAGGTTGGCTTGCCATTCACTTGTTTACAGTCATTTCAAATATTTACCTCACGATTCCAAAGTTTTACTCTTTGAAAGAGCTAATTTAACGATTTGCAACTTCTATAATCTATTTTCTTCCTACTACTTTTCTCCGTCCTCTTCTGTGAGACGTGTTCAACACCTCTTCTATTTCACAGGATGGTTGTTAACGATTACGAGAAATTACTAATACATATCATATTGCCTTTCCTTGCAACGTGAATTTAATCATTCGTCTGATTGAAAGTATATCCTCGTTGACTGTTCCAGCATGTAAATTCCTTCCAATTGCCGAGTTACTTTGAATGAAAAACACGAAGTATGAAGAAACCCTATTCATTTGAGAATTTCATTGTTGAATTATCTTCAATAACAGAAATTACTGACAGAAGGACACATTCCTGTCCACTGGATGAAAACAAAAACAAGGAAATCCAACTAGACTTGTGGAAATCATTGCCACTGATATATATATTCTCTTGATCTGCTGCTATCTTGAATGTCTAACTTGCGGCATTGGCATACTTATTTAAACCATGATGCCATAATTTTCGTGCTGCCCGACGTTAGCTTAAAGTATGGCATCAAATGTTATCAGCCTGCCTTATATTATTTTAGTACCTAATTATTTCGATTAAGTTGGTTATTGATCCGAAATTTTCATTTTTATCCTGCTCACTCAAGTGCTTTTCATGAGATTTCGATCATATTGTGTGTAAACATATGTGTAGCCCTGTTTTATCTACAACCACATCGATAATTTATCCCAGACAAATGTGAATATTCTTTGTGGCTTGTAATATTCTATTATACGGTCAGTGTTTTACCAGAGTCGTCCAAATACAAAGCACCGTCCTGATATTCCAAACCGCCCGGCAAGAGGTGTTTTGGTTCGGTTGCATTTGACTCTCAAATTTACGAGTCTGGTGATATAAGTTTCGATTAACTCTCGATCATTCAAAGAAACGTGATGATATTCGTATTCGTGTCAAGACTTCACGGGTTCTGTTGACGGGAAGCTCGTTGACTCGTCCTGCATTTGCGTCTCTCTGTTTGCGCATTTTTGGAGCTATCGAGCTGAAATTTGTTAGGTAGTCTCCATAGACACCCGGAATGTGGTGTATATTTTTTGGTACCGATCCGACGTGATGTGGCGGTAGTATCGTTGACGATGTAGAACGAAACACCTCAGAAATACGTGCTTGGTTTGCATTTTGATAGTTTTTGACGTGATTAATCGATTGAGACGACTTTCAGAGCGATCCGGTTTGATGCAACGAAGATACCATCGTCAACAATCGTCGATGCGAACATCTAAAAATACGTGCTTATCGTAGTTTTTGGTGTTTTTTGTGATGCTGAATCGAATGCATACTCAAGTGTAATTGGAAATTGTTTTTTAGTTCCTTTAAAGGTCATTCGTAAGAATTATATTTTAATTTTTTTCTCCCAAATTACGTGAGGAACTTGGTTGACGGACTCGATAGTTAGTTCTAGGTTTTATTTCGGTTTTGTAGCTCATTTCTTGACACTTGGGCACTTTTTGGGCATACAAAATGCTGTTCCTAGAACTCGGAATATCTCATGTGACTCATGAACTCAGAGTGAAATTCGCGATTTTATTATTAAAAATTCGAAGGTCAGTTACAGCCCATTTATTAAGTAAATATGTGAAGCATTGATCTTGACATATTTTAGTTGCAGATGTTGAGGGTTATAAATGAAATGCTTGCTGAAAATGATGTTATATAGCTTATCGCTGTTGTAGATACGTACTGGCCACATTTGCCGAATTCGGAGGACATGGCCCAAAAGATTCGAAAGTAGCTTATCTTGATTCCGGGCAGCAGTTATATTTCTTTTGAGAATGAGTTCGTTCCCTATTTGGTTCCGACTGTGTTTCTAATCAGTTTGATTCAATATTCATGTGTTAGAAAGATAATCCGATCATCAGTCGAAAATCATTGAGAACGGAGCATATATACATATAGGTTATCCCAGTTCAATATGACCCGTACCCCCTCCCTTCATTCATTTGTATTTTTGAAGTTATCAAAGTACAAGTTAGTTGATCAGTCAGTTATCAGTTAGTTGATATCTATTTTATTCATTTATTTAATCAAATACGGGCAAAGCCCAATATATGTAAACAGATATATATAAGTGAAATATATACGCTGACTAAAGTAAAATTGAATAGAGTGGTAAACAGAGATAGTAACATATTGGGTAATACAAATGATTACACAATAATAGGTAGGTTTCGGGTCTTTTTCGTTATACGATCTCATACGGTCTTTTCTGTTGTACAACCGCAAAACAATTTTCTATAGAATCAGAAATGCTTGATATATGTTCTATTGTTCTATAAACTGTTCCCCAATCATTTCTACGTCCACTGTGGTAAAATAGATCGGATGCTGTGTATAGTTTGGTGGTCTGGATGCTCGCAAGCTCGCATCGCAAAAATACATATCATCAAGTAGTCAATCCCTTAGTAAAAGTACAAATTAGTTGGACATACAGGTCAGAATGAATGAATGGTAGAGAATTAACGGAATAGGTCCTTTTTTGTAACAAGTACAATTTTTCATTTTATGGATAATTTCATCAATTTCAGAAAAAAACTATCGTTCTGTTTCTATAGAAAATTGTTTTGCGGATGTATAACAGAAAAGACCGTATATGAAAAAGACCCAGCCCTTCTACTTAGAACACTTTGTTTTTCAAAGAAACGCATTTATTTAGTAATATACATAAATCAATACATGCTTCTCTTCTCTTTAAGCTTGCGCGGAAATGAGGATTTTGCAGAATTATTCGAAAGCGAAATTAAGCACATCATCAAAAAAGTGTCTACACCAAAATACACCAGAAGTAAGCAATGGGGGGTAATCATAAACGAAGCTAGATTCGTAAAATTTGACAAGAAAATTTTAGCAAACAACTATTAACAGAAGTACAGTATGATAAGGCAGTTATAACAGAAAACAGACAAAAGATACCACGGAAAGAGAGAGAGAGATATCAAATTATTAGGCAAGAAGGAAGTAATTATAACGTTTCATGTGCTCCGGGCAAATACTAAACGACGACCGGGAGTGGGTCTTTATTATTGCTTCAAATACAGATAGTTTGCTAATTTTACTGATCTCTAGGGTTAGGGAGTTGCACAAGTCAGCACCTCGGGCATCATAGCAAGCAAGACCGAGCCTGGTGAGGCGGAAGGTGATCCATAGGGAATAACTGTCACTCGATCTCGTCATCGTATCAGCAATAAGATGCATTTCGCCATCCTGAATTTCCCTAAATATTTTCGTGACCGAGATGCGATCGACTAGCCTATATACTTAACTGTAAACATTGAACGTAATCTATGGTAGATCCATTATCACAATTCTATGTAACTGCCTAGACATAAATGCCTACCCAGGAAAAATCAATTTAATTAAGCAAAACACCAACACTTCACTAGCTCCTCTGCATTTAATGAGAGCTGATAGCGAAGACAATAGCACCTAGTTTAGAATTAATGACATCAAATAAAACTCACTAGTCAATCTATTAGTGACAAGAGTTATAACTTACTCAAATTCTCGGAGAGAGAATTCCATTGGAATGGTATCAGCTGACATTATCGTCGTAGTTTATAAGGCGATTTTTTCTATGTTCAAATCAGTTCCGATTTAACACCCACATACGCTGTCTAATGGTTACTAATGAAATGTAGCGATTGACTCAGTGATTTTCAGATGGCGCTGCGTTTGCTTGCATTAAATTACATTAAAACTGTTTACCGTGAAATTAAATGTGGAGCGAACTGTAGGTTGTACAATGCTTCGGATTTATTCGATTTATTGAGAGTTCTGCCTATATCATACGATAGAACTTCCCTTTTAGTTACTTCAAAAGTTTTCGAGATCTGGATTTTTAAATATTTCGACCCTTGAATTCCTCCATTTAGGGTCGATTGAAAGTAATCACAGGCACATCCCCGACTGATGTAAGATTTTTGACCTGAATTATTTAACTGAATTTTATTAACTTTGGTCATGCAATTTCGGTGAAAAGGCGGACGGACGGATTTTTTTAATTTGATTTTTGGAATCTACGTAAGCAAACAAATTTTGAGAAGGTTAAAAAATTGTTTTCTAGGTCATTATTGAAAATAATAAACCGAAATGATCCAATCATCCGCTCTTAGGATCGAGGCTAACTTGGAATTTAAATTGTTAGGGCTGTCGTGAAAATAAGGAAAATATAAAGGAAGGCGTTCATGCAGCATGAACGGAACTTTCTTCTTTCTTTAATCTTCGTCGTTTTCACGACAGCCTTAACATAACATATCATATCATCTTTATGTTGAATTGTTTTGAAATTGGAGCTCTAAAATTATGGTGCGAAGAAATTGTTGACTATAAGTATGATGGCAAAAGAACTTTTCCTAAATAATATTCAGGTATAAAACGAAACTTTTGAATTTTTTCACTTGTTTCTAGTTTTTATCGATTTTTTAGCCTATTTTAATGAATGATATGTAAGTACTCGCACACGCGCACTCACACAAGCGCGTGAGTACGCACACACATACACACACACGTACTTTTTTTTTTTTTTTTTTACAAAACTCCCTTCAAAGGCGAAGGGGGCTCACCGTTAACTTGAGAAAATAAATAAATAAATGAAAGAAGTGGGGAAGGCCTGGTTTACCTGACTCAAGCTCTAGGGGCGAGGGAAGTTGCAGAAGGATGAGTAGGTAGAGTGGTATCAAAGGAAGTGCCCCTACATAACGACCATCAGTTCAGGTGAGAACCCCTCAAGACGCGGGTGGTGATACCGCGGAGCACTCCCGCCGAGATGCCCAAATCGAGTAACTCCGTGGCACTTTTCCCGCACCACCCTCGCGCCATGAAACGGTCGCGGCCATTACCCTGACACACATACATTCCCAACACATTACACAAAGCCTCAATACGGATTTGCATGTAGACAATTTAGAGAAACTTTCATTTCAAAATTTTTGAAACAATTGCTACAGAAAAAAAATTAATAAATACAAAAAAAAAAAAAAAAAAAAAAAAAAAAAAAATGATAATAAACAAAAAAATGAAATAATAATAATTGAAAAAAGTCGTCTTCATGTAACTTTTTTGTTACGTATTATCCCCAGGTGTCGTCACTACGATATATATAATAGTAATACTAAATGAATAAAATCGAGGCTAGTCAAGATGAAATGGTGTTATATTGAATGATTACTTAACTTCATCTGCTAAATAAGTTGTCCGATAGTTATGAGTTATGTTTGGTCATTCGATCCGATTACACTAAACACAATATTGCAGTGCCGAGATTGTTTTGAAAACAATTATGAACTCCTGGAGTTCAAACTGAGAGGTCACCTTTACAACACAAGCGAGCGGTAGACGAATACAACCGGTTACCTCTCCGAAACTGCTAAAAGGAAAGAATGGAAAGTCTGTCGTGTTATTGTGTCCTCCTCACTTACGAATTTCTGTTGGTGATGAAATGATGAGACAAAATTATGGGTCAATAATCTGCCAACGCATTAGAAACAGGTGAAATATAGATGACGTTTTTACAACGACTACGCTTATGGCACTGAGACTTGCATATTCAAGCTGCTCACTTCGTCTAAACCTGAATGCGTCATCACTTACATGATTATCTTCGTGTTCCGGTGAGACAATTTAACGTAGGGCGATTTTTTTTGGTATATAAATATATTTAAAGGAACAATGTTGGTCTACATTTTGCTATACCTACATTTAGGTCTACGACGTGCTATTTTTCAGTGAAACGTTTAGCAAGAACTAATAAAATAATCAATCTTTCTTAATCTACACATCTGATACAGGTAATCCTCGATATCATAATGATTGATTGGTTATCTATCTTAACGAAAAATGAAATTTAATACTACACATATTGAGTTTCACCGGTGCATACTCCAACACAGCGCCCTCCTTATTCCAACTTAGTTCAGATATACCTAATGGGGAACTTTCATGTGTTGGGATTTCACACTTTTGACCTCAGATTTGGATTCAGCGCACTTGAAAACCACTATGTACCAATTTTAAACTCAAAAGACTGTTTAGTTTGGCCGATAAACGGGTAGGAAAATCACGCGTGACGTAGTCGTGCAATGGAGCTGAGGGTTTCTCCCAGGCGGGCGGGGGCTATGACGTCATCCTGCAAACGATTTCAAGAGCGGTATCAGTGGTCAGATAACCAGCATATAGCACGTTGTTGGAAAGCTCTCGCTCTGACCTTTTGATTGAGCTAATAAAAAATGACTATGAAAATTCCCGATTGGTATTTTTTCTACCTTCCTTTTCTGGTTACCTACCTATAATTTATTATGTAAAATCCCAACTAAAACCAAACGAAGACGTTTTGAGCAGGAATCTGACTCACTTTTGGTGGCAATAACCCGAAGTTGTTATGCAATCGTAGGCTGTTGACAGTCACACCGACTCTTTTCGTCTTGCCCATAGCACACCTTCGTTCTTCGAGATTTCAACAACTGCCAAATTAAACTTCTTAAACTCTACCACCCCACCAACCATTATTTTGAGCTATAGGCAAACATTACGTGCTAAAAATGAAATAGATAGAATGTAACGCATAGATACTTATTACGAATTACGAGTTGATTATATTATTAATATCAGTATTTATTTTCATTTGGAGTTGACAGAGAAACATTATGATACATAATCGAGCAAAGATTCCCAATTACATAACTAAAAAAATAAACTATGACTCAAAAATCAATAAACTAATTCAGAAGGGATAGGAAGGATTTCTGTTAATTTCCACTGGAGAAATTACTTCATTAGAACCTCTGCTCTGGTGGAATTCTACATTACCTCATCAATTCCATAGTAGAGAAGCAAACGAGCTGATGAATAACAAATGAATTATATATCTTAATCTTAATTACGAATCTTCATGAACAATAAATTATATTAACGACTTACATGAATTAATTACATTACATTTCTTAGTTACATTTTAAATTTACTTCATGAATTCTAAGACTTGATGAATATTCTCTACTTAAAGGTATTCAAGTTTTGAAAATCATTTCAGTTAATGATATTGTCATATAAGAAGGAAACATCCATATTGCAGGAAATGAAATAAAAAATCTGAGTATTACACATTGATAAACTGACGTTGCACATATAGTTAGCTAGTCTTTATATGCACGTATACACAGCTAGTCTTATATTGGATTGCAAAGAACCATCATTTGCATCAATACCAGTCTTGAAGATATGAACACAGGTTTGTAAAAGAAAAGAAAGAAGAAAGGAAATTCATTGTAACTACCCCACATTTAGGTTTACCGAAATAAAATGTACGCAAGTCGGAGGTTCCAGCACCACACGGTCCTGGCGACGCCCCAATCATCCATAGCGACCGCTCTCCCTCCACAGGGGGACAACGTACAAGTAAGCGCTGCTGGAAGCTCCAAGCCGAGCATAAATCTTCCTCAATATTTCTCTTTTCATTTCTCTCCAAACTTGAGTTACCTAGCTTTCCTTCCTGTCGGTTTGCGGGACCATGCGCTCCGGCAAGGTAAACCAAGAATCCTGTTACCTCACAGGACCACGCACTCCGGGGTGAATTTAAATTCCTCTTCCGTCTTCTCCTTGCCTCAGTAAATTAGGGTATTTATTAGTCATGGAGTAAAATTCCGACGCGTAACAAAATTCACAACACTTCGCAAGTGGTTTATTATGCAAAATTACTCACGAAGTCTGAAGATAGCATAATTTATTCGATTCAGCATCGAAAACAACAATAAACACTTATTTTTCAGATTTGTCGTGCTATATTGTTGGCGTCATCACATCGAACCAGATCGCTCTCAAAGTTGAATTAATTGATTCAACACGTCAAAAACTACCAAAATCCGGAAGAAACACTCATTTCTGAAGTATTTGTTGACTTCGACGATATCGCCGCCACATCGTGTTCGATCGACATCAAAAACTATACCTATAGTAATAGTATAGGTATCCCGGGTGTCTAAGGAGTCTACCTCCCAAATTTCAAGTTGATTACTCCTTAATTGCAGCCTTCAGCGCACAGACAGATGAACACACACAGACAGACAAATGCTGGCCGAGTCAAAGTAGAGACGCACATCGTTTGACAATACGAACTCAAATTGACTACATACATAGGTAAATCTGTAAAGATACAGGATAACGAGAAAAATAAGTTATAACACAACATTTTGGGTAGTAATTTAAAGGAATTCGTTATCTATAGCTGCCGAAGAAATGTATTTTGTTTTCAAAACAGAGAAAACCGGTAATAACGGACTTATTAGGTTCCACTAAAAGCAAGTCTATTGGGTCTGGAAATAATAAAAATGCAATTTACAAATCGAAAAGGCGAGAAAATGGATTGTGACTATTCTCTCGGATCGGAAGCTGGCTGACTGCAAAATGGATGAGAAATCAACAACACATGAAACCGCCTGCTTCAAACGCTTTAGAAAAAAATTTACGCTTTCATGTGTGTCTGAAGATGCTCTAAAAAAAAGAAAAAAAGATCTATGAAAAGCGGCGAAGACGTATTCAAGTATGCTTAGGAAATCCCACTGTTCAAAAGGAGAGATTTGGATGAATAAGGAAACTACAAACCGATTTCAACTGATGCGATTGGTCGACATTTCATCCACGAAAGTATGAGGAATACTCTCTTCCTCCAGTCGGGCACTTTAAAACGTACGACTAAGATGTAGTGTGTACAGGTATTCAGACATAATTGATATTATCATAATTTTAAATATGATATTATCATGATAATGATATTATCATATTATTTAAACCATAGTTATATAAGCTAGAGTATGCTTCATTTCCCACCTCATGAAAATAATAAATGATGAAAATAAATTATAAATAGAACGAAATAAAAAATATTAATAAGGAACAAACATCTTGGTAACAGCTTTCAAGTAGGTGCAATATGATTGGTAGCAGACCTCTGGTGGTGAGTGAAAACGGGTTCTTGTAAAATCAGATACTTAGCTACGTCATGACCTCCTCCCACAGGTGCCCTGGTACGGTGACATCACGCGATATCCTTTTCTTTCGTCTTACGATAAAACCAAGCTGGATTTTGAGCTGAAAATCGGACTGTTGGGGGGGGGGATCTGAATCCAAATTTAAGGTCAGAAGTGTGAAAATCCGATCAGTCAGAATACCTCTGTATTTTATCAAGTAGATCTTGAAGAATTCTTAAAGAAAGATTGTCTTAGAGAATGATTAGCGATATAGGATATGAGTCCATATCGTTAAACATCTCTGTTATGTCATGCATTAATGTTAAGAATGTCCGTTTCACGCGATAATGATCAAATGGCTTCAAATATACCTTAAATCTCTAGACAACGCTCAAATTATCGATACATTTTCATTTAAACAATGGGAAATGGAAGGATTGTTGCCCCCTAACTAGAACCAAGGGGCCTGTTTCAATGTGGTGGGTTCATTATTCGTGTTTGATTATTCAGGACGAGTTTCGTTGAAGTAGCCCCGCCTCCCCCTTAGTTGTTGGGTCGCTGCGTTCCCATTGAGGATCATCACACCGGACATCTGGCGTTTTTACCTGCTTTCCACCCCATGGCTACCTGTTCCCATGCTTCGACATGCTGGGGGAAACTGAAGCAGCACGAAACCAAAAATTCTCCCCCCGGGTGTACCCTTTTTTTCGGTCACCTTGAACTTTTTCGGTCAACAAATGGAACTGAAAAACCTTATCCTTTTTTTCCTAGACCCCTTTACAATCCTAGCTGGATCTTCTAGAAAAACTTACGTGAGATAGGGATGACAGATGTGGAATAACACTTCCATGCCGAGCGTTGGCTTTGGTTATCTTTTGGTTCTCTCTTGTGACTGCCTGTTCCGGAAATCGTCCCTAGCACGATTATCGTTTTATTGGCTGTGTGATCTTGAGCTATATCTTAGGTAGGTACATCGCTAAGTCCTCTAGTAATGTATGACGTGTCGAAAAGTAGAAACACTTTGCCATTTGATTTTCTATGGTTGTCACGTAGTATTATAAACGAGAGAATTGGCTCTGTGTCTGACCGTAGTTCTATCCATAAGCAAATACAAGATCGCCCTTACCTCTAAAATCATTCATCCGGTTTATATGGCACTACCAGTGCTTATACGGATTTGTTCCTTGATGGTGCCATCGACGGTACCTTTCTGGGCCTTCCCTCATACGCAAACATGAAATCCTACCGACAAGGAAACTTTACGAACAAATGGATGAATTTCTACAGAAAATTCAAGGATTCTGATGATAGTTTTCTGGATCGTCCGCTGCGACTGGCATTGAAATGATTGATTTCTTGTTATATGTTGTGGTTACTCAAGAGCTATACAATCAATCGATAGTTTCATTTGCCTTTACAACACACAACACTTGTCAACTAGATGAACGAAGATGAATTTAAGACTGCAAATGATGAAGAAACAATGAAATTAATTGTGGATAGGTCTGGGGGAAAATAAATTACTAGGGTAAATTCATCACATAGTGATGTTAGCTGATTGCAAACATTCATTCAATAATGAATAGCTCAATTACATGCCTACACTTCCTCTAAATGTAACACCAGTGGTTACCTCAAAATTAAGCTAGCTGAAGTGAATAATATTAGTATTTTAAAATGCCCCGTTAATTATGTTGATATTTCGGGTAGGTTTTTGAACTCCCCACAAACGTTGTTATTTTACGTTTCAAGTCGCGTGGAATCCGACTCCGCTATTAGATGTCCGCCTCCGGTGTCCAGGCTTTATTTGTTTTCAACTCAATTAAAACGGGTTCTATTTGGTCGATTAGAGTCTTAATTTTGTCATTTAAAATGAGAAACCTGAGTTTTTAGACACTAATTCTACTCTATATTGTTCTTAATTTGTCTGATCTCTCAGTTGTTTTCTCATTAACAGTGCTGCTTCCATTGATGATTATCAGGTAAATTCCTGGTTCATAGTCATGGAGATAAATACTTTTCTATACATGTTTTCTATACCCAACCCATAGACACGAAGTTCGTAACGACCATAAGTATTTATAGTTAGCAATCAAACCGCGGTTTTTTTTACCCTTGAGGCTTACTATCTTTGTCCTGTTTACGAATTGAAAACTAAAAATGGGACTAATGTCCGTATTTATTCTGAAACTAACTTGAAATTTGAATTTAGGATTGAAAATTAGCGATTCATAGTTGATTACACAAAGAGTGGATAATAAGACAACTGGAGGGAAATATCGCGTTACCCAACCTCATTAACATGACATTAAACTACAACCCTACCGGGCCTCAGTTGTATTTGGGTTTGCATCTTCATTTGCTCATTCCAAACTATGGTGTCGGGCAGGCCCCGTTTAGTTAAAGGGTTAAAGGGATAGACGTTGTTTTCAAAAACTGTCTATTGCTTTCCAGTGGCAATGAAGCCCGTCTAGGTTTGGTTGAACTGACGAGTTTCAAATGCAAACTCCATTCCTAGTGCAGTGCATGGTCCATCGGAAGGCGGAAGAAGGTTGTACGTGCATTGAAAGCAGTAAATCGAAGGTGCTACTGCCGCAGAATGGCCCCGATGCTGACGTTTCAGAGACAGAAGGTTCAACCTCAAGGTGACAAGACGCGAGTGTCCTCAGCTGAGGCCGATTCGCGTTTCTTGTCTGCCTCAGCTAGTTATTAGCCCTCCCTCGTTTCTCCCCGGTCCCTCAAGAACCTGCGAGGACGCTGCCATCTCTTGGATGTCATCTCACCTTTCACAGCGTGATTTTCATTTTCCCCTTCTCAAATTATGGATATTATTATGATCGCAGAAGCTAAATAATGCTTCCAAGGCCTTCATACTCTAGTCGGTGACTATTTTTGTTTGGATACTTTCTGTTGTTTAGTCTGATACTCCACCCAGAGACTCATGCCTCCCAAATAATGGAGATATACCTTATATATACATTCATTAATAATGGTTCTACTGAACTATATTTATAATTATTTGCTAGAAAAAATTTTAGACAGATATATAGAACGAAAGAATTGTTTCTGATCAACAGAAACAATTCTTTCGTTCGATATATATATCTGTCTAAATTTTTTTCTAACAAATAATTATATATATTAACAAGTGGCGACACCCATTGACACATATTAGCAGGAAATGGAATACGAAGAATGGCAGAATGGCTTACGAACGAGCTAGTGTTATTCAGGAAATTAGAATTTTCCGTACGATTTTGTGGCATCGACGTAAGTAAATAACTGTATAAATGGAGTATACTCATAATATACGGTGATGAACATCCCCGTTAGTGCACTCTGGAATCACGAATATCTCGTTTAAAGGAGCGATTATATTATTTTTTTTTTAGGAAGGATTTAGTTCCAATTTATACCAGTTTATCTTAAACAGGAGATAACTACATATGCAATAGTTGCTCCTAAGAATGCATGGGAAGTAACAGTATACATTATGCTGGACAGAAGAACCTCATTTTGAATTTAGTCGTGTTGAATTTAATGGTTGAAAAGTAGTGTGTAGCCTCGCACCAGATGTTTTTCTTTGGTATATCGAAAGATCTTGAATATTTTATATATGGATCTTGGTATATTGAAAACTCTTGAAGAATGTCAAAGAAGTTGGAGAATTTATACTTGATTTGGCGAACGATGGCATGACTTTGATGATTGAGGTACGTAGTTTTGGAAATTCGTTTCGAATGAAGACAGTGTGCCATACCAACCAACCAGTTATTGCAGTTATTCTGCCCATGAAATATTTCTGTGCCTAATTATTTTCCCTTTCCGGAAACTTTTAATATTAGGTGTATTATTAGTTGTGGCATATTTTATATTGACGGATTTTGTATTTTATGTAAGGCACCTGGCATACAAATCACCTGTACGTTATGAACGATAGGTTGAACGATCTACGAATTTCTTTATTTGGTAATACTGTGGAAGTACAATCTTATTTCGTAACTGAAATGTCGCAATGTATGCACCTAAAAGAAAATTAACGTTTCCATTGTTCTTATTCACGATTATATTCACGAGGTCGTAGCAATAAAATAGTAATAAAATATAATCTTGACGATACCATTTTTCAGTAAGCAATTAATTGAAAAAAAAGTAGCTATACCGATTGTGGATAGATAGGATCCTACATTGAATGCTATGTTCAGGGTATTTAGGGTATTGGGACTATACTTGGTCGTGAAAATTGTAAGCGCTGATTTGTACATAAATTGTTTGCTGGGTTGAACAATTGACCGAGTCAACGGCGTAAAATGCGATTGTTTTGTTAACAGCATTTCTTCCCATCAGTGAGCATTTAATACTAGTTATCTACGTTGCTAGTTTTTCCTAGACCTGAGGGATTTCCCTGTGGCTCCAGAGAAAATCCGCGGCGCGTAACAGCCTTGACAGATTGCAAAACTCTTATGCAAGAAAATGCGTAACTGGTTTCTTTTTACGAATAAAAGCCATCGAATCTCCTTCTAAACTGTTCACGTTGTAGCCACTTTTGGAACGCACCATAGGTATCAGAAAAAAAGTGAGTTTTTGATCAAATTTCTTCTGTCACAGTTGTAAACATGTGTATCGTAATCACAGGATTCAAACTGAGTAGGTACCTAATTGTGTAAACTTAAATTTAATTGCAGCTTCACTCGCTAACTTAGTTTCTTGGGTTTGCTATTGAATCGTTTCTCTGGACTTGTTAATTTCGTTGTTTTAAGTTGTTTCATTTCAACTATTCATTTTGGGTCCTTCAGCATGTTTGCTTCACGGGTCGTATGCAGATAGTAGTTACAGGGTAATGACGCCGAATACCACACATCCATAATTAACTGTCTATATGTATAGTCAATATTTTGGGAGCAGAAGGTTTCCATTGAAACTTATGCTAAATGTAGTTCTAAGAAATTAAGGCAAGGAAGTTTTAATGATTTTTAGGTAGCATTTTCCATTTTTATGTAAATGATGCATGATGCACCTATCTAGTAAAACATTGTAAGACAAACAGTTTATAATACACTGCAAGTCATTTGTTACCAGCATTGATGTATTCAATTGTTAGAATTGAATCAATAAAGTTTATTTTGATTTATAGCATTCACACATCGAATTGGAGGTTTTATGTATCAATGTGGAGGTTTTACACATCAAATTGGAGATTTTTAATTTCAAATTGGAGGTTTTTAGTTAAAAATTAGAGGTTTCCTTCATCAATTTGGCGTAAGATTTCAAATAAAGAAATGAACAGTTTTTCCTTATGTGTAAATCTTCAGTTTCCTGTGTTGCGGTACCTACAGTCACCACGTAGGAATACATCATACTCGAATTACGTGGTGAAAACGTTGGTGGATCTGTCAGCCGCTGCTATAGGGCAAGAGTTACGTTAAAAAAAATGTTCATTCATTATTTTTTGTTCATTATGTTCAGTCTTCATGTTTGCTGATTACCCTTGATTTTCGTTATGAGTTCGTTGTGATTCTCGAAACTTCTCGTCCTATTCATATTTACAAGTTCCTTCACCATGTATGATGTACATATTATTTGTTTCAAGTGTGAATTTGTTTACTGATTTTCCAGAATTAAATCATGTATTTACTAAATTTCCGTTATCTGTCAATTTAAAACGGAAAACCTCGAATTTGATGTGTAAAACCTCCAATTTGACGTGGGAATGATATAAACTTTATATTTGTCAGTGCTTATTTGGCGGGTTTATTTGTTGAGTACTGGGTGACCTATTGTCAGGTTTATCAGTTGTTTAAAGTTGCTTTGTGGTAAAATTTCACGGTAGGTTCAGGTCTAGTTGCTTTGCGGGTTGCGCGCGACGGTGGGTGATGAGGAGCAGGGGGAGGGGGGTAATGACGTCGAATGCCACACAAATTTTCTAATGTTTCGAACCCGAATTGTTCTATGGATTGGGTGGGGGGTTCCGATTCCGCAGTGGCTGTCAAGGCTAGTGGACTGTGCGACGCAATCTTATGTCCTTGCGAGAGCCCCCTCTCGCTCGCACTCCTGCCCCCTCCCACCTTTTGGCCCGTTGTCTCTCTCTCACTCTCAATAGCGATACATTCAACCAGGTCTTCCCTTGGATTTCTCTTTTCAAACTCCTCCACGCTCTCCCCTCAAAAATCGGTGACGAATCGCCGGTCCTGGCACCAGAAATTCCCTCGTAATCGTTCGTTTTTCTCTAGTTGAAGGGGCACAGCATCACTTGACCTTCTCTTTGGACGCGACCTGTCACATGGATCCCCTTGGAGTTCAGCATCTATCCAAAAATAAAACGGATGCATTAACCTCAATCATTCATCGTGACCGAATTCTTAAATGAGTAACCAATGCCTTACAAGTTTCTGTTGGTTTTTGAGGGGGAAAAAGAAGTGAGGACGGCCTATTCTTATGATACGAATTAATTCCTCACTGTGTGAAAAAACAAGCATCACGTAGAAACCTCTTTTATCACTCCCTGAAACCAAATCCGTGAATAACTAATTAATGTATGTCTGCTACAGGTGGCACAGTGGACTGTTATAGTGTGATGCAATCTCAAAGCTGGCAATACATTTGTATATTTCCAATTGCACGTATATTCAATTGCAAGTATATACAATCCATTAGGCAATTTTAAGACTAACCGCTCTCTCCGATGATGAGAAGTTATTTTTCTATGATTTTTCACTGTCAAAATGATTTCTACGTCTCTGTAGGTAGGGGGGCCCCGCCCAGGCCAGTTGTGAGTAGTCATTCTAATTCAAACAAGAGCAATTAATTTATTTATAATCAAAGTTGCGAATTTCCTTTATAAGATCAATGTGTCGAGAAACACGAAATCCTTAAATAATCGTGTTATGCGTGATCTTCAAAGTTTTCAAAATAAACGGACACCTTGCGAGGTTAGAGTTGGTTGGCTGCAGAACTCCTGAAACAGGACGAAATGGTAAATATCATTATTTCCGTCCCATTGTTTTGATGTTGAGAAAGTCCGGAGTCTGCGTTTTGGTAAAGATGAGGATAACAACTCCTTTGATAACTCAGCAACTTTTTGTTCCGGGTTGACTTTTCAGTTGTTGATTTTTAGTCTTCAATCATGAATCTTAGCAATCGATCTCGAAATATTCTTTCGCCCTTTCAAAGTTTGCTTTTGCACTTGATCGTTTATGTACGGTCTGATGTGAATTTCACAAAGTCACCATAGCAATCACAGTTTGATGGGCTTAGGAACTCTGTAAAATGTAAATAAGTGTAGGTAGGTAGTTGGAGACATCAGATCAATTGAAATGTTACTATTATTAGATATTATTATTATTTTTCAAGTGTTCATTTATTGGTATTCATTCAGTTATTAGTATTCATTTTTTGGGGAAATATTATTTCCAGTAATGAACCGCTATAATCGACCAAGAAAAATAAGTTCGTAAGCCTTAAAATTTGTTGGTTTATGTTTCAAGATACATAGATGAGAAAAATCAAATTAAAGAAAAAAAATAATAAGAAATAAAAATGAAATGAAAAACCCCTCCTTCCGAAGCATTTCTCCGAAACTGTTGTACCAAAATTTTTAAAATTTGACTAAAAAATCATAATCAGCTGTGCCTGTAATCTCACTTTTTACCAAACGCAAGGGGTGAAATTTAAGGGTCGGAATATTACAATTTGGGATCTAGACTACTCTCGATATGAAATGGTTGTTTTTTCGTTCGATTTCGAAAGAACTCAGTTCATTTAATCGAATTAGACCACCCGGAGCACAGTATGACCAGAAGGGTTCCAGCACAGGAAGGGCAAAAAATCGTCAACAGGAATGTGAATCACAAAGCGACTTTGACATGATGTAGGAGTAGGCTGAACTTGTGCTGATTCGGCTCGATCTCATTCGGTTTTCTAGTAAGTTGAAGCTGTTTACACACGTGTGATGCCTGACGTATCTATTGCATTTCCAAGTCAAATGAAACTTTTTCCAAAGCAAATAAAAACCTTTCCCGTATAAAATGAATCATTTTTCCTACTCAAATACATCCTTTTCCAAATCAAATTAATTCTTTCCCGAACCAAATGATTCCTTTTCCGAACAAGTATAGTATATTTCTGTAAAATAAGCAATAAATATTTAAATTAGTAGGTATGAGCATTGAATTAATTATTTAGCAACATCTTTTGAATTCAGTCAGAATTAGAGACTATTTTAAAGGAAAGAAAACATTCGTTTGAAAAAAAAAAAGAAAAAAAAAAAAAAAAGAAGGAGCATATTAGTGACTCTCATATCGTTGGCCGCTCAAGTTTCCCCACGTTGCGCGGCGTGGCGAGTTGGTTCCTACTCCACATTCTACAGTTCAAAATTCCTCAAATAACATGTTTAATACGAAATTGAGACCTACTTCAAATTAATAAACTAATACATATAGAATTTCCAGTTCGTCAACTTTTTCCTGTAAACTTGCGATTCGCAGAGGATTCACTTCATTTGGCTTATTTTCGCAAATGATTCATTCGGTTTGAAAAGGGTTCCATTTGGTTTGGAAAAGCTCAGAAGAGCAGTATGATGAAAAAAAGAATAAACATTTGTCTAATAATTTTTAGCGTTTTAACAATGAATTTGAATAATTCAATTCTTGAACAGCTTCGATTGGTTTTTTTTTTTTTTTTTTTTTTTTTTTTTCAGACAGCTCTGCAACGAACCGTTTGTCCCCAGAAGGGATTTGTGTATTCGACAGATGAGGAAACATCAACATGATTGTGACTTTAAATTGGATTTTATGAGTACAAAATCGTAATACGACGAACTCAAACGTGCTCGAGGATATTTCGGATTTTAGGTGCGACACGGTCGCACTTCAGTACATTCAATCGTCAGTTGAATGGATATTCCGATCTGTTTAGGAGAATTTCATTTAAAAAACGTGGGATAAGAACCGTAATAAAATGATCAGTTTATTCAGTAGATGTTCTTGTTTTAATACAATTCATCGTTACCTGGCATTTCAGTTATCGGAAGGGGTACATACCAGACAATGTAACTACCAGTCAATCACAATAAAAATGCCAATAAAACCTCAGCTACGACAATCGATAGTTGAAATCATTCATTCCGCTCTTATCTTTCTTTACGTGGTTAAGACGAGCGACTGGGTTTTCTTTTATGGTTGAGGAAATGAAAACAATACAGACTATGTACCTGGTAGGAGTCAATCAATTTATCGACTTATAGAAGGCGAACGAACGCCCCATATCTCAACCTTGGCTGCTCGTTACAACCTCGATGGGATTCTTATGGTGTTGATATAAATGTTAATTGTCTTGCCGTCGGGACCTGAAGTCCCACCATTACTTCGGTCATGATCGAACTCGAATTTTGGAGGTTCGGCCACTCTTGAGTCTCCTATGTCGATATATGTTTGTTCTTAGTGTTGTTCAGTTACAAACCC
This sequence comes from Adelphocoris suturalis, assembly GCA_030762985.1. Lineage (NCBI taxonomy): Eukaryota > Metazoa > Arthropoda > Insecta > Hemiptera > Miridae > Adelphocoris > Adelphocoris suturalis. The sequence goes on from CM061051.1 coordinate 24,006,020, forward strand.
CAAAGAAACCCAATTTTGCATGATTAGAAACTTCCCTTTTTCTTGCATGTTTGAATCATTAATCATCTTTTTTAAAATTTGTATGTACCTAGTACAATTTAAAGAATGTGGCTAACATTTGATCCGCCTTGCAACGTTTTTGTTAGACTAAAACTAACTTCGACGACTATTTTTTCTACTGATACCGTTTATTTAATCTTTTCAACTAACTTATATATGGGTGATAAAAATCGATTTTGAGCGCCTTCAGAAATACCCGAATTTTATGCACACCAGTAAACTTTTTTGCGCACACATGAAAAATATTCAGATTCTAAATTAGCTCCCACAACACTTAGTGATTCAAAATGAACGAAATTGAAGTTAATTAGCATAAGAATCCTATCTTGGTGAGGTTGATCATATGCTTTTTGAATTTTAGCACTGCTTATTCACAATTCCATTTTTCATATAAGAAGAATGACTTCCCTATCAGAAATTAGTAGATATGTAGAGAACATTAAAATACAGCAATTGACAATAGAATTCAGAATTTAGAATAAAAAAGCTTCTGAAGGAATAAATGGGGTTTAATTACAAAAAAAGTGTTCAAAATATCGCGTTAAATGGTTGAATATGAACTAATTTTAATGTAGTATATCATTCAGAAAATTTGTATCTGTATTTGCAGTATATTATTTGGAAAAATTTCCTTATAAATCATCAATTCGATATTCAATATTTTTTTTCCATTTGAAGCAATGTGGAACCAAGCAGACAGTGTTTACCAAGTGGATCTAAATCGAATTTCTGATTCAATCTTGAACCAATTCATCCAACGTGAAATCTGAGGTAGAGATTACAATAGGTGCTTAAATCCCCACCACTGCCATTCCACCGCGATGTCACACCGCTCAGTGTTGTGATGCAATGATAACGATTAAAAGATTATATAAAAAACTATGAAGGGTAAATATAAAACATCTTAAACGAGTCCTCCGAGGAAGTATGGACAATAGGTCAACATCTGGATAAATTAAAATTTCTTATAATACTTTTTTATTTCTTTTAATTCTTCATCTCATTCTTAGCCTTTCTATAGCTGTTGGTTTGATACGCGTTAAGTTTTCAGGGTTTATGCTAGTGAGTGCTATAATAGTGAGCACTCAATGGTCGAAGGCTCAATTAAAAATCTATCAGTTGTTCGTTGAAAGCGTAGTCTATTACAAAGGTAAAACTATACAATGTACTACAGAGTCACAGTCAAAGTACTACACAATCACTATACATTAGTAAAATTCTGTGTTCTGGTTGCGATTCTTGAGCCTTGCGATTCACGGTCTTGTTGATGGTATTTTTTATTTTAACCGCGGGAACGCTTGGTCACACAGACGTCTTTCAAAATATATCGAAAAAACCAGGCTCAATTTCTCATCTTTTAGCCAGAATAAACCAACATAGTTTTTTATTTATTTAGGATTTAAGCGGCATCTCAACCTGAAGCGTCATTAGCGGCACTGAAAAATGTGTCAGAGGGGACACTGCAAGAGACACGATTTTAAGGGGAGCCATATTGACCCTCCGTGACTAACCGGACTGTCATCTGGACTCCTATGGCAGATCGGGGGGAATAGTTATATTCCGGAAAGCAAGGTATCGCCGCACCCTGTCACAAGGAATACAGCGATGACCACTGTGTAATGTGTAACCCCTCTTGCGAACAACAAACCCCAACAATTAACACTTCAGCTAACACTAGATGATGCATAAGCTTATAAATATGTAAATGTGTATTACTGGTCTATCTGCTATCTAAATACAGTTAAGTGAAATAAAGCTATGGCTAGGTATAATAGCCGGGACTGTTTTGTCTCCCCCAGATAGAACGTCAAAATAGTGAGGATGTTAAGCGCTAGGCAGTCCTCCAGGAAGTAGCGGATGGAAAGATCATCGCCACACCTCCCTCACACATCACCACGATCCACTGCATTAAGCAGGTGTCTGTAGGCAAGACGGGTATGGACAGTAGCTGCCCGATTGACCACTATTCGGTCCCTCCTTGGAAATCGGGCTACGATAGGGCCAACTGGGCACAAGTTTTGATGAACACCGCGTGAACCAGTGACTAACCTGCCATTGCTCATGCCAGGCGGAATTGGCTTTATGTAGGAGATTTGACCCTCAATGCATTTAGGCAACATCTCCAAGGAGTTTCCACTAATTGCTCTCCTCGCAAGAGCATCAGAAGACTCATTGCCACCTGGCTTGGCACCCACATAAAAGTTGTTCCCCAAGTTTTTGCACGGTGTAGTACTATACGGAGACTTTGTATAAGGAGAAACAATAATTGTGTTTATTACAACTATTGTTATTACTGGAAATAACAAAGCAAAATAAGTTTGATCAAATATGCCATTTTTCCGTTATTTTTTCTAAAGAGTACCAGCAGCTATTTCAGGAATTGAAAAATTGGAATTATCGCAAAATGTTGTTTCTCATAATATTTTCACTGTCAGACAATTATCCATTCCGTTTCGCTTTGCGTCTTTGGCTTGTATGATCTCTCCTATTGACGTTGATAGGGTCATTGCTGTGAAGAATTGTGTCAATTGCAGAGCCGAGTGGGATAGTTGTGGGTAGGATGAATCTGCGAGGTGTTTTAGTGCCGTCAAGACGTTGCTCCTCCACCTATTTGGCACTATTCCAGATCCGAAGCCGATTATTAGCCCGCCAGATAAAAGTAGCCTCATGTTTGGTACGGGGGAATGAGTCAAGTAACCTCACAATGTGAAACGTCACGTCTTTTCGAATTTTTTTGCGACCAGCTTATCCCCTCGTGAAGCGAGAAGAGCTGCTTTGATATAAACAGTATTAAATTTTTTGCTTGCTGCCTGCGTTTGGCTGTTTTTACTTCAACAGTATTTTTAGGAATTTTCTGATGTTAACATTCAACCCCATACGTCAAAACGAGGTGGAGACACTGTTCAATTACAACCATCAATGAATACGTTGGTGTTGTAATCTAGGTCACTAGATTCATAAGAAATTATTAAATTATTAATATAGTTAACATGCGTGATGGTTTTGATATATAATGTATTTCTGAGCTATATAGCTCTATACAGGGTGTCCCACAGAAAGTTTACACCCCCTCCCTCCTCCCCTTCATTTCCCCTGAATTCAGCGTAAAAAGTGGGACCAACGCCATTCTTCATAATTAACGCAATTCTTCATAATTTTTTATGCAGATCTCAGGAAAAATACTTTTGCGCGCACCACTTGAGCCAGAAGTTTTTTCAAATGTGAACCCTCATTTTTATTGCATATTCGAATTCTACGTGAAATTTCATGAAGAAATGACCCATCACTCGATTTTTCAAGTGTGCGTAAACGGGCGCAAAAATTGGGACATACTGAGTTTTTGAAGGTATTTTATTCCTACATGTAACACATGATTTTGGGGTATTTTTTCGTGCTGGACCTCGTAATGATGTCCTTTTATTTATATTTTTTTGCTATAACAACTCGGGAAAACTACATTTTATTACGCTTTTTGCTGTGTGGAAATGAGTAAGATAAGTGCAATTCTGGTCGATTTTTCGGTGTTTTCCCAAAGGAGGTGTAACCTTTACGTGGGACACCCTGTATTACATGGTTGAACAGTTACCGATTAAAAAAATCCAAAAACAACTTATGCAAAGCAAAAATAACAATTTACCTATTGGAGGAAATAACAGTGGATGCTTTACTACTTCATCACAACAACAAGCAATTAATGTAATAATTAAAATACGCAAATTCTAATTAACATACATGCGCGAATCTCCAAAGAGAGCTAGTCGAAAAAACAAAAAGCTCTTAGACGGCGAATTTCTCTAAAAAACTTGAACAGGGACGTTGTTTTTTGGGCATCCGTAGCGGTGAAGACGGCCTGGGGAAAGTTCTCCTCGGTTAATCCATTCACGAATGGCACAAAGTGATTCCTTGCTGAACAGGATTTTGATTAAGCTATTGATGGTACATTGTGTAGCAATATTATAGATATAAGAAATCGAGGTCTTGATTATGGAGCTACGTCTTTGAATGTTGATTGTTCTTAGAACGGTGACAAAGGCGTAACCTGCCAATTGGACGAACTTGCTAGAAGCAACGAGTTTTCCTCATTCGTTACCGTGACCTTGACATGACACCGTCACCTTCGTGAATGACATCATCGGTCTGTAATAATGTCCAGACCAGGTCAAATCAGACTTTTATTTACTTGTATTTATTGACAAGTAAGTCTACAAATACAAGAAAAATGGTGGTGGTAGGTCTGATTTGACCTGTCTGTAGTTATTATTACTGACCGATGATGTTATTCACGAAGGTGAATATGTCATGTCAAGGTCACGTTAACGAATGACGAAAACTCATTGCTACAAGCAAGTATTTATTGACTTAAACTATCGACTTCACGTACGTTCCTTCGTCCAATTTATAATGTTTGTTATTTGCAACATCGAAATATCTGAACATATTGTCCGCATGTTTGAGAAAGAACCCATCCAAAACCAAGCCTTGATGGTAGATTAAAAAACATCGTAATTAATTATGACAGCAATAATTTGCATTTTTATTCTCCTTGACCAAGGAGGGACCGAATAGTGGTCAACCGAGTAACCACTGGCCATACCCGTCTTAGCGCTGGGGTAATGTCTACCACGGTGACGAATGCAACGTACTTCGCTGAGGGTTATGTGTCCCGAATGGGTCATCAGAATCGGATTAAAATTGAAGCAATATAGTGTGCTGCACAGATATTTCTATGAAGAACATAAATCCGAGCTATCCTAGGCTGAACCGAAATGAAACCTTGAAATCTTATCAATATTAGGTGAGTAGTAAGGGAAACAGGTAGCGTAGGGCTGATTTCACCTTTCTGCATTCGCAATGGCTTAAATTGATCTGGATGTGATTAAAATAATCGAGGACCATATTGAGCCCAATCCCTGTACTCGAAATTTTTATTGAAGTCTGCTGAATTGATAGAACATTGTATATGACCATCTTTTCATGCGTGCGCATGTGCAGCGACTATCTCAATACGACGAAACTAATAGAGGTCCATTTCGCGTCACGTGTTACGATTTAGGGAGGGAAGACATTTGTCGGATAGTTTTTTTACATGATTTTGCTTCCGAGTTAACCCTATAGGTAGCGGTCTAATTGTTTTAACTTTCGGGAGATGAAAAATTTGTTGTCTCCAAAATCAAAACTTCCAATCGCACAAATCCTTGTAGAAAGCTTAATTTCCACAGTTTTCATACGATTTTGATAGAATTTTCAAGGAATGTGCGAGTTATGGTGGGTGGATGGTCCACCTCAGTTTCATAGTTTTCAAATCAAAACTTCCTTTCTCTCTCTTCTTCCTTGATCTCACTCAAATTTAAAGAATAGTTTGGAGGAGTCGATTTTAACATTCCACATTTATTTCGACATGATTGTGTCATTAGTACCTGCGGCGCTTGCGCAAATGTGATATCCTTGTTGCAAGCTTATTTTTCACAGTTTTTATCCGATTTTGATGAAGTTTTCAGGGAATGTGCGGATTAAGCTGCAGATGGCACCCGCTCTAGTTTCATTTTTCTAAAATGAATACTTCACTCTGCGCTTGCATGAAAGTAAATTGCATCTGGCAGCGTTTTCTTGTTTCCTAATTGACCGAGCTCGCTCAAATTTGGAGGATAGTTAGTAGAAGACGATTTGATCATTCCATATCAATTTCAACATGATTTTATCATTAGTAGCTTCTAATGTAACAAGCCCCCTCCCCCACAGGAGTGTTCCTTGTAACAAGCACAATTTTCAAAGTTATCATCCAATTTTGATGAAATTTTCAGGGAATATGAGGTTCGGGCACCAGATGGGTCCCCCTTTAGTTTCACTGTTCTCAACTCAATCCTTCAATCTACGGATGTGAAAATTTAAATTATTTCAAAAATCCTTCTCTTAATTCCTAATGAATTATTTTGATGTTTCACGCTATATCTTGATTTACTATTTCTCCCAACCATAGGAACCCGCTTTGAAATATTTCACGATTGTTCTAATCTATACAATCATATCAATCAATCAATCTATACAAGCTAAGTGCCACAGCCAACTTGGCAGACTTTTTATGGGTTATTTAAACCGTTTTCCGCGATTAATATTGGTCAGGCTGTAGCGTTGAACGCGGTCATTGTCCTTATTGTACATTCCGGTTGACTGTTATAAATATAAAATTCTTAGCCGTTGACTTACTATTTCTGAGACGATGCCTCTTTGATAGTGCGAGGAAGTCCGTATCTGCCGCGGCGGTGAACGCGGGCTTGCTCAAAGTCACGTGCTGCATATATAGAGAGCAGCCGCGACTATTGCTCAGGCGAAGGTAGCTAGGTCAGTGTTTAGAAAAAGAAAAAAAAAAAAATCTTAAACAACACACGCTACGGTAACCCTTTTTGTGACCATATCAGTAAAATTACTACCTGGTCGAAGGCCTCCATCCGATCATAAAATCTGGGCTATTATTTTATATAGGTACTTAAACAAGAGGCATCGAGTTCAACAACACTCAGTCCCACAGAGTAGAGTTGCGTTGAGTCCCGTACCGCATGTTAGCGAATTTTAATAAAAAATTAAGCTATAGCAATGGCCCCAAGAATTTTAAAAAAGTGTCTTCATTGAAATTCGTTTTGAGGCATTCTGAAACGAATCCTAGAGTTCAACGATTATTCTCTAAAATGTCTAAAAACGGTTAGAAATTGTTTAATTTATATCTTTTAGCAGAATTTTAGTCAAAAGAATTTTATTTACGTGAAACATTAACAAATTGATGCAAAAAATTATGCTGAAAAATGTCCTTGAATTTAATTAATATTTGATGAAAATCAATAAAATCTGGAAAGAAATGCTAATTATTCGCTAATGATTCGCTGAATATTATTTAGAAAGAGTTTTTTTTTGCTATAGAATTGGTAGTTAACAATGTTTTTGCTCTTAAAGTGCTCAAGTGTTCAAGTTTCTAAACATCATATAATCTTATACGATAATTTACGAAAATTTGCTCATACGATCTTGCTGAATGACTGGAACATTTTTACTGTTGTATTCATCTACGTCTCCAAAATGAACCTTGGTTTTGCAATTGCGCATTGGTGCTCAGTCGTAAACCAAGCTGTTGGTTGTAATTTGAATGGACAATGAGATGCTCATCGTATTCACATACACCAGATGATTGGAATGTTTCCATCGTATTCTTTCACATGGTAACTGCATTAGCTTTCTCAACCTTGGCTTCATTCAAAATTGTTTGGTTTGGTTCTTTGGCATGATTGGTTTACATAACCATTTTTTTCTTTTTTCCAGAAATCAATCTAAAATTCTTGCACGTTCCACCTTGCTTATCTAAGGCAAGTTAAAGTACAGAGCAGTTATACAACGGAGGCAAACAAAACTAACGATTATTTTTTTTTCATTTCCTTTTTTTTCGGGCTCTAGATGAGACCTTTCCACCTAGATATTTTGCGAGTTGAAAAATCGTATGAACTATTATCAAATAAAACTTGAACATTATAATTCAGGGAAATCAAGGCAAACTCTGTTACGAAAATTTACTGAAACTACAACAATCGAATGCGGTCCTGTGGTTGCACAATGGGGAATTTGCATGGTTATTTGTTATTTGCTCAATAAAAAGATCTTGATGAGAGCTTTCCAAGCAGGTGCTATATGATGGGTATCTGACCCTAATACGGCTCTTGAAATTCATTTGTACGATGAAGTCACGGCCCCCGTCCGCCTGGGGGAAACAGCTCCCGTGCACTACAACTTCACGTGTGATCTTCCTGCCCGTTTATTAGCCAAACTAGGCGGTCTTATGAGCTGAAAATTGGGACTAGGAGGTTTTCAAGTGTGCTGAATCCGAATCTGAGGTCAAAAGTGTGAAATTCAAAGCCATGAAAGTTCCCCATTATCGGTAGTTCTCTCAAAATGAATACATTAGATGAGCTTTAGGAGTAGAGCCGCCAAGCTTTAGTGTCCTGGATGAAGAAGTGTTATATAATAGTCAAGACCTGTTTCTAGGACCATCTTCTGCTGTTCAAACTCAACCAACACCAAGCCTTCTCTCTCATCAAACCTAATTCCTTAGTTTGCAAGCATATTTTTTTCCCCAACGGTCTTATAGATCTGATTGTTTCAATTTTAGTTATTCAGTTCTGGTTCGGATTTTTACCTACGGTGCCCACGGGTTCCAAACTTATTTAGAGCTACCAGCGCCCAAGTCGTCCTGCTATTAGATAGTTAGTGCTACGGTAAACACTGGCGATTATAGGAACTATAGTATGATCCGGACAATAGGGCTACGCTATGACCGCCTATAAAGGAGGCTATGTTACGTCCGGCCACATAGGGCGTAATGTGTCCATTCATGGTTCTATTGGTTCACAGGTAAGCACACTCTTTCAACGTAGTATTCAGAGGAGTCAAATTCAATTTCTCAAATTTCAATTTTCATCTGTATGCAGCCAAAAAAACCTTTATTAGGTAAAACCATTTATCCCCACCGTTTTTGCATTTAGCAACGTGACATATCTTCTGAACTTACTGAGTTCTGCAGAGAAGCAGTCGTTACCTGTTAAGGAACAACTGACTCTTGAACTTGGAAAAATTCGATGTTTTTACTTGCTCTGGAACAGTGAAATTTCCCAGAAGTTAGTACATTGGTTGAGCAATCATATCTCGACGACAGGCCGTTTTATTGCTGGTCAGGGAGCGTTCTTAATTGAGATTGTTGAAGATCCTTTGTGAGTTCCTCTGGAAATGGTACAGAGGTCCGTCTCAATCGATCGATATGTTTCTTCAGCTTTTATTCTGTGTCCAGTAGAAACTCGTATAGAAGATCTCTCATGTGATTTTACTAAACTCACAGTTACGTTGGTTTGAGTTATTATAGAATAACTTGATTACTCGTACAAGATCGTCAAAATGCCAGGAATTCTAATTTCCGTAAAACGAAGATTTCTATCGAATGATGTCATAACACCGCTCGTAGAAGTTCCAAAAAGGAGATATTTTTTAATTAAAAAGTGTCACGGTTTATTCTGCAATTTCCCAATTTTTGTCCTTAATATGAAATTTGTCGTATTCTTGCTGTTTTCGAACGATTCATAACTGCATTAGAACATCTGGAGGCTATTTATGGGTTCAATCTCATGTGTTTTATATTAAATTTCTGGTACCCATTAGATTTGGGGTAACCGTTTCGCCTTTGGAGCGTTCAAAAAGTCACAAAGCGGAAAATTTCTCCCAAAATAGAAAATTTGCGATTACGGCTAAACTACTTTTTCAAATTTGAGTAGATTATTCGATCCAAAATTTAACTCTCTTGATTTTGTCAGGATATTTTCTCGCTAAATATATTAGTTTTGTCGTAAAATCATACAGGTTGAATAAAGAGCAAATATTTCGATGTTTTTTCGCTGTAGAATTCGCTAAAGCTAGCAAAATTATTTGGAATACGCAAACTTGGGTTTTTGATGTTCATATTGATCCTAATATAGAAAAAAAATCGTAACATCCCAACCCTTTGTGGAAGTGAATTAACTGGCCTAATAAGATACTCCTGTTACGGATCTCACGTGAAATACAAAAGTGATCATCACCCTTGGGAAAGTTGGTTTGCCCATCTGTACTGGAAATACCTACTAAATTTCCCGGATTCCTACTGGCAGGATACCACCCAAAACTACCCCCGACTTTCGTTATTCCAGCTTTGGATAGAAGTTTCGCAAATGAAACTTTCACTAATTAACGTGTGTCCTTGAGGTGCTTCCACCAAATACGCTCTTCAACAAAGAACGGGAAATGTTGTCATTTATGAAAACGTGTCGGTGAGCCACCCAATGCGAACTGTTGCGAAATTACGTGCTGGAATTATGATATTAATTACTGGCACGTGTCTTACACATCACTCTTCTCGTCACGTTTTCTTTATGAATTCTGTAGAGCAACGTGAATGTCTCCAAGGTGTTGAGTTCAGCACGACTGTTTTTTCTACTTCTTCCGCCGCAATTTTAATCGAAGAAAGTCAGTCGACGAATATCTGACCTAGGACGAATGGGAATGTAACTATTCGCATTAAGCCAGGTACTAACAAATTCATGTTTCATTCAAGTTTGAAAATGCGTATCTAATTATTTTTAAAAATTAATTTCAGTCAAAAGAAGTTCACTATCGATGAACTAGACATTAAAAAATGTTCTTAAATCTCATTAATATTGTAATATTAATATTAATACAACTCTCATTAAAATGAATAATAACTGCTTAAAAGCTAAAAATCCACAATCTATCTTGAATCGAAGTATATTATTTAGAACAAGTTTTTTGAACTATTTCTTTTCACTGGTAGGAGTACATTAACCTATTAGTACAGCTAAGTGTACCTAAAGTTAAAAATTTATTCACAATTATGGTGCATTAATCCAGTTGTTCGACAAGTGACAACTGTGGTTGGTTAACGCAGTATTATGACTATATTTACAGTTTGGTATATTCCAGTAGTACAACTGTTTGTCCAGTTGACTGGTATTTGCCTGTACAGCTGACTGGTTTTTTCCTGTAGTACAACTGTCTGTACAGTTGACATTTTAGTTACGACTAAAGTATTACCTACTACCCGTACAACTAGTATTTTAACTACCCTTACAGTTGACATCTATGGTGCAATAACGCAATGGTTCAGTCAACGCAATTTATTTAGTTGACAACTAATGGACAATAACCCTAGTTGTACGACCTATCTGCAGTTGACAACTATGGAGCATCAACCAGTAGTACATGGATCTGTGCAATTTAAAATGTTGGTTGTACAACTGTCTGTAAAATATACATCCATCCTAGGCATTAACAATGTTGTAGTAGTATCAGTAGGTACAACTGTCTGTACACGTTTTATTACAACCATGGTTGTTACCATATTTGTGGGTTAAGTGTGTATTCAAGGTGCTGGTATAAGCTCAAGGAGGACTCAAAGGAGAATGGTAAGGCGCGAACACCAAGTTCATTGGCGTCAGTGTACAGTAGGGTGGTTCAAAAAAAAAAAAAAGTTCTGGGATTTTTGGTCCCCATTGCGTTTTTGCTTCCTCGGTATGTCAGAATGACTCTCCTAAATTTTTAGCAAAAAATATTAATCCTAACCACTTTACCTGGGTCGATTTTTGCCAGTTATCGACTGCTATCGTAAACCAACCTCTAAATTGGGGCCGACGTGATGATTTGAAGGACGGATTTCAATTTTTTAGGTCTATTTATGGGTTTTCGCATGCGCTGAACACGATGAACCTATTTATTTTACGCTCCGTCCACTAGTTATCCGGTAAACTGGTGGAGGGCACTGCTTGAAGATAAGTAAAAATCGAAAATTTCACCGAAAATGCTGTCGCCTGGTTAAGAATCGTACTAGAAACATGCTATTATGGTCGGATAATATGCTTTGGCATGTTCTGAACATGATTCCGTTTTTTACTATACTTTTTTACTTCGTTTATCGGCCATAAACCTCAAATTACTTGTAGGGTAATAGACAAATTCACCCTAATTTCACCAGAAATTATGTCGCGTTGATCATTTAAGGTCCCAAAATACCTTGTGCCGATAAAATTTGGTATTTTTTTTATGTTTCAATATTTCATCGTGTTTAATTTTTTTTTTTTTTTTGTATATTTTTGTTATGTTATTCTCGTTAAAATGTTATGTTTTGTGAAACTAAAATTATATTACATATTATTTTCAATTATACTGCATCATTTTTTATTTAACAATCTAATCACAGTTCAGACAATTCAGAACTATGAATTTGACCCCGGAAAACCGATGGAAACTAAGGAATTTTACAGAAAAATGGGAAAATTTTAGCTATTTTCTCCATTTCGCCGCTATATTTGGCGAATAAGTACAATGCCGGTTCAGGTCCTTGCCAAATTACCTACGGCTTTGTATCGAGTATCCTGGAAAATACCAAATTTTATCGGCACAAGGTATTTTGGGACCTTAAATTATCAACGCGACATAATTTCTGGTGAAATTAGGGTGAATTTGTCTATTACCCTACAAGTAATTTGAGGTTTATGGCCAATAAACGAAGTAAAAAAGTATAGTAAAAAACGGAATCATGTTCAGAACATGCCAAAGCATATTATCCGACCATAATAGCATGTTTCTAGTACAATTCTTAACCAGGCGACAGCATTTTCGGTGAAATGTTCGATTTTTACTATCTTCAAGCAGTGCCCTCCGCCAGTTTACCGGATAACTAGTGGACGGAGCGTAAAATAAATAGGTTCATCGTGTTCAGCGCATGCGAAAACCCATAAATAGACCTAAAAAAATTGAAATCCGTCCTTCAAATCATCACGTCGGCCCCAATTTAGAGGTTGGTTTACGATAGCAGTCGATAACTGGCAAAAATCGACCCAGGTAAAGTGGTTAGGATTAATATTTTTTGCTAAAACTTTAGGAGGGTCATCCTGACATACCGAGGAAGCAAAAACGCAATGGGGACCAAAAATCCCAGAACTTTTTTTTTTTTTTTTGAACCACCCTAGTGTACAGCTATCTATATTGTTGACAACTGGTGTACCTATCAACCAGTGGTACGTGGTAGCATAGTTGAAAATGTTGGTGCGTTAACAGTTGCACAACTATCTGTACAATTTACTGTTGTGCATTAGCCATGTAGTTGTATCAGTATTGTTGCATTTCCTGTACAACTACCTGTACAAGTTTGTTACCAAAGTTGTGGGATAAATGTGCACTCAAGTTGTTGCGATCAGCTCAGGGAGGACTCCAAGGAGAATGGAGAAACCCGTTCTCCAAGTTCATTGGAGTCAGTGTACAGCTATCTATTTAGTTGACAACTATGGTGCATCAACCAGTAGTACATGGATCTGTACATTTGAAAATGTTGGTGCATCAGTAGTTGCATAACTATCTTTGAAATTTACTATTATCCATCAACCATGTTGTAGTAGTATAACTATAGTTGAATTTCCTGTTCAACTATATGTACAAGTTTGTTACCATAGTTGTAGGTTAAGTGTGCACTCAAGGTGCTGGGATCAGCTCAAAGAAGACTCAAAGGAGAATGGAGAAACCCGTACTCCAAGTTCATTGACCAGAAGGACAATCTGACCTGGTGACGCTTCCATAACTATTCCCGGCTCCCCACCCCTGGCCCTCCTTCTCTCCCCTCCCCCCTTCATCACGCTCTTTTCGTTCCCTCTCATTGTCTCTCCGTTGGCTGGCTGCTGCCTCGGACTGCGCGGTCGCTCTTTCATCGTTTCCGAGCCGAAACGCCCCAGCCGACCTCCGAGCAGATCCGTGCCGTTACCTCACAGCTCTGAACCGGCCCGAGGCGGCCATGGCGGATCGCTTGCGTGGGGTGACCTCAAAAGGATCATCACCTTATCACCAGCGACCCTGATATTGAGTTTTGTGGAAAACAATTCCCAGCGCACGTATCACAGCGTTATCGCTATTTTGCTTTCCATCGTTCGAGTTTGGAAACCTCCATAAAAATGGGGTGAGAATATCTGGTCCTAATTCGGACGAGACAGGCTGTGCACTGTGCCTTATCTATTTTGATAGCGCGACCTTATCCCCACGTACATACCTAATCGGCGAGAATGATTAATTAGTGGAAACGTTCTATTATTTCTACCGGAAACATCTTTCAACGATCGAATAGATTAATCATTAAAACTACTGACAATACTCTGACTAAAGTTATCAACCTCTGCCAACGTACAATATATAGAAGACATTATCGTTAAACTATCTGAAATTCACCTGACATAAATTCAATATTGGTTTTTATTTAAGGATAAGAACATGATTGTTAATGTAAAAATTCGTCCTGTTCAGTCTTCAAAACCGATGGGATTTTTGATTTCACCTCAGTGGTGCCTAAAAAAATGTTCCCGCTCAAATTTATCCGCCTTTTTTCTCCATTCCATATCTTGAACATTGGAACTGCTTAAATTGCTTTTAGTTAAAATGAATAGTTGTGGGGAATCGGACGAGGCAGGCCAGGCAAGGTCTACTGTGCCTTATCTATCTTGATTGCGCGACCACATCCCCACGTACGTACCTTATCGGTGAGTATGATTAATTAGCGTCAACATTCCATAATTTCTACCAAAACACATCTTTGAATAATCGTATGTATTAATCAACTATAGCTTAATCACTACTGACAACGCTCTGACAGCAGTTATCAACCTCCGCACATGAGTAATAGTATACATAAGCAATACAGAGGATATCTATTGGTAAATTTGCTGAAATTCACCTGATATAAATTCAATATGATTTTTTATTCAAGGATATGAACATACTCGTTAACGTAAAAATCCGTCCCGTTCAGTCTTCAAGACCGATGGGACTTTCGATTTCTCTGCAGTGGTGCCTAAAAAAGGGTTTCCAGGCCATATTCCCACATTGTTTCTTCATACCTCAACTACTGGAACGCCTTAAATTACTTTTCGTTGAAGCGAAAAATTTTGGGAAATTGACTTGAACTTTGTGGTGAATGCAACCAGCTCTTTGCTTATTCTTTATACGATTTTAGACGAAATGTGCAGCGTAGTTCAGATTTCGTTTTCCATGCACACCAAAGGTTATACTATCGGCCTGAACCAAATTCTTAGAGTTTCTAGTTATATCATTTATGGAAAGCCTTTCGACCTCCTGAATTGACATGTTAAGCCATATTTCGAGATTGGGTTTCTATCAAAAGTGCAATACTGTCAAAAAATTAGTTAACCTCCATGTTGGAAGTTACTTGTTCTGCATAAACGGTGAGTGGGGTGGCGATTTCTCTCGGACCAACATGGTGGGGAAGATGGTTGATGCCCATCCGAGCGTCAGGAAACGGCGTCCTTATTTGCTACTAATATATATTTATGTAATATGATATCTGATGATAATCATGATTTCGCCAAAGTAAATTATAATTTCCACTATAAATAATATCCAGACGCCATCTCATAACCTCTCAATCAGGACGTCAATGAAACCTATGGGAGGGAACCTTTTAGTAGCTAACCTTCTCAATCCCCGAGAATTACTTAAAGACTGGCCGAAAGTTGCTGAGGCCATTACTGATGATGTTCGTCGGCAATTACCTTGAGACCATCGTGAAATCACCTCAAATAACTTCCTCTTGAGAAATAGATTTACTTCAAGAAATAAATTAACTTTTTTGCATGTGCACCCAAAAATGAACCCGATAAATCTTTAGTTAACATTGCAAGTGTTGCCTCCCACTATCCCTGAATGTTCCATTGCATTCGACAGAATAGCTTCTCCTTTTTGCATTTGAGAACGAATTTCACAGGACCTCGAGACCGACTACGACTACCCAAAAATGTGAGCGAAATTTAACTAATAGATCCTGTCCAAAAGTGTTTCATGAAGTTCACATTGTAATATACTTGTCAATTTAAGGGCTGATGATTTAATTTAATTTTGGAATGTATTTGGATAAAGTTTTGCTCAAGACGAGAATCGAACACATACACGGAACCAACTTTGTTCATGAAGCTTCAAAATTCAATAAGCTAAATGCGATATAAAACCGTGATTATGCTCGTGATATGTAGGTTCTTGTCTACCCTGCAGAATTGGTGATTTACGGTTGTATCAAAGCGCTGATACAATTACCCCTTGCTCATGATATCCATGCATCAGGAATAGTGCTTCATATCCAATATGAATTTTCACAAAACAGTGACAAGTTTCTTTTCAAATTTAGTCGACAAAGCCCATTTATTTCATATGCATGCGAGTTTTTTAATGATCAGATCTTGAGAAATCGATGAATATTAGTCCGCGATTGAACGCCTTAACCCAGAAGTGAACCAACTGCAAAACATGTTGTTAATGCATGCATTCCTGGGATATCCATATGGGTAGATTGTTTAAAGTTTTGTGTAACAAACAAAAATATTATGATTATAATATTATAATCCTCCTCCCTCCCTTTTACCCCTTCCACCGAAAGTAAATTTGAAACTTCCAAGGTTGCATACCTGGACTAAGATCTGGGTCGAACAAACATATCAAAAATATCACAATTTATCACAAAAATATCACGGTTTATCGCTATTACTCCATCTCTTCACCCCCTTACGTCATAAAATTTCAAACTACTGACAGGTTTTCCAAAACTAGAACATATTAATAATTGAAAAGAATCACGAAATCTGACGAGAATAGTTAAACTATCATGATGTATTACTATTACCCCCTCCATTCACCTCTTTCCATAATTAAATTTGAAATTTCAAAGATAAGTTAAAAAATTAAACCAAATTCATCATGGTTGAATAAAAAAAGGAACGCGGAAATCGGTCGAGATTTGTAGCTTGGGCAGCGCTTGAATGAATCGGTAAATAGCCCCTCCACCCCCACCACGAAATAAAATACGAAATTCCCAAGGTTCGTTACACAACTAGATTAGAATTGGAATCGAAGAAAATAAGATTTTCACTAAAATCGGTTGAGAATTGTAGCCTTGGTGGAGTCGACAAAATTCCTCGAAAAAAATGAAGTTTTTTCGGCTTTACATCTTCCATTCTCTCTTTTTCATCATGAAATTAAATTTTTTCGGGGTTCGTTGCATAACTAGATCAAAAGTGGGATCGAACAAAAGAAAAATCTCGAAAATCAGTTGAGAATTGTGGCCAGGGCACCGTCGTCAAAATTTGTCACACCACGTATGGGGCTCTTCACGGATTCGGTCTTAGAATTTCTAAAACGGATTCCCATACGGGTATTTTTTCTCATGATCGGTTTGTCCCACACCTCCCTGGGTCAATTCCAATAGGTCTTCCCTGTACTGACGAAGGCTTGCTTCAGTGGGACGTCCTAAAAAATGGGAAATCGAGATGAGCTTGCCATGGGATGGGCTAAGTCGACATACGCTTTCAATAAAAATGAACGATTGTGTTATTGGTTCCAAGTTATTAATTCCAGAGTGACCTGATCGGTTTCTTAAAAAAAAAAACTTGAATAATAGGTTTAGATTAAAAGATAACTTTTTTGTTGTTGTGATTCAGTGGAAGAGAGCCTGGACGGTTGGTTCTTCTCCTGAATGGAAAATGGCCCAACCAATTTCAGTGATAATGAACCACACCGCACTCATTGGTTCTATTCTGTGAATAAGTTTGGTGACGATCATTACCAGCCTTATCGTCATCATTATGTTTAAATAAATAATGATACGCTCAGTAACTAACAGTTATTTCGTTGTTCATTTATTTGTTTTGAAATGCTATTTACTTATGAATCTTGGTTTTCTATATCAGGGTGAATCAGAAAAGCCGTTGAAAATGCCTCAGAATGGCTGACGTGGTTCATCACTTAGATTATCTGTACAGCGACCTCTCATTTCTTAGGTAGGAACAATCACAAATATTTCGATTTTTGAGGGTTCCACTGTAGTAATTGCATATTTTTTAATAAGGAAATGATGCAGAATTCAATTAGGTTCGAGAGGAATAAAAGAAAATCCCCATAATATCATCACCTGATTTGCCAAATTGAAATAACTTTGATACCTGATTGCTCGAAACTTTTTGTGGTTGGCTCCCTTCTGGTTGATGCCGTTCAAGTCGCCCCCACTAAAGTGCGATCGTATTTCTATTCCATAAATACTGTTTTTGCCTAGATTCAGCAATCAATCAGTCCGGAACCCTCATTCCGAAACAAAGGATTCTGGCTCCAGCGGTTGAGTTCTGTGATGTGACGACATTCATCACCCCATGGTCTCTAATTGTGGACATTACCGCGGCCTTCAAGTAAACGCAAGCTTCCTCTGGGAATTGACAGCGTCAAACATAAATGTTGAGAGAGACCTTTGTAGGCCTCCATTTTGTTTAGTAACTGCAACAATGTTACTGCCCCTATGTTTGGGTGCGTTTCAAATGAAAATTGAATTGTCATAACGTATTGACAAATGATGCGTATTCAATGACGAACTTTTTCACGGAGAGTCGGTTCGGAACTCTGTAACGATTCCTGGATTACAAAATTTGTCATATATAGGCACTTATATGATAGTTAAATAAAAAATTCCCGGTAATTCATGGGATTGGAATCGAAGCAGAAAAGTTTCAGTCATGCAGCATGATCATATGAGCGCATTTTCGTAAATTATCGTCTTACTAGCTTGTACCCTGCCACACAGGTGTGGCACATTGTGGTTGCGTCGCTAGTCCAACTTTCTACAGAGCTCAGTCAGTTGATTACAGTGGTTCACCATTGCTTTTGACTAAATTTATGCTAAAAAAATATAAATTTAACAATCTTTAGCCGTTTTAAGCCATTTGTAATGATTTTTTTGGAAATTTGACCGATTTAACGTGTACAAATCGTGCTGGACAACTTATTTTTTCTATTAATAGGCTTGATTTTTTGGCGCAAGAACAATATTTTCATCTCAACCCTAAGGAGAGTTACTTATCATCTGGGATGACATATATATATATATATATATATATATATATATGTCACGCCGCATTCATGTTTTGGGAACCAATACTCACCAAGATCAAATCACATTTTCTCAGGAAGTCTTCTTTGCTGGCTTGTAGGGGGAAAACAAAATATATTTCTTGTTATTTATTTGTCTTCATAATCACATTTGTGCAAGCTATCACCATAACCTTCTTCAAATTTGCCTTGCTGTTGTTATTTTTCTTTACTTGTTGGCTTCACCGGTAGGTCAGGCTGCCAATTAAAGTCGTTGATGTTTTGTCCCATGTAACCTGTTCCATGTTTCCATTTTCTATTGGTAGAGGCAGTCTTGCCAATTCTTGTTTATTGTTAATGAGGCATAAATATTATCTTTCATAATAATATAATTCTTCTTGGATGTGAATCCAATTGTTGAATGTGAGAAGTGAAGTGCTATACATTTTTATATAAACTTGTCTTTCTTCAATTTTTCGTTTTCTGGGATCAAGGCAGCCTTGGTTTCTTGGAGCCATTTTTGGAGAAGCATGATTTTTACTTCTTCCTTCATCTTCTATGAGTCTCTACATAGACAAAACCTGTTGCTTTGCCATCAAATTCGCTATCATCTTTCAACCAGCCCATCATATTTAATTTTAAACTTTTCTCACCATTTTCATCTATACCGTCCTAGCCACTCTCATTTATTCATTGTTGGATGGATGTGCAGTTGGGATCTGTAGTTCAACATTCTTCAAATTTATTTTGCCTTGCTGTTACCAAGGCTCTGCCATTTTGACCACCTGCAGGCCGGCTTGTTCAGTGTGGACTGGTTATTGAATTCATGTGTAAGGTATTGTGCGCCTAGTTAATTACCTTACAACTGAAGGAAGATTTGGTACCAGGAGTGTACTTCCAAATATTTGATGATCTGTTTCTTTATGATTTGCAATAGTGCATTTTCGTCAGATTGGGTGAGTGAAGTACTATATACCTATAATTCTTCATGATGCATCTTGATACATTATCACCACATCATTTTGGAACCCTTGGACATCAACACATATAACACTTCCAGTCAGGATCATCATTCCAACATGCAAAGTTAGTGGTATAGGAAAGTTAGAACTATTCATTTCCTACAACTGTTACCTACCATAGGTGCACTAGGTTATTATTTACTTTCCTTCTGCACTACTTAACCTTTCCACGGCCGTTGAAATAGGGTATATGTTTGTCCAGTTGACATTAATATATTCTTGAACTACATATTTTCATTTGATCATAATTTCTTTTCATCATATCCCTCATCATACAAGTTTATTACCCAAAGGTACAAATAATAGGTGCATATAGAATAAGTGGGTAGGTACATTTTTAACAACACAAGTGTCTCCAATCACTTATTCATACTATTGAAGTGGTCCATCGAGTATTTAACATTTTTACATATTGTTGTTGGCTGTGTTTGATCAATCAGCCCGTTCATCCCGTTTAGGATAATTGGCACCTATTTATTAGGAGTTTTCCCCATCTTTACGTAATATATGTATACCATTGCAATAGCTCCATTTTTTACGAATATTCGCTCAAATGTTGTTTTACCATGAATTCAAACCTTGGAAATTTTTTAAAGACATTTTCTTGAATTTCAATGCAAAGTTACCCAAAAAACCGCAAATAGTTTTCATCCTAAAATTAGTTTTTATTGCAGAATATCACTAAGAAAGTCGACTGGTTGTTGTCTAGTTTGAATCAGTCAACGAGAAAAGAGAAAATGGTGATTGTGAGTTAGAACGAGACTATTTGTATTTAAATTCTATTGTAACCCGCCCACGCAGTCCTTTGCCAATCTCAGGTTGATTTTCGTTCAATTTAGAATGGACCAAATGTGCTAGAAAAATCCACGCGGTGTTTGTCACCAGTTCAGAACGTCCGATGTCGCTTGGTTGTGTAACCTCTGACGTCAGTCTCATATAAATCTGAAACAACCTCGCGTTTTTAGATATGGATTTCGATTTAGATCGATCTAATTAGTTGTGTGACCCAATTTTCGTAAATTATCGTATTCGGTTCGTTACGGTGTTTTGAAATTTGAGCAGTTTGATTGAAAATAAATTGTTGACTACCAATTTTTCACAAAAATATCGTTCTAAATAATATTCTGCAATTCAAAAAATATTAAGGATTTTTGGCTTTTTTGGCAGTTTTTTAAAATTATTCAACAAATAATAATTGCATTTTACAACATTTTCAGCATAATTTTTTGAATTTTTTTTCATTGTACTAGTTAATCATTGATAATTTCGTTTTGACTAAAGTTTTGCTAAAAATTATTAATTTAAAAATTATAATTCAACTACATAGCTCTTGTACTACGCAGTCTTGTCATAAGTTCTGTTACAAGAAAAAATGTTTGTAGACATAAGTTTAGTCTTGAATTTATAATGAATGATTTTATTTTGATATTATGAGCTTTTATAAGATAATAAATGAATAATTCGAAATTACCGCCTTTATCTTACACGAAATCGTTCAGTTTCCGGTGACAGTCATATATGGAAATAGCCAATCGTAAGTAAAATTGTCAAAAATGCAAAGAATTCAAAAATAGACGTAATGGCGATTTACTTTGGTCAGACATCAACTGCGTTTACTATCGTCAAACATAATTTGCCATGTTTGCATTTTTGTTTTTTCATTTTTGGCAATTTTCCTTTAGGAAGTGCGTATTTCTAAAGACGACTGGCCCTGGGGACTTGAAGATTATGTGTTTTCTAAAGGTGTTGATTTCGAATTATTCTATAATTTATCAACTTATAAGAGTTCATAATGTCGACATAAAATCACTCTTTCTAAAATCCATGACTAATCTTATGTCTACAACAACATTTTCCTTATAGCACAATTAATGCCGAGGCTACAGGACTATGTAGTATACTCAGTATTGTAATATGCTCTCAACGACGGCTACCGAAAAGGCAGAATACTTTTTCTTCACAATCCCTTTTGGGATAAGTGTGGGATGGAAGTGCTGTACGAGTGGGAGAACTTTTTATATTGATTTGAATATGGTGGCTTGATTATATGTGATGCTTTATTATTACCCTTTTCATTACAAACACCTTCTCATTATACGTATCAAACCAAACAGGTCATCAAATGTAAAACTATAAGGTGAGTGATGATGTTATACTAGATCCAGGATGGTTATATAGGTTGATGTACCTGACCATAGTCACGTTAAACCCCATATTTTACAGTTTGAACAAACAAGACGAATTATATCACACAATGCTACGATAACGATTGCTACGATAACGCGAACGCGATCTGGTTTACAACTCACAACGGATAATCGAAAACTAAACCTGTTGTTGTTATGCTCTGATCCGCCTCACTCTCAAACCGCGTAAGGAAGTTACTGTATAGCCAACATTTACTCCTTCCTATAAATAGAACCGCCTGAGCTGCCTATGGCTTCTTCAGAAATAGTTGGCCCCCATATCTTTGACGTTTCTTTCGCAGATCCCCATGCCAAATATTCCATTGCAGTTCCTGTGTTTAGGTGATTTTACATGAAGGTTATCTTGTTACCGTTGCAGATGCTTTCTACGATATCATACACGCCTATTACAGTTACAGTCAATTTCGCGCATGCGCCATTGTTATTAATCATCCCACAAAAGTTAGAACAAAATCGGATCGGTTGATCGTAAGAAAACCTGAAAATTTCATCAAAATCGGTTCTTTAGTTTCGGAGTTTTACATGTGTCAGTGAAATTTAGTTTTGAGCATGCGCAATAGTTAGGTGTAATAATCACGACGAACCCCATCAGGCACCATTCTGAATCATATCCCCAACTACTCTCCGAGTTTGAACGGAATCGGAGAGATAGATCGTATGAAATTCACGTTTGCGCGTGCGCACACGCTATTATTTGTTTGACGACAATGAAATTTATAGAGGCCCATCGAGGAACCAACTCGCGTAATCCCTGAAAGTTTCATCAAAATCGGTCTATTATTCATGGAGTTTTGTCTGTGTAGAACAATGCTAGTTTTGTATAGTTATATGCGTGGCAATGAATTGGCACAGACACAGTACTGAATCACATTAAATTTGGTTATGAAGGCAAAAATGTTTTTCGACTACTATGAACACAAAGGTTCTCTGTCTTCTGTATTGAGGAAGCTAAAAACTTCGACCTATTTTGAACGAAACTCGCGTAGTTAAACTCTTGGAACTCTAGTTAACCTTCACTTATCTGAAGTTTTACTTGCCTTTTCTTTTTTAACGTACATCCTTCAATTGGAGTTCGGCATTTTGCTGCTCCAAATTCTCTTGAACAGTAACAATTTTCAGCTCGAAATGATATAATAACCCTAAAGGATGGTAGGTACCGAATGTATGAAGTCTTATTGGGACCAGATTGGCAATTGTCGGTAAACCTTCATAATCGATTCCGATATCCAGTTTTGTTTCTTGGTATAAGCCGATTGGAGCACTTTTGAGCAGCTGTGGCATCCCTCACTCACAACAATCACAGGATGTCACTCAACACCTAAGGATCCTCCGCATCTATCAAGAGGTGGCAATCAACAGGCTAGTTGTCTGCTCCAAAAGATTCAGGCGCGCTCTACAGCAAGCTCTTAGATTTTCAGAATTACGAGATATATTTTGTGGCATTAGGTGTTACTAAAGCGTGATGTTGTACAATAAGTGCGCATTCTTTGTACTTTCGATAGCCGTTCCTAGCATAATCACTGAAAACCATATGGTTGACCGTACTAATTTTGAGAGAATTTCCTGTATCACGCTTGCGCAATCACTACCGTAAATCTAGCTTCATCGGCAAATCGCATTTATAGGAAACAAACTACAGCTTTACAATATCATTGAAAAAAGAGTATAAGGTGGAAGTGGTGCACATTATTTAAACAGTCTCACGTTTACGCATGCGCAGCGCTGCATTCAATCCCCCGGGGAAAAAACTATTCATCATCCATCAAGGGCTTAACCCACTCAGCCTATGGACATTTAATTGAAATCGCATGTTCGTTGAAGGATTCTGTATTTTGTTAGAATAGGAATTTTTGCATGCTCAGAGCCTAGCACTGGTCGTTATGCAATGCAATTCATTGAGAACCATTCGGATCTGACTCACAGAATCTTTGAAAACTTCTACTTAATCGGATGACGCCCGAGGGAGTTTTAATTTTTTTTTTTTTTTTTTTTTTTATGATTTGCGTACGTCCGACAGACCGAGCAACATAAACCGAATTCGCCCAGAAAGCTGTACAGCGGAATGTTATAAAATAAGAAATTTTGCTTTTGAAAGACTACACTTTTGAGTCTACTAGAATTAGCACAAGAGTCTGCAACCTTGGTTAACTCGGAAGCAATTACGTTTCGCTTGGAAACGCGCTATAAAAATAATGATGATGATGAGTATTATTGCTCAGGGGTTTTCACTTATTTCCAAGAGTTAGTCGCCCCACGACAATAATTGTATCGCTAATATTTCCAGGTTGGTTAGATTTTTCCTTATCGTGACAACATTATTTACTCGGAGTTCGAAATATTAAAATCCCTTCGGATTCTCATGACGTAACGGGAGTATATGAGTCATTGTCCCTACAGTATTGCTAATGCTCTCCCGTCCTTTTCGGACAGAACACGTGAGTCACATCAGTTCTCTAGCTGAGTTCCAACCTTGGGCTCCACTTAATAATAATTTTATTCCTCCGCGATCGACCTGTTACGTGCACGTATCATCTTCTTGGATTGTTGGATGTCATTGAACGAGACCAGGCAATTTCCAGATTAGATGCCACTTCAGCGTTGAATCAACCGTATTTATTCGTCGCCAGGCATGAGTACATGGCAAGATTTTGTGAAACCTTCAATTACATAGAGTATAAAATTGAAAATTAGCAATGGATTTGGTACGAGGATACATTACGATTACATAAAATTTTAGGTATCTCTGAATCTTTTCTATAGGAGGATGGAATACTCGGAGGCCTGAGCGTGCACGGGGGCCTGATGTGGGCCCGGGCCCTGCCCACCAGGGTGGCATCCAGCAAATGTATTTGAGGGGCCTAAGCTCTCCTCAAAATGGTCTAAGCATTACAAATTAAGCCCATCCAGGCTTGAACTACATGTTGGTACTAATCACTCACGCTTTCAAGTATTTTGACTTTTGTGATTTTGACTAAACTTTCTGGTCAAGCTTTACCATTGAAACTCCGGAATGTCTTTTCGTGTTTGAAAAACGACGTCATCAGTTTTGTTCATCAAAATTACCAACTTTTTTGATTAAATGTTTGTCTAGTTTTTCCTATTTTCCCGGAAATACTTATTATAAATCACATGGCATTACCTATTCAGTTACCCATCATCTTTGGTCAATTCTTTGTAGCTCCTCAGAATCGCAGATTACTTTCTCAACAACCCGAGAAATCAATGGAATCATGTGCGATACGTTAATAGAATTTTCCTGAACATTTGGTTGTATTGACAATCGTTAGCTGTTTTAATAGTGGTTATGTGGTGGTGTAGCGCGGATTCGGTCCAAGCCAAAAGTTTAAAATCAAGTTCTTCTCAACATAAGATTGTAATATCGTTTGACGTTTCAAGCTTAAATTTTCCAGCATCTAAGCAAAAACGATCTAACGTTGATACATGATACGATCATCGTTGGTCATATAAGGCGATTTGTGCTATTTCCTCACCGGTTTTAATTCCCAATGATGTTAGCATAATTTTTTCCTCCAGCTTTTGCCCTTAGGGAGAGCAAATGGCTGAACGTAAAGTTATCTCCGGGTGGGCTTATTCGATTTATTGTAGGGATGTCTATCATTATAATCAAAGATTCCAATTCAGGTGGTTCAGGACCCCATATATGTGATTTTTTTTAAACCGAATTTCTTATAATTCTATACATTAGTTAGGGAGAAGAGCCCCAGATGGCGGAAGGAAGATTTTTGAAGGTTAAAAGGTGAGAAAGGTTCATTATTGAATGTAATGAACGAAAATCCCCAGTTTCAAAATCACAAAGCTTTTCCATCATAGTCTGCACACTAGAGTTATTATGTTAGACAAGTAGAATGTTATTGTGAAAATATCCCAAGTGTGTCGTAACGCATTGTTATGTTAATAAATTTTATTAGTACTTTTTATATTAGAAAAGTAGAAACCCACAATGAGTAATATAATTTTTTAATATCAATTTATTTTATTATAAAAATAACTAACATCTCTGAGTAGTAATTGAAAATACTGTAATGTACTGTTAATGTTGAGTAGCAATCAGGTAAAATTCGATAAAATTACATCAATGTAGCAATTAACATAAATGATAATATTTTCAATCACAGAACCCTCTTTTACCATAACAATATTCGAATTCTACCGATAACACGCTATAAAAACCAGTTGATACCTACTACAGTACTTCTTCATGATCATCCAATGAAGCCCATAAAGTTGAGTGGTCCCTAAATCATTTAAAAACTAAGAGGAAAAAACGCGGGCGTTGAACGAAGATATGGGTGGGAAAACCTCATCTCACGGAATTATATCGTTGGAACGAAAATCTACTGTAAAATATTTAGCGATCCAGTCAAGGCTGCATCGCGAAAAAACTTTTCCCTCCAGTTAATCAATAAAACGTGAAGCCGGCGGTTACTCATAACGTAGGTAGGGTATCGTTTGCCACGGAAACTACTCCTTAGTTTCGGTCAAACGACCAACAATTAAACTCAGTTCCATTCGATTTTCGTAAATCAGGACTGCGTGAAATTGTTATGAAATTTAGAAATTTGTATGGGCTTTGATACGACACCGGTGCAACATATAACGGCAAAATTATTGCGAGCTCTTATTTTGAGTTGCTAGTGCAAAATATTTCTTCAGACTTCTATACAGCTATCACTGGTGCATTTGATTACCACATTACATGAGAACAAATTCTTATTATTGAGAGAATTCATAGGAAGTTTTGCAGCATACTTTATTTTACAATTACATTTTAACATTGTTTTTCAGTGATATAATTCCGATTCACACACAGTCTCCGGTCTCACAGTCAGCCTATTGAGATCACTCTCCACATCTTCCAACCATTACTTTCGGGGCTCTGACCCTACGTCCGCCTGGGTGATCCTCCATCACCCTACTTGCTGGGTTTTCCGGACTTCCCTCATTATGTGCCCAACTAATCGCACCCTGCCGCTCTTTGAGTACAAAGAAATTCTTAAAATCCAATGTTATGGCCAAAAAAATCAAGCTACATAAAATTCAACGATTTTTGATTTTCAGATTTTTTTCTCCAGTTTTTATAGATTTTTCAGCAAGTATTAATGAAATTTAAGTACGTTTTTCAGTACTATTTTGTGCAAATTTATTTAAATGTCGTAGTAAATCGTTGACAAATTTGTTTTGACTGAAATTCTGTTTAAAATGAAAAATCCAACGATTTTTGGGCATTTTTTAGCCATTTTTAGTGATTTTTTTAGATTATTTTTAGAAATTTGATCAATTTAATGTGCTCAAAAAGTGCTGGCCAACAAACTCGTCCTTTCATTGGGAAAGCTTGATTTTTCGACGCAAGAACGGGATTTTTAACTCAATCCTGAGGAGAGTTATCGTCTGGAATGACACACGACACACAGGCGCGCGCGCGCGCACACACACACACACACACACACACACACACACACACACACACACATATATATATATATATATATATATGGAAAAGCACAAACTTCGGCAATTGTTTCAGAATGTCTCAAAACGCATTTCAATGAAGAAATTTTTCAATAATTTTGATTTTAAAATTATCCGAGCTATTGCAGTAACTTCATTTTTTACGAAAATTTCTCTAAAAAAGCGCGCTTGTGGGAAGGATAAGAGTAAAGGATGAGGAGTGTAATGTAATGTGGAGTGTAATGATGAGGAGAGAAGGAGCGCTCGGGATTCTACGAATTGCCGCCTTTCTATATCCATCCTTCTGATGTATATAGTTGATGAAAGCCCGAACACGATAAGACGCTTGAAATGTGAATATTTGAACGTTGATACTATAGGCAGGAGCTAACTTCCTCGAATGAATTTCTCAAACCCATTACAAATTCCAGTATTTGCCGAAGCTGAGGCGGTTTCAAGGTGATGGGACACGGAGGTTCGCTTGACGCACGGTCCTCCTTATTACGTCAAACTGGAGTCGCCAGCACAACTCACCGCCTGAACAGAATCAAGCCAAGGCACGGGCTCACGACGGAGGAGCATATGGTTCTCCTGCATTCATAGCAAATGCATGCGTGATAATAAAGGAGCTCGGAAAAGATGTTTATGATCATCAGCTTTATAGGTGATCATTAGACTGACAACGAAAAAAACGAAAGTTCGAATTTTTGAGGTGCTCAAAGCTCAGATGATTGCATCAGATGCTAGGAACAACTCCTGAAAATTTCAGTCCGAACCGATAACCCCTTGAGGTCTCCTAAACCCGTTTTTTGGTAATTGAATTATCGATTTTAGAACACTATACGCTTAGGACAAAAAGACAGTTAGGACATGAAAGGTCCATGCGTCTGGACACTTTTTATACTCTATTCCTATGTTTTGGGTGTCGCGGAACACGATGCCGCCATTATTGCAAGCGCAGAAGCTGTATTTCTTTTGATATTTAAGAAATCAGTCCAAATAAGTGATGGAAAAAAGGCATTTTTTGACGTTTTTACCTAGTTTTGACTGGGAAAAAAATTGTTTGCGGGTCTTTTCTGCTTCGGAACTTGTTTCCTGGCTTGTTCCGAATGTAACAAGACCAATTTCGTCCTATAATATATTGTCCTTTTGGAAATATCTGCTCAAGAGCCGAGTTAGCTTTTTTAATGGTAACCGCTCTCTACTTACCAGTAGCTGCGAAATCAAAATTTGACACCCTGAAGCCCGTCACATTATTTTATGTTTTTGGGCTCGTTGAACATTACGTGCTAGTAGTGGAGGCGTAGGACTCGTATTTCGGTTAATAATCAAGAGCTAGGTGTCAAAAATCGGTGAATAGAGTGGATTTTTCTTGATGTTCAAAAAATCAGTGGACAAAATTAATAGAAATAAGGGATTTTTGGCCGGTTACACCTAGTTTTGATTGGGACAAACTATTTACGAGTGTCTCCTCTGCCTTGGACTTTGTTCTGTGACTTATTCTGAATATGACCAGACTAAGTTTGTCCCATAATACATTTTTCTTCTCGAAATATCAGCCAGAGCCAGAGCCAAGTCGACTTATTTAATGGTAACCGTTCTATATTCAATAGAGGCACTACTACTTGCACGTAATGTTCAACGAGCCCAAAAACATAGAATAATGGGATAATAAGGGCTTCAGGGCGTTAAATTTTGATTTCGCAGCTACTGGGAAGTATAGAGCGGTTACCATTAAAAAAGCTAACTCGGCTCTTGAGCAGATTTTTCCAAAAGGACAATATATTGTAGGACGAAATTGGTCTTGTTACATTCGGAACAAGCCAGGAAACAAGGTCCGAAGCAGAAAAGACCCGCAAACAAATTTTTCCCCAGTCAAAACTAGGTAAAAACGTCAAAAAATGCCTTTTTTCCATAACTTATTTGGACTGATTTCTTGAATATCAAAAGAAATACAGCTTCTGCGCTTGCAATAATGGCGGCTTCGTGTTCCGCGACACCCAAAACATAGGAATAGAGTATAAAAAGTGTCCAGACGCATGGACCTTTCATGTCCTAACTGTCTTTTTGTCCTAAGCGTCTAGTGTTCTAAAATCGATAATTCAATTACCAAAAAACGGGTTTAGGAGACCTCAAGGGGTTATCGGTTCGGACTGAAATTTTCAGAAGTTGTTCCTAGCATCTGATGCAATCATCTGAGCTTTGAGCACCTCAAAAATTCGAACTTTCGTTTTTTTCGTTGTCAGTCTAGTGATCATCTACCCAGTCTGTGATCCGTCCTGACCAATCACGTTTATTCAGCGCTAATAGGCACATATGTTTTTGCCTGCCTCTCCTCCTCCGGGATACTAACTCCCTACTGCAAGATCCATCAATGTTCACCCGCTCGCTGTATAAAAAACAAAAATTCTCTCGGCTAATTAAACAAGATCCTTTGGATTGTAAATTACTGTTCAATAGTGTAAATAAAATGTAACTCCACTTCGGTCTTTTATAAATGGCATCCTATTTTATTATTATTATTATGTACTTTCTAATCACTTAATAATGTAGAAATTATTATTATTTTGATTTAATTTGGAAAGACCTCCGTGTACTTCGACTTTCGACTAACGGCAAATTCCCACTCAACACAGAATTTTCTATCGAGTGGGATAGTTCCTACATTACAAATAGGTATTCGTTTTGTACAAGCTTCATTTTTCTGCAGTTTGCCCATTATTTTGATTCTTACAATCTTGAGGAATAAAGTTATATTTCATTTCTTAGGTCATCAATTCTTGTTCAGCCTTAACCGGGCTCCCAGAAACTAACCAGATCTAATTACATTGTCTGGACTCTACGATACAGTAACAAGATAGTTTTCTATTAAATGAGGAATCTGCCAGTGAGCAACTTCGATTCTGATGAACTCAACAATTATTTAGTCTCAATAAACCAGGGGAAAAATGCTAGGAGTTTTTTTTCTGAAACCATTAGCAGTTGAATGCACTTGTATTCATAAAACTTTCGTCAAAAAACATGAATGGGGTCTATTTGGGACTGAGTACTCGGCATCTCTTTCGATCAATCATAAAGGGGTAGAATTGAAGGGCTAAAATATCAAAAAGTTCCAATCATTCAGCATGATCGTATGAGCAAATTTTCGTAAATTATCTTACTATATCACGTTAAATTGTTTTGAAAATTCAGGTCTTTGAGTAAAAAGGAATTTTATCAACTACCAATTTTATGGAAAAAAAACTCGTTCTAACAATAATCTGTGATTCGAAAAAGATTTTGAATTTCTAGGTTTGTCTGATGCATAAAGTTTTTATTGCCCTAGTTCATCGCTAATAAACTTCTCCTGATAAATAATATAAATTGAACGATTTTCCTCCGTTAGTCATTTTTAGTGAGTTTTAGAGAACATTTTTTGAAATTTCATCAATTTAATACGCTCAAAATGCTGGCCAACGAACTCATCCTTTCGTGTGGAAAGCTTGATTATTTGGCGCAAGAACGGAATTTTTATCTCAATCCTACGGTGAGTTATCGTCCGGAAGGAAAGATACATATATAATAAATAAATGAATATATATATATATATATATATATATAACAAGGTGTTAAGGTTCTTGAGGTTTGATCAATTGACCAACCCTCGTGGTCGAGAACTCAACATATTGTTATGTGGGTGATTCTCACAGAAAAGGTCAGTTTTGAGTTTGACTTTTGAAAAAAGAAAAAGTGATCGAATCGAGCTGAAAAAAATCACAGATGCTCTCTATATCGTATGTATCGAAATTCGAAGCAAATCCAAACAGTAGCGCTTTTATTAATTCAGAAAAAAAATATTTAAAAATTTAGGCGGACAGGGCGATGATGCGACCCGTTGATTCTCACCATTTGCATCACCACCCTGGCATCATAAAAGGAAAATTTGCTATAACTGCCAAGAAACGTTAACCCTCAACATTTCAAGTCAAAAGACCGAAAAACGTGACCACTGTAGGGCGAATCCAACAAACGAAGAATGACAGAAATTCTCGAATTAGTCCTAGTAGACCTTCACAACGTTCGGCTAAGTAGATATGTGTTTTGAATGGTCAATACGAGAATATTGGATTACTAAATGCGAGAATACGGGAATACTAGAAAATCCAAAAAACATAATAGATTTGCCTTTTTCCTCATCGTCCTGTCCTCGAATTTTCAGGAGAGGACAGGTCGATGATGGACAGGTCGATGACGATTCTTCAGTTTTTCTCAAATGTTTCACCTTGTGGCAAGCTTTTTCCCAAATTTGGCATATAACATGAAACTAGTCCGTTCGGTGCACGATAAAAATACCATAAGAAAAAATTGAGTTCAAGTACTCACTTAAAAAAAGTGGACAGGTTTTTGACGATTGTGATTGACCAACCCACGGTCCAGCACACATCTGCTCCCGCTGATGACCACGAGTTGACTGAATTAAAACGAATGGTGGTTTTTCTGGTAACTGAGAAGCGCGCGAATAAAAAAAGCGGCAAAAAACCCGCTAAAATACAATTGTGACCGCGAAAATTCGAAAAACAATATTGGACAGGTCGATGACGGCGATGCTCCGGACACACATATTTCCATCCAAATACACTTTTCTAGCGGTTCTACATTAATTTTATCGATCAGAAACGCATCTCAGAAATCATACTGATGTAGAAAAATTGAATAAAATCCAAACTCAAAAGCGGAAAGACCTGTAATTAAAGTTTGAAGTTGGGAAGGTCGCATTGGGACAGGACAGGTCGATGACGATTTGACTATATTTAGTTAATTTTCTATTTAAAGGAATAAACATAACCTAAAAATGGAAAAAAGGGTTCTAGATAAAAACCTATACTACAATTTAAGACCTTCGCCAGCTCCCAAATCCTTATTGGGTCGCCGCAACTGGTCCGGACATCACTTCTGCCCCTTTCTGTGA
This sequence comes from Adelphocoris suturalis, assembly GCA_030762985.1. Lineage (NCBI taxonomy): Eukaryota > Metazoa > Arthropoda > Insecta > Hemiptera > Miridae > Adelphocoris > Adelphocoris suturalis. Next base: position 24,038,203 of record CM061051.1, read on the forward strand.
GAATCACCCATATATATAATTATGAAAAAGCGTTAAACTCTAGGATTCGTTTTAGAATATCTCAAAATGGATTTCAATGAAGACAATTTTCGAAAATTTTGAAGCCATTGCAATAGCTTCATTTTCTACAAAAATTCGATAAAACAAGATCTCAAAAACATTTGATGTATCAATAGTGCGTTTCTATCACGAACACATATGAACCATTTCTTCATTACTCATTATTCCTTCATTCTCATTCATACGTCTTTATTCTATTTTATTACTCTTTAATATTATGCATTGTTTTCATTATTTTTATTTTACACATATTACTTGTGTTTTCGGGTGCGTACGTTGATGTTGATAAACTTAGATTCTAGCGTACCATTGTTCTTGGAAATCAGCTCTTGTTACGTACATAGAGGGTCCAATATAGTATGTGTTCTAATCAATTTCGATAATGAGGAACTTTCACGTGTTGGAATTCCGCACTTTTGGCTTCAGATTCGGATTCAGCGCACTTTAAAACCTCCTAGCAGCAATTTTCAGTTCAAAAGACCTTTTAGTTTTGCCAATAAACGGGTAGGGAGATACGCGTGACGTAAAATAGTAGTGTATGGGAGCCGAGTCGAAAGGCGGAGGGAGGGCTGTGATGTCATCGTTCACACGAATTTCAAAAGTCGTATTATTGTTCAGGTACACATCATATAGCACCTTTTCGGAAAGTCCTTGCTCAGATCTTTCTATTGAGCAAACAAAAAATTACCATGAAAATTTCCCATTTCCTCTCGGTAGGCGCCTAAATAGTTATATTTTGATAATGTAACATAGAGTTTGATCATTAAAGATCTGCGTATTAGGGCTATCTAATACAGAATGAATAAACCTTTGTGTACTCATTACCAGTGCTTTTCTGTTGGACCAAACATAGTTCCACCTCTTTTGAATGTTAAATGACTTTTATTACTTGGAAGTAATATATTGTACAGATTTTTGTCATTTCACTATCCTATCGTGCTGAAAGGGGACGTTCCTGTCTTTTCGGCTCCCTGCGGGACGCGGTTCATGTAATTTGGTCACAACTAATTCATTGTAATCGGGTTTGTTGTTGATGTAGCGCGCGAGGGCAGTTACAGTTGAAATATTTATGAGGACATGCTTGGTTGTCGGCCATATTTACTCGGGATCATCATTTATTCAATCGGGAATATGCTCCAACAATCGCCGAGCGTTTCATATAACACATTAGCAATTCACGACCAAAGGAGCAAAGCGGTGTTGAATAATACTATTTACTTAGGTTCGGCTGGTTCGATTTCTGAGTATCGATTGTTGCGTGTGCAAAGGGTAGGAGTCATAACGATTTTTCGTTTATCAAACCTTAATTTAGGTCGAACGACGCTTTCAGTAAATTCTATCCGTCCATATTTCTTGTTCATGCATAGAACTCAAAATCTTGGTTCAACTGATGCAGTATTCAAGTATATTACTAGTAAGTACAGAAGTAAACTGCACTCACTAGTAATATGTACTCACTGTACTAACTTTTCACAAGAACATGCGCTAAGTTGCAAGACTGGATGCCTTATGTCTAGGAAGTACAATGAAGTGAGGGACACCTTGGGAGTGCTGATGTCAACAGCGTGGGGGAACTGTGTTAGAGAGCCCATCATTGAAGAGGCATCGGCGACCAATGTGTGGGAACCACAGAGGATGGCGTTATTTGACGTCCGTGTCGTTGACACCGACGCCCCCTCATATGTTTCCCGCTCAGTCCTCTCAGTCCTAACAGCAGCAGAACAGGAAGAAAAGAGAAAATACCTGGATGCATGTGAAACGCGTCATGCTTCATTCACGCCTTTGGTATGTTCTGTGGACGCTACGTTCGGCCCTCAGATGGCAGGATCTGTGATAGTGTTGGCTGAGCGGCTGCAAGAGATCTGGATGCGTCCTCAGAGTGCATTCAAAGGATATTTAAGGGCCCGCATCGCCTTTGCTGTAATTCGAGCCTGTAGTATGTGCCTGAGAGGCACACGCAAAAAATGGCGAGCGGCTGAAGATTTGCTGGGGTTTGGAGATGGGGCAGCCTTGCATTTGGCGTAATAGAAAGTGGATCATAGTCTTTCCAGAAGCATAACTAGTTTTTTAAACTATGAAACACAAAACGCCGTTAACCAGAAGACCATTTTTTGCTGTAGCCAAATCCTTAATTTGTTAAATATATTGTTTTGTTAATGTACAGAAGTAAACTGTTAGAATGGGACTTGTAGAGTTAAACCTTTCCATGTGAGAAATCTTCGTCCTGATCAAACGTCGATTACTTGGTATCGCGCTATCGCTGAGGTTGCTATAGTTCGAATTTTGTACTTCTGTGGATATGAAACACGGAATTCAAGAAATGCTTTCAAAAGAATTTTGTTAGATTAGCATTTCACTGCGTGAGCTAGATAAAATAAACATTGCCACCGATTTTTTTGTAACAATAGCAACTTCAACAGCTATAAGGAAACCATTTTATAAGTTTGCCGGAGAAATTTTAGTTGCTTCAAAGGTACATTAAACGATTTTTGCCATGGCAGCCATCATACTTGCTGAAAATCACATTGGTGACACGAGAAGGTGTGAGTGACAATGCCAACTCTGGGAACGGAATGAAGAGAGAAATAACTGTTTCTGTGAAAAAAACCCATCTTTTCCCAAAAATATTATAAAAAAGAATCTCACAATAAAACAGTATTTTAAGGCCCCCAAAAATGTAATAGCAACAAGATTATTTAAGAAAAAACTAAGTAAAGGCTAAAAAGAAATAAAATGCATGGATTTTTTCCGAATCTTATTTGCTTAAAACTCAGGCACCTAAAACCGCTCTCTAAGTTTCATTTCTATATCAAAAGCGTTAAACTTCACAATTCGTTTCAGAATGCCTCACAACGGATTTCAATAAAGAACATTTTCGAAGATACTGATTTTAAAATTTTTGGAGCTATTGCTATAACTTCATTTTATACGTAAATTCGCTAAAAAATGGGATCCTTAAACATCGTAAAATAGATTGCAATTCTCACAATAAGTCATGCTGCACCAGTGAGATTTTTCATACTTTGCAACTTGATAAATATTCTGTTTTCAGAAAGCAAACAATCTCTATTATCTTTGAAATCACTATGCTTTTGCTACCTCGTTTGACCCTGAGGTCTGACAAACAGGTAATTATAGGTAATTGGCAGAAAAAAAAAGTTCTTTGAATTTAGAAAGGTCAGTGCGAAGGCACACAGCTTGCCAGCACTCGACTTTTATCAGCAGACGAGTTGATTTCACGCTCTTAGCCCTGTTGTATGGACTGTTTGTTAAAACGTTGCATCATCACTCATGTGATGTAACCCGCGAATTTTTTCCCTGCTCTATCGTTTTACTGTTTTTTGAATCGACGTCGCTTGAGTGTTTTACACAACTGATTGTCTTAATTCCTTTTGAAGAGGGTTCCTCGAAAATTAAATGACGTCTAGATTCTTGATAGTTTCCAACGGTTTAAAGTTGCAGTTGTTGATCTACAAGTAGACAATAGACTGGAGGCACAAACTCCATTTCTGAGTCCTTCAGTAAAGGAGAAAGCGAATAATATTGTAGTAGCCCATTTAGCTTCAGTCGAGTTATCAATACGTATTCTATTTGGATGTGTATTGTTGATGTTTTCGTGTGTAAAATCTTGGCAATTTGCAACAAAAAGTTCCTCCTACCAACTTTTCAAAAAGCTTATTTTTCGAGTTTCTTCAACCTCAACGTTTTAGCATTGAGTTTGCTTTATCTATGACCTAACTGGCTGAAAACGTTCGAAAATCGAGGAACGGCATTGAAGAACTCTAATCAAGGAACGGAATCTAGGAACGGTAGCAACGGTGTCCAGGAACAGTATCGAGGAACAGTATCTAGCAACGGTATCTAGCAACAGTATCTAACAACGGTATCTAGCAATGGTATCTAGCAACGATATCTAGAAACGGTATCTAGCAATGGTACCTAGTAACGGTATCGAGGAGCAGTGGTGGTGGTGTACAGGCGTGTTGTCCAATAATAGTAAAATAATCTTACAATAGAAGAATCGCGAAAATCGGTTGAGAATAGTGTAAATAGTTCATTTCATTTTCCCCCTCCATCAATCCTCCTCATGAACGATCAGTCGTCATAAATATCAGATGAGAATAGTGATAACATCACGATTTATCATTATTACCCCCTTCATTCACCCTCTTCTGTAACGACATTGAAACTCCCGAAATGTTTTCCAAAACAAAACCGAATTCTTAATTGAAAAAAAAAAAAAAAAAAAAGTAGCGAATTCTAGCCTGGGCAGCGCTTGAAAGGATCAGTAATCGCTCCCTCTATTCCCCCTCATCGCGTCAAAGTCAACATTTTCGAATGTTGCAAAACTAGACTAAAGTTGGGATCGAAGAAAATAAGAATAATGAAAATCGGTCAAGAATTGTTCTTTGGGGAGTATCGAAAACGTTTGTTGAAAAACGCATTTCATTAATCCTCGGCATTGCTTTGTTACTCCAATATATTTCAAATCAATTCATCATAAATAGGTATGATACGAGAAATTGCGAAAATTTCCTCATCATGTTGCATGACACAAGAAACGGCGTTATGAGCTCTGCATATGTATGTTCAATCTGGATGTATCTTTATGTTAAACTGGAGAGAATAAATTTCATTTCTTTTTTTTTTTCTTTCATGACAGGAACTTTCATTATTGCACAGGACTTTTTGCAGTTTGCCCAGTAATTGATTTTCCCACCTGACGCACCTGCTGGTATTGTCGAATACGTAATTGAATAATTATTTCAACTCTGAATAAATGCATGTTGTGTGATGAGAAGTGGAGATGAAGTGGTGGTTGACCGCTGTGGGAACCCCGTTTGATCATTTCCTGGGGACATCGCGAGTAAGTTGAGTTTTCGTCCAGTCCGTGGGGGAAACGGCCCGTGCGGCGCGGCGGAGGCGCGGGGTTCGTGTGGGAGCCGAGTTGTGACGTCACAGCTGCTCCGCCCCCTCGCACCACCTCACGTCCGGGTGGGTTTTGTGACGTCATAGGACCTTTCTCCCCCCTCCCACCAACCGCCACCCTCTGCATCGCTTCTCCATCACACGTGACCCCCCTCCCCTCAATTTTCGCACCCCCGCAACTTTTTAAACCTCCTGACAAAATTAAATTGTTGTATTCTTTACTGGCTCAAATGATTAATGAAAATGAACATTACCAGTAACTTGTATGGGGCAAAACCCTGGGAAATCTAATTTTTCACGAAATAGAAAGCAAATACTATCTTAGAGCCATACCTATCCTTTAAAAAAATCTGCCAAGTTGGGGTTGTCACATAACTTCCTTGTTTCCGTATCATGAAATTTAAAATCAATTTCAACTCATTGAAATATTCCAAATAATCTTGGTAAGATTCGGTGAAATTATCTATTAACGGGAAGCGACTCACCATCTTTTTAGTAAAATCTAGATTAGCTGTACACATACAAATGTACAATAGTACAACAAATGATGTGTATAGTTTCGTCTGTTTGCCCGCTAGCTCGCATCTCAAATATAAAATAAAAATATCCTAAATCAATTCTTTGGTTAAAGTATAGTTGGTTGAACAAATAGATCATTATAAATAAGTTAATCGATAAGTTCCAAGGATTCAATGGGGGATTTCCTTTATTTGGAGTTTCTGCAAAATTGTTCTATCAAGCAATAAGAAAAAGATGCTTGATAGTTGTTACGTTTGTAGATGTGCGAAAACTACCAGTGATTCGGAAGCGATGGAGTTCATTGGGGACCATCTACAGCCCAATCTGTTCAATCTCTGAAAATGTTATCGAAATCGTGTGGAACCTGTAGATTTCATGTTTGTTACAAGGATTTGAGGTTCGCGCATGGTCAGCAATTTCTAATAATTACGAACGCAATGAAACTCATGAGGTTAATCAAATTGTAATTTTCCAATTACCTTTCGAATTTGAGCGAGATCGGAAGAATAGGTCATGAGACTATGACGATTGATGGATCCTACGTTTGCGGATGCAGTAGTGAAAACTATCAATTTCTGAGTAATGAAATTGATAAGGGACCATCCTCAGCCTAACTGCTCTTCATGACAGCATTAGGAGAATGAGCTCGAAGTTATCTTGACCTTCATCTACTATCTTCTCCTCTCTTGTACTTCAGTACTGACATCTTGTTCGAGCACTACTTCAGTACTGACAGATTTATCAAGGATAATCCTGGAATCCAGTTTTTCCTGGAGTCACCCAACACTCCACCCCTACTTTACATACGGGGGCTCATACTCTCTAGTTGGATAAAGGTCAGCCGATGCGTGTTCGTCGTGACAGAGTACGAATCTCCTCATAAAACATTCAAGCTTTAAAAAGCCGTCGGGGGAAGCTGTAAAACCCCACCGACCGTTAAATCAATAAAATGAAACTCGCTTAGTTCGAAGGGAGAGAGAGTGAGAGCGATTGGGCAAGGGAAACGTAAAAAAGAAAGATGGAAGAGAATTGACGATGAAGGGCTGTTATGTGGTGGAGGGGGTACGTGTCATTTTTCCCTCTGACAGATCTCCGCGGTTCCCAACTCCCGACTAGTGAGAGGGACCTAATGAATTGGGCTGGAGGCACAATGGGGTCCTCGCCCCGCCAAGGTACCCGAGTCTCCCTCGTGAATTGACTATCCAACGATGCTACCTGAGTTGTTCGATCGAGTCAAAGGGCCGTCTAGTCTAAACTTAACCATCCAACTAAATCCTGTAACGCTATTATAGCCGAAGGGACCGATTTCTTGATTGCTATAAAGTACCTGTTACAACACATTATGCTGAACAGTAGAGCGACAATTAGCCGACTCTCTTGGAACCTAGGGGGTTCCCATCTGGGATCAGGGTGGTAATGTAAGCGATATTCCGTCTGAGTATTATCGATATCAGATGAAAATTGTAACTAACGGTATTTTATGTGAGCAGTAAATATATTACACAAATTCAATAAAAATCATCTAAGGTCGAACTGATTCTGTTCAAATTTATTAGTACTGATTCTCTCAAGGACTTTTCTTTGCTCAGTAAAATCCGCTTCAATAATTCACTAACGATTATCAAATAGGAATTCGATTTGACATAAAAAATAGAACATAAATATAAAAAATCAACTATAAAATAGAACATTGAAAATTTTATGTACAAAATTATGCTGAAAAATGCACTTAACATTCATTCTAAAAACTGCAAAAGAACTGAAAATTCAAAACCTACATTTGAATAGGAGGTTATTATTTAGTTTTTTGTCATAAAATTAGTAATTAACAATTTCCTTGTACTTCAAAAAGCTCAAATTTCAAAACAATGTACTATAATATTGTTTGATAATTTATGAAAATTCTCTTATACGATCATCCTGCATGACTGGATTTTTTTTTCTTTTTTTGTCTATGTAGTTATTGTAGTACAATGTGTCAGTGATCTGCGTAAGGCTATCTAATACAGAAATAGGTGATAAACCTCTGTAAAAATTTGTAGCGTTTTTCTCACTTCTGTCTTTTTCAGGAATTCGCATTTTAGTGTACTGTGACAGACAGACTGACCCACATACAGAGAAAGCACCGTTTTTTGTTCTATAGGAAGAATTCTACTAGCCGTTGACATAACATTCGACGTAACTATTTGAAATCATTAGGCTGAGGTGGACCTCCCTAGTTTACGGTAGGTGGCCGATGTTTTTGGTAAAGACCGATTCAACACCCTCTCGCCCATGGTTCGAGCGTATGGGGAAGACACACAACTACATCGCGGTACCTGCACATACATTATTCTAAACCGCAATCAAAAATGTTTTCAGTACACGTCGACTTCTGTTTTGAGGAATTATGAGCAAAACTGTCGGAGATTCAACTTCAACCCACCTCACTCTTTCTCTCTCCTTCCAACATCATCCCCATTGGCTCTTATTTGAATAAAATCCTATTGGCCATCAATTTATGTGAGATTAATTAAGTGTATGTCATTGTGGCCAAAAATGGAGATTCACTTCTCCCCCAAAACATCCAATTTGAATGAGATTTTCTTTAAAGAAAAGAAAGAAAAAATCCAAATGGCCTACGTTGAGATAGGTTATATCCAATTATGTAACCCCAATGACATTAATCATAGCTTGATCCATAGGGCTATGTCAAACAGATAGACAGAAATAGCAGTTAAGCAAGAGTAAACTTGTGATTATAGTCCCAACCGTCTCCAAATAGCGTGAAACAGAAAACATTGATTCTTATAAATTTTCAAAATACTTACGATTTTATTGATTTAAAATCGGGGCTGTCTCAAACTGGCCACTTTCACAAATTTCAAATGATAATTTGATGTCCAGAGTTTTGAATACTTGAAGTCAGTTAATGTTTTGGCCTATAATGATTGCCAGCTCAGTAAGAGGGCATTAGACTTGTAACAGGTCTCAGAAACAGAAGAAGATAGAATTGATTGTTGGACTAACCACTTCACTCACTGAACGCGTTTGAAGGAATGACGGGAGTGTCGTTAGCTGCCACCTATTCAAATTTTACTGTTCTCGTAACTGCATGATATCAGTTGCCTCGGACCGATAAATATTTTATGTTAACATTGTCAAACTCTGTCAAGTTTCCATGAATGCAAAACGAAACTTATGGTCAATTTATTTGTTTTATAGTCAATCATTTTTCATTTGTACGTCCTCGTTGTAACGCTGGTCAATTGTTTTGTTCGTTAGAAACGTGACATATTTCTACAATTCCGACTACCATCGAGTATAAGAACCTGCCATGTGAAACCTTCGTGAAATATGCTGTGTGTTCGTGAGTTCTTTCCTTGTGAAATCTACATTTCTTGGCTGTTAGGGCGTATCTCAAATCTAGGTAATACGAGGTCTTTATAGTTTTGATATCCATGGGTGTCAAAAACTTTTTTATGTGAACTAAGATTCTATCCTAAAAATTTCAACTGCACAAACACAACACTCTCACACAATAACCAGTTTTTTCACATCACCATTATAGTGATTTTTGAATTTTCGGAGCACGCCTGCACGGAGTCTTTGCGTTTTGTGACGTCACTGATGCATCAATCTTTGACAAATGTAGCAATGAAAGCCACTTGACGTCAACAATTTCCTGGCATACAGCATGATCATATGAGCAAATTTTAGTAAATAAATATATTTGAAATATAATATAAGTCGTATTATACATATCGTGATGATATCGTATTCGTATTGTTTTGAAATTTGAACATTTTGAGCTCAAAGAAATGGTTAGCTCCCAATTTTATGGCAAACAAAATCGTTCTAAATAATGATCTGCTATTTTAACAAAGATTTTGGATTTTAAGCTTTTTTTCATACTTATCATGTTAATAAAAAAGTAAAAACCTGCGCATATTGTATTATTATATATATATTTGCAAACGCGCAAACTTTGGGAATCGTTTCAGACTCAAAACTGATTTCCACGAAGAAAAGTTTTGGAAAAATGTAATTTTAAAATGTTTTGACCCATTACCAATCGCTTCATCTACTAAAATGCGTTAAAAGTGCGGTTTGACTCACATATAAATTGAACGTATGGTGAACTGTCATTTGAGAGAGAACACAACCCCTTGAATCTAAATTTGCGAATAAATATGCATATCCGTATGTTTGTATTTATGTAGGTGTATACATACTCACAGATGAACATGGGTTTTTATTTGTGCTCTAGCAAGGAAAATATCGGTGAAATGCTAGATTGATAGAAGTCTCATCAGATTCAACTAGTGGGAAGGCCTTTGCTCCACGTGTGTGCTCACGACGATTGTCAAGGTCGGATTAATTGAAATGGAGTCCCAGAGTTTGCTAAAAAGTACAAATACGTTAATAATCTTTGCTCATCGTATTTAATTGATTCGTGAACTGTTGTAGCTGCAAGCATAAACTCATTTTCGCGTTTTGGTTCAGAAATGAAAGATTAAACATAATCAACGCTGTATAAATGTTCGGTGATCGTGATTATTAAATTATTTACCATCGAAGGAAGCTAGTGGAAAAAGTCAGAAGTTTTAGTCCTCCATTATGAAAATTTCCGAATTCGTTTTTGCGTTTCAGAGTTTGCTGATAAATGTTCATTCTGTGCCTGTCTGAAGTCTGTCTGTGGTAAATCCTTGTCACGCCCAAAACTAAACCAAGGTTTACTCCGATTTTGATAAAATTTTCAGGAAATGTCTGTATTAGCTTCTAAATGATGCCCCATGAATCTCATTGCTGTTGGATGAATAGTAGCCTGTGCGCATGCGCAAACGTAAAGTTCGACTAGTTGACTAATAACTATCGCGCATGCGCAAAACTAAAATTGGTTGACACGCACAAAACTCCGAATTTAATGGACCGATTTTAATCCTATCAATCGTATCGTCAACGGACAAATAGTTGCAAGTAAATTATTGTTGGTTCTCTATTACCAAGAACGGTATAATGCCATTGGATTGAAATGAATGAATTATAGACCTATTTCGCATATCAGCATGTCTACACGCGTTCTGTTTTTCATTCAATCATTTTGACTCGTTCTTTGTTCTTCCACTTATTCTGTATTCTCCATGTCACATTAGGTGTGAATCTTCTTCCCACCCAACTTGGGCAGACATTTGACTGACTGCGGTGAAAATGTCTTGGTAACTTCTAATACGTATTTTGCTGTTTGTATGTGGGAAATCGGCTTTCCAACTTCGTGTTGACAATGCAGTCCCGTTTTTAATAACACGATCGCAAACATTCCATTTAAGGGGAGTCATTAGGAAAAAAAAGTGTTTTTTTACAAACGACTCAGTGTGGTTTAAAACACAGTAAGTAGACAATTAAAATTGGTTGCTAGTTCGACAGTTTAAATATTGATGAACGAACCTGCGGGAAAAAAATCAACATTGATCATTTACGTACTTCGCTACAAATACCTTAAGTAAGGTATTTTTTCAGTTTCCGTGCACTTTTCTCCGTAACTACTCATCGGAAACCAATGATTTTTGTTTTGTTTTCTTTGTCTCACTAAGGACTATCAAGGGACGGGGGCTTTTCGACTTTCAATGCTGCTATCTTTTTATTTGTTCAAAAAAATAAAAATTCGGGTTTTCGGTAGGTAACATTTTCCCTTCCAGAAACTTTTAAGGGGGAAAAAAAATTGGTCGAATAGGTACCGCACACAGTGCACGTAAGCATAAGAAAATGTTGTTTTGAGAAAAACGCGTTTTTCTGATGGAGAGGATTTTACTTCGTTAGGGAATGTTTTGTTTGGTTTGTTGTTTGTTTATTGCTTCCGAATCCTAAATTATTTGAGCAGGTGGAAGGTGCGGTCTCTCTGGACTTGATTTTCTTGGGTTTCCATATTCAGAGCAATAAATTGTTTTATATCATACTGCTGAATTTAAGTAGAAAATAATTTAAATAAAAAAACCTTTTTTTTCTTCTTCGGATTGACTCCTCCTAAATAATATACCCAAGTGCACATACTTGGGGCTTCTTTCAACATTTTCAACAATCGTTGAGTCAGCACCCGTAGAAACATTTATTTTTTCCATTTTGCGCGTCAATTCGTCAGATTTCTGCGGAGTTGAGCCTGTATCTGATAGATATATACACATTTCGTAGCAAGTACGGTGTACGCGTACTAATCCCATAGAATGGACAGTTTTCACTGAGTCCTACTCTATTCGAAATTCTATCTAAAAGACATCGTGGAGAGCTTTGGGAAAAGAATGCAACATAAAGGTTACCGGATGATTGGAAGACAATCCATTTTTGTTTGTACCTATTGATGGAGTCAGTGATTACAATCATGCCCAACTGGATCTGTCTTATTGAATGATTCGGTTTGGTAAATCACCTATGTCCCGACATTTCAAGGAATCAGGTCCTTATTCAGATTTGTTGAAAGGTGATCAAAAACTTCTCGTCTTTGAAACGTAGTGCCATTTATTACATACGTACCATCTGGACGTTTGATATTTAGCATAACTTACTCGCAATGCTCCTAAACATTCGTAACATCCGATAGCCAAAATCGATCGGGTTCGCAAGTTCCTTTAGCGAATTTTCGTGGAAAATGAACCTATTGCAATGGCTCGGAAATTTTTAAAATAAAAATTTTCGAAAAATGTCTTCATTGATAACCGTTTTGAGGCATTCTGAAACGATTCCTGAAGTTTGCACTTTCTCATATATATGATTGAGATAAAAATTCCGTTCTTGCGCCAAAAAATCAAGCTTTCCAAACGAAAGGATGAGTTCGTTGACCAGCACTTTTTGAGCACATTAAATTGGTAACATTTCAAAAAATGTGCTAAAAAACCACTAAAAATGGCTAAAACTCTTTACATTTATAGATTTTAGCAGAATATTGCTCAAATAAAGTTTATAAAATTTAAAATAGAACATTGAAAATTAGGTTGAAAATGTACTTAAATTTCATTAAAATTTGCTACAACATCGATAAAAGCTGAAAAAAGCTTTAAAAAATCCAAAATCTCTTTTTGAATAGCAGATTACTATTTAGAATACGTTTTTCGTCATAAAAATAATAGTTAACAATTTCTTGTTGTTTATACAAACTGACACTCCAATATAAATTTATTTAGTTAAATGTGTTATATTCACATGTTGATTATTATGTTGTGTTGTCAACAAATAAAATCACTTCGCCTCTAAAATCTATCAAAGATAGTTGTGCTAATTTCACTTATAAAAATAACTAACTCTGCTTGAATAACAATTCACTAAAAATCACATATTTACAAGAGGTTATGCTCCTAGCGAGCTTCCACTGAAAAGTAGTAAAAAATAAATAGGTACAAATATAAATCAAGTACCAACCATGAGCGTAAAAATTGAAGCGCTAAATAAAGACAACTTTGACACTTGGAAAGTCCAAATGGAAGCCCTGCTTGTCAAGAATGATGTACTCGGATATGTCAATGGAAGGAAAAAACGTCCAGTCGTCATTGAAGGAAATCTTGATACCATCAAAGCAGCAGAAGAATGGGATGACACCGACTTGAAGGCACGAGCGGACATCATTTTAGCAATATCACCTTCGGAGATTAAACAAGTAAAAGATTGTATAACATCTAGAGAATTATGGTTGAAATTAGAAAGTATTTACCAATCCAAAGGTCCTGCTAGAAAAGCCACCTTATTAAAGCAATTAATTTTATATCGAATGAAAGAGGATGGCAACGTTAGGGATCATCTTGCAAAGTTTTTTGACGCAGTAGATAAATTAAAAATGATGGAAGTTACAATACACCCTGATATGTTATCTGTAATACTTCTTTATAGCCTCCCAGATAGTTATAACAACTTCAGATGCGCCATTGAATCGCGAGATGAACTGCCAGATCCTGAAATATTGAAAATAAAAATAATAGAACAAGGGGATGCTAGAATAGATAATAGTTGGAATTTAGAGGCAATGACAGCGAGGGGTAATAGTGATTATAGACTACATTCTTCTAAAGGTAAAGAAAACTATCAAAATAGATTACATACAGAAAAACTACAAAACCACGAAAAACAAAACTATCAGAATAGGGAATGGACTGCTTATAGGCCGCAAATCGATAACCGAAATTGCCCGTACTGTAGTAGGCGAGGTCATAAACCATCTTCCTGCTATTACAGACCAAAGGCAAGAAAAGTAGAAGAAAGGGACAACAGCTTATTCACTGAAGAATTCGCTTTGAAAACCAACTCCAGAGTATGGTGCTTGGACAGTGGATGCAGCTCCCACATGTGCAACGAGGATGAAGCGTTCACGTCTCGAGAACCCATTTCTGATGGAAAAGTAAACCTCGCAAATAATGAATCGACAAAAATTCAAGGTAAAGGTACAGTTAAAATAGCTATAACTAGAGATGAAAACGTAAAAATTATGACACTAAATAATACACTACATGTACCTGACTTACGTACAAACCTCATGTCAGTGAGTAAAATAACTGATAAAGGGCATGCCGTAGTATTTACGAAAAACGAAGCTGTAGTTCAAAATGATGAAGGCAGAATAATACTGACCGCAAAACGTAAAAATAATTTATATTATGTTGAAGAACGAGGTATTGAGAATTGCCGTGTAATTTCACAAAAAAGAAACATTAATAATATCGAAGAATGGCATCAACGTTTAGGTCACCTGAATGAAGGAAGTATGAGAGAAATCGTAAATCACCGTAGGGCACTAGGAGTTGAATTTAGTGGACAACTATCTACCTGCAAAGTATGTGCCATGGGGAAAATGGCACAGAAGCCATTTCCAACAAAATCTTTTAGAACTTCTAAAATTCTGGAAATCATTCATACAGACATTTGTGGACCTATGCGAACATCATCCAAGAAAGGTTCAAATTATTTTTTAACATTTATTGATGACCACACACGTTGGTGTGAAGTAAGATTTGTGAAAAACAAAAGTGACGTTCTAAATGAATTTATAAAATATAAAAATTTAGTTGAAAATCAAAAAGGGGGTCGTATAAAATTTTTACAATCAGATAATGGAAGTGAATATAGAAATAAAGCGTTTGATGAATTTTTAGATAAAGCAGGAATAGGCAGAAGATTGACTGTGACACACACTCCAGAACAAAACGGTATAGCAGAACGAAAAAACCGGTCGCTTGTTGAAACTGCGAGATGTATGCTGATCCAGTCAGGACTGCCACCATCATTCTGGGCAGAAGCCATTTTTACTGCAAATCATGTTCGGAACAGGTGTCCTTCAAGAAGTTTGGATGGAAAAACACCATTTGAAATGTGGACAGGTAAACCCCCTATTCTAACCCATTTTAGAACATTTGGTTGCAAGGGCGTTGCTCTTGATAAATCACCAACCAAAGGAAAATTTCAGCCACGAGGGAAATCGTGTATTTTTCTTGGTTATTCGGAAAGATGTAAAGCGTACAGAATATTTTTGGAAGAAGAAAGAAGAATAACTGAAACAAGAGATGTAAGGTTCCTGGATGAATTTCAGAAAGAAAATCAATATGAAGAATTCGAAACGAAATTGAAGAAAGAAGCAACTGAAAGTAAATCAATTACAATACCACTGAAGAAGACAAATTCAAGAAACGGACAAGAAGGAGATAATCTACAACAAAATTTAGAAGACGCTGATGAATATGACACAGCTGATGAAGAACCTGGCCCGATAACATCCACTACCAACGATGAGCAGCCAGTAGTTTCCAGCCGAGGGAGGGGAAGGCCTCGGATCATTCGGTCTGGAAATCCTGGCAGGCCACGGAAACTATATAGGCCAGTTCAACCGCAGAACTGTATTTTGGTGGGTGAGGGAGTAGTTGAAAACTCTTTCACGTTTGAAGAAATAGCTAACATTGCTGACATATCCATGAAAGACGCAATGAACAGCCCAGAAGCACGTGAATGGAAAGAAGCAATAATATCAGAATATAGCTCGATAATAGAAAACGATACATTTGAATTAGTAGAACAAACAAACAACATTAACAAGATTGGCAGCAGATTCATTCTAAAAGAAAAATTGAAAGCGGATGGTTCTCTAGAAAGGCGAAAAGCCCGTTTGGTGGCTAAGGGTTTCAATCAACGGTATGGAGTTGATTTCAGAGAAACTTATGCCCCTGTGGTCAGAATGGGCTCAGTAAGATTGCTCATGGCATTGTCTGTAGAACTTAGATTGGAAGTTCATCAAATGGATGTCGTTACAGCCTTTCTGAATGGAGACCTGGAAGAGACCATTCACATGGAATTACCTGATATGTTTGAAGAAGCATTGACCAAGATAATAAAAAGAGGAGATACAAATCTGAAACAAAAAAGTGAGAAGTTACTGAAAAACTATGAAGAAGGGAAACGATTATGTCGTTTAAAAAAGGCTTTGTACGGACTCAAGCAGGCTCCGAGGCAATGGTACAAAAAGTTGGACCAATGTCTACGAAAATTCTTGGTACCATCAAATTCGGATCCATGTTTTTTCCATGCAAAGCGGGGAGACGACGTTATCTTTGTTGCATTTTATGTTGACGATCTATGGATATCATCAAGTAGCATCAAATGGATAAATGAAGTAAAAAGAGAACTGAAAAAATCATTTAAAATGAAAGACCTAGGTAACATTCACTACGGCCTGGGAATAGAGTTTCATCAAGACATCGACGAGGGGACGATCTCGATGAGCCAGAAGAAGTATATAGCTGAACTTCTGAAAAGGTTCGGCTTGGAGGATGCAAAACCTGTAGCGACACCACTGGAACCTGGGATGAAACTGAAAAAACCGGATATGATTCCTTCTGAAAAAGAGATGAAGAAACTGCCATATCAGCAACTCATAGGCTCCTTACTTTACCTTTCCGTTTGCACACGACCTGATATAGCATTCGCAGTGAATATGTTGAGTCAATTCAACAATGCATACACTAATGACCATTGGGCAGCGGCAAAAAGAATCCTGCGTTATCTCAAAGGCACGTCTGATTACGCGATTAAATTTCATAAGACTGGCAAAGGACTCATTGGTTACGCTGATGCTGACTGGGGTGCGTGTCCAGATGATCGGCGATCTTACACTGGATTCGCATTTCTCTTGGGAGGAGCAGCAGTCACTTGGGAAAGCAAAAAACAAAAAACCGTAGCATTGTCGACTGTAGAAGCAGAGTACATGGCTCTAGCTGAATCTGCGAAAGAAGCAATTTTCTTAAAAACATTTCTCTCTGAGCTAAACTACGGAAAACTTCAGTCATCTGTAACTATTTACAATGACAATCAAGGAACTCACTGTCTTGCCAAGAACCCAACTCAGCACTCGAGAACAAAACATATAGACATCCGACATCATTTCCTGAGGCAATGTGTTGAAGAAAATACTATTGACATTCAATACCTACCAACGGAATCTATGATTGCTGATGTGTTGACAAAAGGGTTGCCTGGAGCAAAACATCATGTTTTCACAAGTGAACTTGGAGTTGCCAGTTTGAGGGGACGTGTTGTTTATACAAACTGACACTCCAATATAAATTTATTTAGTTAAATGTGTTATATTCACATGTTGATTATTATGTTGTGTTGTCAACAAATAAAATCACTTCGCCTCTAAAATCTATCAAAGATAGTTGTGCTAATTTCACTTATAAAAATAACTAACTCTGCTTGAATAACAATTCACTAAAAATCACATATTTACAAGATTTCTTTGCGCTCAAAAGCTCTAATTTCAAACCAATTTAACATAATATAGTAAGATAACTCACGAAAATTTGCTCATACGATCATGCTGCATGACTGGAACTTTTAAAACTTTGTTTCCCATAAATGTCGCCGCTCGCTATGTGTAGCCATGAGTTATTTTCCATCTGATTGGCCTGTGAAATACTTGGAATTTCATCAGTACATCAATTTGAATATTGAGTATTGTCTGGAAATAGAAAGAGTTGTCATCAACTTGTCATTTCCTGTTAGTCAGTTTTTCCAGAAATGAGATTTATACTTACTCGTAAGTAAGTATAAAATGTAAATGTTTTTATTAAATCTTACGTGAGGCATCTGATCAGGTAAGGGTCTAAAAATATATTTATTGAGGTCACTCTCATTCATTGCTCGACTGCTCGTTCAATTAAAAAATTGTGAAAAAGCTTCCACAATTCTTCCAAAAAAGCTTCCACATTCTCAGCAAATATTTGATGGCTTGGAATTGAGTTGGAAATTTTATCACGCAGCTCAATGCGCCCGGCATCGTGTACGTACTTCGCTTCATTTGGCGAGAGGGACCTGTTGATACGTGCTTTCCATTTTTCCCTTACTCGCTTTCTTCATTGTCATGTTATTCGCTTTAGATACCGTTATCAACCACCTGTAACATTGTCGCACTCTTAGATTGCGAGATGTAAGCCCAGTTCTCTTGTTACAGATTGATGCTGCTGTGCTCTCCCGTTTCCTCAGTCAAGTAGGGGAAAAAACCATTCGTTACTTGTATCACTTGACATTACTTAGATTTTTCCTTACCTTTATATGTAAATAACACTTGTGTGTTGATGCAAACAAATCTTCTTCATTTCCCACTAGGTAAATCTCTGAGGCTTACTAATAAAAATCAAGAATTGAGGGTTACTCCTAAATATTCCTAGATAATGTTGCGAAAATGTTCAATTGATTTTACTGATATAAAATTTACGTTTCTCCGAACTTCTAAATCTTTTTTTTTTCTCCGGCATGTAAATTTAGTTTTACTGAAACACGCTGTTCGAATTATGGTTTCGCAAACATGGGTACTTACCTACAAAATACAAATAACATTTCTATCGTGACGAATATGCTGTTCATCATCTACTAAATTTAGTTTTTGTTGTATTAATTCAAATTGAATTCTTTAACCGTTGACTCACTTTGATTCTATCAACACAAATGAAATTACGGGAATCTGAAAAAAAAAAAAAAAAATCGAAATCTTAGTGTCTTCATTGACTCAACTTACGAATCACTTTTTAAAGCGGATTAAAAACCGACAGATCATTAAAAAGCAAGTAGAGCTTGCTGGTTATCGGAGATCGCAAAGATTTTTTGGGTTCCGGTTCTCTGTATACAAATTTTTGAGATTAAATCAAGGTGCCATTTACTCTATAATCTATGTTCCTGAACATCAGTGAACACTTCGGCACAATAATTTTCACGGTAAAATGTGATAAACTTGGATGCCAGTAGAACGGTTTTTAAAAACGAAAATAAGAAAGAAACGTTAGTATATTTTTTACTTTTCCATATATCGATAATAGATAAGCAATTGATGAGCATTCTAATATGGATCAATATAATATGTCGGAAATTAACACAGACCAACCGTGCTCGGCACATCTAAAGTTAAATGGTTTCCGTTTTTTAAGTTGTTTAGTGGATGCCATCCCTTAGAACTTCGATTAGGCTGCTAAAGACTTCTCTCTGTTAGAAACCAGAATTTCTATAATTTTATCTTTGGGCTGTAATGAGTTAAAAAAGGGTGTTCCCTTGTAACGTTCCTGACTACAGAAAATTTATCATCCGACTAGTGACGTACGATATGAAAAACTGTGAGTGCGCATGCGCTTCAGCTTGTGTGGCGATGTATCTCGACAACAATACGGCTGGCTGTAAAACTTCATCCCATGACTATGACGTCCGATGCTACGATATTTGAACTTGATAAATACACAGAGATGAAATATAAGCGAATAAAAGCGGTAGTAACAGTACCAAGTGCAAGTGAAGTTCTTTAAGAAACTTGCAACAGGAAAACTTCGGAGAAACAAAGTAAACTATGTTCACGTGATGATTGTCACCTTTTGCGCTTGATGTTCGCTTTATTCGATTCACATAGGTAAATTATATTCTTCAGAGTGTTTGCATCTGCGCGCTTGATTCTTGTCAAGACTAGCTGTGCACTATGTTGCCTTGACTACGCTATTTATTTCAGGGATTGTAATGTGTCGCCGAAGTAATAGGTCATCAATGTTTGAAGTTCCATCTTGATTAATTTAAAATATTCTTATAGTTACCAAAATTGTTTTCAAATTACCGATACCGAGACGTGGGATTTGATATTTTTTAGGGGGTGGGTTTTAAGGGGATCTGTAGGTATTTGAAGTCCATGTCTGCATGGTTTTTGATCATTTGTTTCTTCCAAGGAACAATTTCCTTACCCAAAAAAACTATTAACTACGAATTGTCGACCTTTCATGATAACTTTATTAGAAATTCACTGAAACCCTTTGTATTTCTCGGGATCTGGATGGTGTTGAGCGGTTGAGCTCTGATACATCGGAAGGTTTGTAGGGTGAGCTGCCTGTGGGTTTCGCTCGGGGTGTCCGCGAGCGGGAGGCGCCAGGTTTGACAACGTCGCTTTCCACCCTCGTCTTCGCCACCACCACCCCTTACCGACCCTCTCATCCGCCCCCTCCCCTCCTCCATCGCCAACCTTTAATAGTTTTGAGGAGGAAACAACCCCCGCCCGACACCCTCAGCCCCAACGTATTAACTGCAATCTGCCCCGTTTTACCGAATTTTCGTAACAACAGTTGGAGGCTTCGTACTGGTTTCTCAACCTGTATTTAGTGGGGCTCCGAACATGAGAAGCTCGAGGTAGAGCGCAGCACGTAAACAAGGACCCTACTGATTTGCTCCTCTTTTGTTACCAATAAGGGCAGTCGTGGCGGACACAAGTTGTTTTTGATTTTTGTTGGTCTCTATTATAATAATTTATTGATTAATAGTATAATTCTCACTTTTTGCCAGTATTGATGAGGTTGTTGGTGCGGGGAACGAATCGTAGAGCGAAAACGGGGGACGCCAGGTATCAACAAGGGGAAAGTCATGTCAACCAGCATGTTCCTTTGGTCCTTCGCCCCCTAGCACTCCTTGCGGCGGTCCTTGATAGTTCGGAGTCACATTTGCGCGGGTGCTATTGGCATGTTCCTATCCAAAACCAACAAAATCCGTAACGGCATTTTGAGGGCTTCATTAGCCAAGGTGGTTGTGGAAGCGAAAGAGTTATTAAACGTTGAAGAAACTGGCATAGGTCTACCGCTTCTTCTCAGGTCGTTTCAAGTGAGAAAACAAAATTAAAATTAGGAAGAAAGTTAGGCGAAAATCTCGAACTTTTGAAAAAGGGCAGTGAGAATCATGGGAGCACCTTAGTGGCGTAACTCCATCATCAATTTAACCCCCTCAACCAGCTAGATTTTCATTGATTCAATACCTCATTCTACTCTCCTTGGTGATTATTTGGTGAGCACATTCCGTCTACCAAATCCACTGCCATTTTACATTGGTAAATTGTTAAAATAGGTGGTATAATATAACATAATATGGAGAAAAAAATAAGAATTTTATACATTATATAGGTACCTTATACATTTAAATTATACAATTTGTTCTCCTTACTTAATCAATATTGTCATTATTTATTTTTTTATTTTATTTTTTTTTTTAAAAGAAAATATCCCATCATTGCCGGATATGGAGAGTAACAGGCCGATAGAACAGCATTTCCTTGACTTGGTATAATTCATTTATAGTTTGCGTACAGACCCATGTACTCTGTAGCATCTATTATCTATAATAATTATCAGAGATCAGGCCAATATTTTCTTAAGATGGAATGTGTGTATAGGAGGTTTTTCAGTTCGCTCCATTTTTGCTACCGATTCCACTCATTTCCAACGCATCGTATTGCTCATCTTTTGGAAAGCTCTCTCCATGATCTATGCCTTCAAAGGATACACAAATGGACATTCCTTACTCATTGGCGTTGAATTATTGTGGTCCCCTTATTAGCATGAGTGACTACTCGATCTTAAGAGATTATCGACTTTCTATCATCGGAAATAGATTTTTTGAAATCAAATTTGAAGTACCTTGTAAATTCGGAAATCATATCCTTCACAACAATAATTGGGGAAAAAATAATTTTTATCTATTTAATTTTTTTAATATAGGTATCTACAACTTTGTTCATGAGAAATGAAGTTCGAATGCTTCCCGAATGTTAATTTTGATTATTTTATTATCATTTTTATTTATTCTTATTTAATGATTTAAAATGTACCTCAGCCAGAATGACCATTAATGGCATATTAGTTTTTATCGATTTTTATTTAGATATTATTTTTGTCAACATTTTTTATGATTTTTTTTTTAAATTTTATTTAATCAATTTTGATTATTTATTGTTATTATTTGTTTATTCATTTATTTATTTTTTACCAATAACCTCGAACTGAAGAAGGTTGTAACAGATATATATTGTTTACCAATTAAATTTTTAATTACATTATTTATCTTATTCTTGCATGAAAAAAAACAAGAACACAGTATCAGTTTGGGTAATTTTTTGTAATATTAAAGTAGTTTCCTGATAGAAATTTTAATTTTTTAAATATATTTTTTCATCATTTTTTTTTTTTTATTAATCCGATTTTTAGAGTACCCAGGTATCGATTTATTAGATACGGTCCAGAATCGATTCGAAAATCTATTTGTTATAACGATGCCTACCCATTCCTACCCCTTTCTCGACTGTAATGTCTTTTCGCATCTCCGGGTGATTGTGAAAGCTCATTGAACGGCGAAATGTTCTCCGCTTCATCAAGACCCATCAATTGTACGGGTTTTGCATACCCTCCCTCTCAACCTTCATCAAAACTGCAGTTTCCCACTGCCAATACTGAAATTCTGACGATGATCTACGTATATTATTCCATCTAAAACAGGGTCCGCAGTCTCACCATACTAGGTTTTTGTACTCCCGCCTATTAATAAATATTAATCAAATGGGTTGCTTGGGAATCCATCGGAACGATGTTCCTACATATTGAACAAAAAATTATATTCTTATCTTATTATTAAAATTCCAAGTTTTTTTTATATGTTTATCTTAGACAATTTTGTTAAATGGGTTTATCTGGAGAAACGTAGAAAGAACTTTCAAACATTTTGAGAAAGAACATTTTTGAAAATTCGTTCCTTGATTTTTATTTTCCCCGTGTTACGTGAGTAGGTTGACGAGTATCGGCAAGTCGTGCAAGTATTGAAGAGTAGATAGACGAGTATGCTATTAGGTCTTGAAGGCTGCGACGTAACGTCATGTCAATTTATGTTCAATTTGCTTGGGATTGAAAATTTAGGTACGTACGCTTCATTGCTATCAGCTGTTAATGAAGTATACAATCAACTATCAATTTTTTGCCGTGGGGAACGCTAATGATTCTGTTTAGTATCACAAGCGATATTTTGCAGAGAGCTACTGAAAAAGGGTGATGTAAATCGCAATCAATGTCCAGAAATTGGTTGGGATTTGAGGTTGATTATGATCAATCACTTGTTGAAGAAGTGGACTAATCGTTCTGACTTTTGGCTTGCCTAATCACTAAAAAATATCGGAAATGTCGTCATGGCTAACTCGTAATTGATCGTTGAAAACAGACTAAACATAAAATTCCGTTATACTGTAGGATGATAAAATGAGAATAATTACTGTTCTGTTCCATTATGATGTAAGGGCAATGTTCGAAAAATTCTCATGGAACGCACAGTCTTGAGATATATGCACTTTATTTTGTACGTTCCATATTTCGCACTCAAACCGTTTGATATCTCAACCAAGAAAATGATGTATTTTCCCACCTAATAACACCTTTTTCTCATTGAATAAAACCTTCATAACTCATCCAAACTGTTGATAAACGCTGTTACTTGTAGAACTTTACTTATCCAATTGAATTTATTTCAGAGTTCATATTTGCACCTATGGTAGTTACCGGCCTTATCTACGTAGGAGGTCCAATTTAGAGTGAAACACGTTCAAAGTTCCAATCGCATGATTGTATGAGCGAATGTTCGTAAATGATCGTATTGTTCCATGTTACATTGTTTTGAAAATTGAGCATTTCAAGTTCAAAGACATTGTTAACTAACCATTTTACGGCAAAATAAATAAATAGAAATAAATGAAAAATCATAAAATAAAAAAACCTGTTTTAAGTAATATTTGGCAATTTTAAAGAGAGTTTGGATGTTTAGCTTACATTTAGCTAGGATTTTTGGTTTACTAAACTCGTCGATTTCGCACTTCCGTCAAATGAAATCCTCAAAAAAATTCCTCCGGCCTTCCACAGTCCACCGGGGAAAAAGTCGAAAATTGCAATTCTGATTGATCCAAAAGTTGTTAACTCAACGGGATTCGTCAAACGCCATAAATACCAAAGCCAGTTAATGTTTTTTTTCTTCTTCCGTTTTTTTGGCCATTTGGTCCCACTGTGCGACCCCGCTGCTGCCACCCAAAAGCGCTGGTGTATCGTTCAACTACTTCCCAAAAGCGCCAGACAATCCTATCCAAAAGCGTCGGTGGTTTGAACTAAACAATATTGGAAATTCTACCAAAAGCGCCGCCGGTGGTTATGATGGTAGGTGAATCGAGTAGGTATCAGAGTTGGGCGTGTTCGCGAACGCGAATATCCCCTAAAGCACCATATGAATACGTAGTTCAAATAGGAATACGAATATATTTGTATTCGCAAATGAAACTTCGAATATTCGTATATTAGGACGTATAAATACAAATATTCATGTGTTTGCAGAAAACATATTCGAATATATACGCGAATTAGTAAGTATATTTTTAATATAAATTATAGTAATTCAGCAAATACAATTTTCACCTCTTTAAAAAAAATATGGTATTTGGTTTATATAAAAGAATTTGCCTGCCCAACGATTATTTTAATGGCTGCTTCAACATTTTTGAGTCATAGAATGAATGAATCAGTGTGTTTAGTCGATAATAAAGCTGTATTCCCCTTTTTTTCCTGCGAATACAAACCTATATAGGTATATATAAAGTTTATTAACTATAAAAATAGAACAGTAAAAATTATATGTAAAAAAGTTATGCTGGAAAATGTACTAAAAAGTCATTAAAAATCGATAAAAAATGTAAAAAACCTAATAATTTGAAACCTCTACTTGAATAGGAGATTATTATTTAGAATGCGTTTTTTGCCATAAAATTGATAGTTAACAATTTCCTTGCACTCAAAAAGCTCAAATTTCAACACAATTTAACATTATACAATACGATAATTTAGGAAAATTCGCTGATACAATCATGCTGCGTGACTGGAACTTTTTCTGGGAAAATTCGCTAAAACCTAGTAACTTCCGATTGTAAGATAGGCAGGAGTAATGAAGTAGGTATGCGCGATATCCAGCGCTTTCGTCCAGCGATCACGAGCACATTTGTCCCTTATCAGTCGCAAAACCAGCGCTTCTGTCTGGCACAGGTCCCCGCTGTGCACACAACCCAACGAAATGTTAATGTGGGCCAACTTAATAGCGACTCGCCGATTATGCGCGGTGGCGGGATGTGAGAACTCGGATCGGTCTGAAGCGGCCTCGTTCAAGAAACCTGATCGTCCTTGAGTGGAGTCAGCAGTCAGCCCGTCCTTGGCAAATCGTGTCCGTACCCACCACAATTGACTACTCTGACACTCACAATATACGATATTGACCTAACTAGCAGAAATTCCTCTTTATCGTTGATGTCTCCAGTAACTTTTTAGATTGGTGATATGTCACTCCGTAAAGAGGTTCCTAACCTCTTCGGTTCGCCTCAGCGTGAAATTAAGGTACACAAATTACGAGCTTTTATTTGTACCGTCCGTAGTTCGTTGGTTGAAATCTTCCTTAATGGACCGCACGATTTAAATTTATAGATTTCTATATATAGATTTGTGTATCCGTGAGGGTTAGTATGAATATAAAGTTCCAATCATGTAGCATGGTCGTATGAGCGATTTTTCGTATCATATTTATGTTGAATGGTTTTGAAATTTGATTACTTTCTGTGCGAAGAAATCGTGCAAAATAAACTTTTTCTAAATATTATTCAGTTTTTTTTAACGGTGAACGGTTTTTCATTTATAAAGTTTTATCGATTTTGTTAGCCTATTTTAATGAAGTCTAAGTACATTTATTCATCGTGATTTTGTGCATCAATTTCTCAGTGTTGTTCACAGTTGAAATACTTTCTTCAGAGTAATGTTTTAGTAAAATAATAAAAATTTAACAACTTTTAGTCGTTTTTAGCCATTTTCAGTGATTTTTTTAAAGCAAATTTCTGAAATTTGTTCCAGAACGCCGTAAATCGGATTTCCAAGAAGAGAATTTGGAACATTTTTATTTTAAAATTGTTGGAGCCTATTCTACTTACTTTATTTTCTACGGAAATTCGCTAAAAATGCTTACATGTACGCCAGTTTCAATAAAGTAATTTATCTTCTTCAGGGCTTAGATATATGGTGACGACTTACATTAGTTCAGTCTTTTGGATCACTCATTGATCCAAATTCCTTAAATTATTGTTATCATTTTCAATTAGTTTACCAAAAGATTTATCACACAATATTCACAGAGTAAATGATTTGCAAATTGATTCTAGAATAAATCTTTTGATAACTTTTTAAATAATAACAATAATTTGCCGCTAATGACCCTTCTGATTGAGATGCGTCTTAAAACTTCATAAAAAAAGTGAAATAAAATAATAACAATAATTTCAGGATTTTTGAGTGTTACAATGACCAATACAAAAGTCTGAACTAATGTAGCTATATGTCGTCACTCATCCAATCTAATCTACGCCTCGAAGAAGATGAATAAATTTATCGAAACGTTGGTGTAGATAAGGACGTTTATATTCAGGCCAACCCTAAAGAATCTACAAATCTCAAGTCTGTGCATCTATTCGATATCTTTTATTTATAGGTTATATTAGGGAATCTGGTTTCAAGTTTGAAAATAACTTGTTACTGTGATGAAAGTAAGTCTATTTTATATAAATCGACGCAAGGAACCCTAAATATTCAAATTCAGTCTGAAACAACCTATACTTGGTTGTTTAGGTTTCCCTTGGTCGGTTTATATGAAATTCAGATTAATTTTTATCACAATATGTTAATTTCATATTTAAGAAAGAACGCTCATTTCTTACCAAATCATTAAAAAAGTTATGGGTTTTGGTTCCTGCTGCCCAAGTATCATCAAATACTTATTAATTATAAAACTTATTATTACTTTAATTATCAAATATGGGGTATAGCTATGTGCTGATAACAGACGTATGACTCTTACGCTTGTTTGTCCTCCATGTGAAATATGTAAGTTCTAATTTTTTCATTTGACTGTTTTATTTCTAGATTGATTCGTTTCTAAAATGAACTGACACTATTTCAATTTTTCTGTGACCATTGAGTGTTGACTCTTCTCCACCTTGATGGTGTGCAATAGGGTCGCTCCTGTTGACGTGAAGGGTTCAATAACTGACTAAAGAGATTTGCTAATAGTGTCATCTGGACTGAGTCTTCCTATATCTTGTTTGACAGTTGCATGTTGATAGTGGAAGTTACACTCACAAAGGGACTGCGCGGTAAGTCCGTTACCGATCTCAATGAAATATTTACATGAATTTTGCCGTTAGACAGAATGGGCCCTTGGCTCTTTGAGATAAATTAAAAAATTTGCTAAATTTGGTGTTAATGAAACTAATGCTGCTCCGACATGTTAGAACCATTTTCAATGAGACTCATTCCAGCATCTCTACATCAAGAAACATTAGACTTTCCTTTTTGAGCCCTATGAAGGCCAGAATGCATCGCGTAGAATAGGGCCTACGTCAATACTGGCCAAAATGCCAATAAGCAACTCTAAAAAATCCACAAAGTACTTTTCAACAAATTTAGGAATCCTTAGGCCTTCAGAAGCAATTGACAAGTGTAGATTATAGTAAGTTAATGTCACTCTGAATTCAGAGTGTAATTAACCTTTTTACTATTTTACCCTTATAGAAATATAAATGAATTCTCTAGAACTATATAACTCCCCTATATCTATATAACCTTTGATTTTATGTAGAATTTCCTATAATACTTGGGAACAAGTAAGTCAATTGCTTTTGAAGGCCTAGCGATTCCGAAATTTGTTGAAAAATATGTTGTGAGTTTTTTGAGTTGCTTGTTGGTGCTCATCCAGTATTTTACGCGCTGCACTGTACTTCCTGGAGCTTAAATAGGAAAATCTCTATAGACGAGTTTGATGATTTTTGATGTAGAAACACTGTTGCAAGATTCATTGAAATTTGTTTAAACTCGCGGAAGCAGCATTAGTTTAGTGAACGCCAAATCAAGTCATTTTAGCGAATTTCCACAGTAAATGAAGGTATTGCAATCGCTCCAATCCAGACGATAACTTTTCTTAGGATTGAGATAAAAATCCCGTTCTTGCGCCAAAAAAATCAAACTTTCCAAACGAAAGGATGAGTTCGTTGGTCAACACTTTTTGAGCACAATAAATTGGTCAAGTTTCAAGAAATGTACTTAAAAAAATCACTGAAAATGGTTAAAACACTCGTAAAAAATAAATTTAAATTTTTAGAAGAATTTTAGCGAGAAAAAGTTTATTAACAACGAACTTGAACATTATAAAATTTACACATAAAATTATGTAGAAAAATGTACTCAAATTTCATTAATGTTTGCTGGAAATTTTATGAAAACTCCGTGAAAAAGCTTCAATTTCTAAATCTGCTTTGAATTGCAGAATAATATTTTAAACGAGTTTTTGTTGCCATAAAATTTGTATTAAAATTTCTTTGCACTCAAATTGCTCAAATTTCAAAACAGCGCAATAAATTTAAAATGAATGTAACATAATACGAGTATAATGTAATAGGATAATTTACGAAAATTCGCTAATTCGATCATGTTGCATGACAGGAACTTTTTTGGCCTTTTTTAAATTTTTTTCGAAGCTCTAAGAGCCCATACTGTCTAAAGAGGGAATAAAATTCTGGCAAAAAAGCAGCCCCCCCCCAAAAAAAAAAAAAAAAAAAAACTGGCCAAACACTTTTCTGTGGCAAAATACGTGTCGACTAATTTTCAATGTAGAAACTCCAGTAAATCTTTCATTGAGATCGGCCCTTATCTCAAGGACAATGCAAGGTATGTGACCAGATCAACTTTTAAAGTGGCAAATGAAGAAAGCGCTACACGGCAAAAAGAGTTTCGAGGTACTATTAACTATCCCTCTAAAGATGGATAGTGTGTATCATAACATCATAACTGTAGGGGGACGCCTCGCAGGGGCTAAGAGCACTTGAGATAAGGGCATTTCTGATGAGCTACACGGTGTTTATCCGATCCTCTATGGATGTTTATGAACTCCCCAGTAGTTCATACGATAAACAAACATGATCGATTACCTCTGAACCACCTTCGTGGTAGTGGTCACTCAAAAATAAATAAGCCTGATCAAACCGCCCCTTTGGGCTTGTGCCAGCGGTGCACCTTAAATCTCGCTACTTTTTCCGCTCAGAAAAAAAAACGACAGTCGATGATTTCATCCCTCGGATTGACCTCATCATGTTCCAGTGTTTGCATTTATTTGCTTAGATTGTTTTGGTTTTTAATCGGTCGTACATTAAAATAAAAACGAATGTCTGATCGCTTAACTAAACTATGTAATGTTGCCCGATCACATAACTAATGATAAATGTTGCTTGTTGCCCGACTGACGAGGGGCCCAATTCAACCCCGAACCTTCGAAGGTTGACGGTAATCCGCCTAGGAATGTTTTCACCGTGGGCCCAGTTCGACCGTGTCCTACTAAACAAATATGTATGGTATAGCTAATTACTATACACATCATTCTAAAAGGTCAGATCAACCGTGCATAATTATTGACCGTAGGGAGTAGGGAGCGCCGGCCGGTGCCCAGATCAGGTAAGGAGTAACGAGTGCGCCCAGAAACCATCCGCCCCGCTATACCCAGTGGGTATAGAATGCATTTCATTCTATTCTCTCTGGCTACACAATGGCTGTGGTGTGCGCATCCCCGTAAACAATACGCCAAACCGAACGAGGCGTATTTTTCTCCATGTACCCCCAGCACCCACTAGTCCCGCCCAGGCACTAGTGTGCGCTTACCAGCGGAGAGGCTATCTACAATACTTGATAACTACTGAATAATTATAATAATAACTACTGATAATTTACAATACTAAACATCTGATAAATTTCGAAACTCCTATTTGTTCTGGATGTGAAGCAAAATTCAATGCTTTCGTTTCATTTTGAATGGGTGGGACCCGGTCCGTTATTGTCTGCACTGTCGTTGAACCTCATTCATGAACTCTCTCGCGCAGTTATTTTGTCAACCGAATATTGACAGAAACGACAACACATTTCATCGTGCTGAGTTTCCCTCCTCCCTAAGCTCTCTTATTAGTTCTCCTCTTCGCCAATTTATTGACATAACTCATTGCTTGCCTATTTAGTCAACCTCGTTTATGGATGTAGTTATGAGATGAAGCTCCGGGTCCTCGTGTTATGTTATTGCGGTCGGATAGCCCGTTAGAGAGAGAGAGAGGCTTGGTCGTCAATGCAATAACCGTGTCCGTTCCGGCTGATATTCACTTGGCTAGCGTTTCGCTACTCATCTCCTCTCTTTCAATGCAGTTCGATCCTCATAATACAAGGGCAATTTGTATAGATCAATGTAGTTCTAATTCGAACACGAGACATCGTTGTACATCTATTTATTTCAACTGTGGGGTTTCGTATAGCATAATTGACCTTTTGCTGAATTAATTCTTTTAGTTCTCTCAATAGAGTGATGCTTGTTCCGTAGTAACTACCTACGTTACCGACATAAGTCACCTCTTATTAGAGAGTTTTTGGCGACTTCAACTTAACGTCTCCCGTCACCATGGTCTTGTAGGAGCAAATGAAGATGCTAACACAAGTGGAACCGGGGGGGCACGGTTGCCTTAATTTTGATGTCACGTTAACGGTGGTTGGGCAACGCGATATTTTCCCCCAGCTGTCTTGCTGTCTACTGGTTGTCTAATCAACTTCTTCATTTCTATATGAAACGCCGATTTTCAAACTTAAATTCGAATTTAATGTTAGTTTCAGTACAACTAATTTCTCATTTTTAGTTTTCAATTCGTAAACAGGGCATGGACTTAACGCAAAGATAGTAAGCCTCAAGTGGGGAGCACCGCGGTTTTGTTGCACATATAGGTCATTAGTAGTTACGAACTTCATGTTTTTGGGTTTTCCGTTGGATAAATTATCAACAAGTATGAAAAAGTATTTATCTATATGAAAATGAACCAGGATTTTACCTGATAATCATCTGTGGAGGCAGCACTTCACGCAATGTTCACGAGAAAACAGCTGAGAGATCAGGCAAACTAGGAACAATACTGCGAAGAAGTAGTATCTTGAAACTCAGGTTTCTCATTTAAAATATGTGAAATAATAATAAAAACAAGGCTCTAATCGACCAAATAGAGCCTATGCCAGGTAGCTCACCCGGTTTCTACGCGACTTGAAACGTAAAATAACCAAGTTTGAGGGGTGTTCAAAAAACCTACCCGTCACAACATAATTAGTAGGTAATGGGGCATTTGAATAAAAACTATTATTATTTACTTCACCAGTATTCGAGTAATTTTGAGTTGACCAGTAGTGTTACATTTACAGGAAGGTTAGACTGGTGTCGTGTGCCTTTAGGTCCCCAAACGGGTGACGTTAAATGAGCCATTCTAACGTACGACGTTGCTAACGTCCCCTCAAGTTCACGTACTCTTGGGTACGTTAGGGTGACGTTAAGGGCACGTTAGTGGTTACCAAAAACTCTCTATTACCTAGGTAACAAACGATTGGAACAACAAGGCCTTATCCACCCTAGGAGTAGCGATATGATGAGTGTCTGTCTTCCATAACTGAATGAAAATGTATAAAGTCAAATGTAATATTTTCCAAGTATATGGTAAAACCAATCTTTTTCAAGGATTTTGTCATCAGGTATTGTTTGTTACTGATGATGACCTGACCCTCGAAATCGATTTAACATTGTAACTCTTTATTTTCCGTGGAAATAGACAACGGTTTTTTTCACTATCTTCCCCTTTTTTAAACAATAATTGAACTATGACTAACAGTCAATACATAAAACAAATTGTCCATGTAAATCCGTTTTAGGTATTCAGAATTGAGTTTTAAATTTCAACACTTTAATTATATATATATATATATATATATATATATATATATATTTTAAACATGACATTAAGTCATGTTAAATCTAGCAAAGTCATGAGAAGACTTACTCTTATAACATGGGAGATACAGTGCCACCTGATCGTAATTAGCTGGTGTAGTAGTATTGTTTGGTTACTTAGAGTCCACCATCTTAAATCCAGAATGTGTTGTGACTTTTTGTTGCGCGTATTCCGTTGAGTTAATAGGACTTTTCTTATCCTAACTTATTAGTTTTTCTGGAGAGTTTAACCTAACTATCGCTCCTACATTTGATGATTGTAGGCTTCGGATATTACGAATGTAGACCAGCCTTTGTCATGTTTTTACTACTTCTGTACACTTATTCCCAAAAATATTGATGCGTTAATTATAATGAAGGTTTTGTGTTTCTGTTTATTTACAGTTGGGCAGTTTCCGAACCCGAGCTTCCAAGATATCAAGTAGCAACTAAGCTAAAACTTTGCTCCCCATCTTACGGTCCTTGACTAACGAGTAGTGTCGTGCATGAAATCACAGTGATGATGAAATCACAAAGTGATGTATGCAACTATCCAAGAACACTCGTTCTTCCGTATAGAACCCTTCGGACAATAGAGTTGATTCTGTAGTGGTATCAACTCTACTATGGATTGGTGAGTCTAACCAAATTCAATCAGGTATTATTTGCTCAAACTCCAAATGTAGTGTTGCAGTATACGAGCTGTTATTTTTGTGGTGCACTGGCGTTTTTTTCGTTTATACATATTTTCCTTTATTCTTCTCTAACTTCAATGACCTACTCCTCCTTCCCAAAGGGTATATTATACAACCATGTTGACCGGCTTTCGGCTGTATTGATGTGAAATGAGACTCTCGCAGAGATTTTTTTTCTTTCATTTAATTAACTGAATAAATGTTTGGCAATGACTCCGTTTTTTATCTCATTAAACTGATAAGGCGCATGTATATTTGTCTATTTATTACTGCTTGTTTGTTGGCATTTGAATGTTTGAGTTATTTATAGATTTCATGTAGGCTGCAGACAGCAGGATCTACAGATATCGTGTAGATGGCTTAAAGTACAGGTTTAGTTACCTTTCTTTCTTTTTATTCCTATCTCACTTCATCTGGAATCCCCTCACCTAGTAGAAAGTTTTACATTATTCGCATATCATTCCTGATTCTTATCTAGTCAGTAGCCGTGAAACTTGATGACTTCAGATAATATTGGTCGTTTTAGTGGTTCCTTCGATAGATTTTTATTCTTTAATCCAGTTGCAATCAGTTCATTTTCCTCACGCTTTCAGTAAAACCTGTTTAAATTTCTTTCAAACTACGAGAGTCGTCTCATAAGTATGATGCTTGTTTTTGTTTTGAAATATCGTATACATTTTGGCAAGTTTCCTGAGACTATAAATTGTGGTTTCTCACGAATTTGTCTAATACACTGGGCAATTTCATATATGTTATTTCATTCAATCAGCTGAAAGATCTTGCCGAGAGCTTTCCAAAAAGATGCAATATGGAAGGAAACGGATGACTGGAAATAGTCGAAATACCTGTATAAAGAAAGCTGAATGACGGCATAGTGGACCCCCGTGTTCGACCTATGGCGTTAATTCAGTTTCTATCTTTCGGCTTTTTGTCCAAACCATTTGGAGTTTTGAGCTGCAAATTTTTAGCCGGGGGTTTCCAAGGGCGCAGAATCCGATTCGTAGATCACAAATAAGAAATTCAAACGAACAATAGTTGTCCACTGGAAAAATGTTTCAGCTATTTTATATTAATATTAATCACCCATAATTTGCCACCCACTATGGTACTTATGGTTCCAACACCCACTCTGGCAACCTTTCCAACCTTTAAGATATCAAGGACTTTTTGTTGTAGGCTTTAAATGAAAATCTAAAAACTAACAGATTCAAATCATTTTTACTCGTTATTTGGGCACTTGTTTTATTATTAAACCGTTTTTTATTCGTTGATCCAAGAGACTATTTGAGTTAATCCTCAGACGATCATCTTCTTTCAGTGATTTTCTTCTTAATTTTTTCGAATTTTGACATATTAAATCTCGTTTATATATTGGCACTCGTTCATATTGCACAACTTTATTTTTATATGTATAGATGATAGCGAGAAGGTACAATACTCCATAACTAAGT
The DNA here is from genome assembly GCA_030762985.1 of Adelphocoris suturalis. Classification (NCBI taxonomy): domain Eukaryota; kingdom Metazoa; phylum Arthropoda; class Insecta; order Hemiptera; family Miridae; genus Adelphocoris; species Adelphocoris suturalis. The sequence goes on from CM061051.1 coordinate 24,072,032, forward strand.
TCCACTTTCTATTGCATTCTTGGAGGTATGGAAATAATGACAGATGTATGGAAATACCCATGGGTATATAATTGAATCCACTCTGATTTTGCGTTGTGTAGATAGATTTCTGAAAATGGTTGGACTTGTAGTTGGCCCGCCTTTCCGTTTGCCTGTGTGTCTATTCCGGAAGTAGATACTAATCCTACGTCGATCGCATTTTGTGTTGGCCTCTCTTTGATGTTGGTCCTAGATAAATCACACCTTAATCGAATCAATGGCTGTTCCGACGAGCGATTTTATATATCTTTAACAATATTCAACTTATGGAATGAGCACTTGAAATAATGTACTTAGTTCGGAACGAATCCGAAACAAAGCGAGAAAATGTCACTTTGTAGACTCCACAAAATTATTGGTACCCTTGGGGGGGGGAAAAAAAAAAAAAAAAAAAAATAGGCAAATAATTCTGTGAATATGAAAATTCCACAATCTCCTCATGGCTTACCTTTTTTGTGATCTTTCCTCCATTTGCATTCAGTACTTCACGTTTCAACCGCCAGATGTCTCTAGTCGCTGTTTTTCTCACTGTGTAGGAATCCGCATTTGCGATTTTGCCTTTAGATATTTACCGAAGAGCAACCATAGATTCGAAAAAATGTTTTCAAATCGCTGGTTAGTTTCAGGTTTTTCTTTAGATTAACCCCTTCTAAAGTATTTCAATTTTCTACAAGAATTAGCCGTAGGATGTATGTAGAGGCTGTAATTATTATATATTGTTCCAATAGTACTGTTCAATTTCCAAAAGCAACGATATATTCAAGGACATACTTATTAGATTATTGTTAGGGCAATTGGGAGTTTAGTAGTCAGAGCCACATGCTTGTGGCGCTATGTCACTTTTACTATGTGTGTTTTTCTTGAAAGTTTTGATTCCGTGCGAGTGTAACAAGGAGAAGGCAATTGTTCAAATGATATTCCATCATAGTAGAAATCCGCATTTCTATGCATCAGCACGTTAATAGTACAGAAGAGTGCGCAAGTCAATCCAACTCCTGGAGGGTTTGCACGATGGAGAAACCAGACAGCACGCGAGCAACTGCAAGGTCAGCAACCTACTGCTCTCAGCAATTCACATTTCACCATAAAGAAACTTAATTCTGCTGGAGATGCACTATATTCAATGATTGGAAAATATGTTGTTCGAAATGTAAAAACTGACGGCACCAACCCAAGTCTTCCAACAATTTTTTTTGGTCTACCTACAACTTACACGAACCCAAATGCGCTAATGATTTAAAATTCCGAGTTCCTGAAATCGTTGACGAATCTATTTCACATAACCTAAGACGCCGGATAAAAACACGTCAATTGCACCACGAAAATAAGAATAGAATTCATATTAATAGCGATGGCAATCACATCATTCAATGGTTTTTCTTTGTCAAAATGTTGCTGCAAAAACCTTGTACGACTTTACAAATTGTATCCATACATGGTGGAACTTCTTGGATGGATTTCGTTCTTGGAGATTTATCGAGATTGAAACAGAACTCTGTGAGAAGGAACATACAGATCACAATGAAATTACCGGATGTTTAGACGCCAAGGATTCGTTTCAGAATGTCTCAAAACAGATTTCAATGGAGCACATTTCAGAAAATTTTGATTTTAATATTTTTGGATTCATTGGAATATCTTAATTTTTTTTTTTTTCAACGAAAATTCGATGAATTATAAAATTACATGATAAAATTGACGTGAGTGCCATATCGGTGTCCTTAGTCATAACAAGGCTGCATAGATTTGCGCAGAAGTCTTTCCTGATGAAATGAAAGAGAGGGGGAAAACGAGAGAGGCAACTGCTGGGTGCTGTATTGATATTGGACGCTCAATAACATCGCTGCTCCCGTCTCCATATCACCGGCAACTTCGGGTAGCAGATGGTTCACAATGGACAGAGTTGAAATCTTATATTTCCGCCTCCCAATTGTTTTATGCTTTCCGGTTTTCTCCCAACTCTTTTTCTTTGCCATTTCATCGAGACTTTCAGAGTTGACGGGCGCATATTTTGATAGTATTGATAATAAATTCCGAATCATACTGTATAGCATTGAGGAACCGATGTTTTTATTTAGCATGTAATAGCGCTAACTGAAGTTTGTACAGTTGTAGAATCAGAATGGTGTTCGACGGAATTCCTCTTACGGAATTCACTACGAAGGGGTCCCATTCAATGCTCATCCCAAAAACTAGAATGGCTACCCATGGAAAAGATACTGTCTCAATACTACGGCGGTGAACCGCATTTCACAAGATTTACGGTGGAATTCATTGCATTGATGGTGAATTCGATAGGCCGATTGGAAATTGCGAATAATTGATCGGTTCCTACGAGTAATATTACCTCCTTCGCATATACTGCTGATGCCGCTCACTGTGGTTTATTCTCCACTCTACAGATTGGAAGAGGATCTTCAAAATCACTGCTGGGTGTGTTTGAATGGCGGCTAAGTAGTTGCCTACCAGGTTCAACCAATTTGTATTTCCTTGAGCGAGAACGTTTTTGATCGCGAAAGTTGCATTCTGAGGTGTCCTGCGTAAAATAGGAGTTCCAGACCAGCCTAGAGTATTTGTTGTGGGAATCCTCCTGCACCTTTCTAGTATGATGTTAAACAGGTATCCAAGCTTACATGAAAGCAGGTTTTGAACAAAAGCAAGATAGTTGCGACCTCAATTGCAAGAACATTAGGCATAAAATGTTGTAGTTGAAGTTTCCAATTTCGTGCGGAACTATTTTTTGGTTGAAACGGAATGAATGTTGGAGGTTCCGGACATTCCGGCAAAAGCGAAAGATTTTGATCATAATGATGACAGGAAAGAGCACTATCCTGCTGGAAACTACATGAGTACTTTTCTTCTAAACTACGAGTATAAATTGCGCGAGTAGAAAACATTTAGTTGACGTTGACGTGTTTATAATGATTTTGTTTAGAAAATGAAATATTACTAGGAGCTATATCCAGGAATTTCGGTTTGGGATTGAGTTTTTACCCATAATATTGAAGAATATTCAAAAATCAGCTTTTTGAAATTGTGGCGTTACATTTTAGAATGTAATAAAGATATATCTGTGTACACGAAATATCGTCTATTTGCAGCTAACGGTTCGGATATCAAGACATATGTGGGTCTCGGACTCCGCAGAGCCTTGCCGTGGCCTTTTGTAATAGCATCTGTCAGTAAGCCCATCATCGGTGCAGGTTTTCTGGAACAATATGGACTTCTAGTGGACCTTAAGGAGCAGGGAATACGAGATGGAAAAACATCAGTTTCAAGGAGATGTATCACAGCTGGCAGTATGAAGAGCTTATGAGAGAATTCAAGGACATTACTAGGGGCACATTGGAAATCAAAGGAGCTTAACATAATGTAATACACGATATCGTGACACAAGGACCTCCTATAGCATTTTAATTCAAACGTTTAGATCCTGTTATACTACCTATTGATGAGAAAGAATTTGATTTTATGCTACAACAAGGTATCTGCAGACCCTTCACAAGCCCACCATTGCATATGGTTCCAAAGAAAACGGATGACTGGAGGCCAAGTGGCGACTATCCCGCTTCAAGCAGGATTTCAGAACCTGATCGTTATCCGTGGCCGAATATCCAAGATTTAACGCAAGACCTACATGGTAGCACGATTTTCTCCAATACTGTCTTACCAAAGGCATATTTTCACATTCCAATGGCACCCAAGGGCATTCAAAAGACTGCTATAGTGTCACCAATTGGATTATTCGAGTTCCTACAAATGCCTTTCGGACTCTGCAGTGCTGCACACCTTCCAGATGTGTATCAATGAATTGACAAGACCTAATGTGAAGGCTCAATGACTGCCTGGTCGCAAGTGTGCATGAAGAGGAACAAACTGCTGATCTACGCACTTTATTCTACAGATTTCGTGAGTATTATGTAGTTATTAAACCTGCTAAATGTGAGTTTGGAAAATCAAAGATAACATTTTCAGGACATCTAATCTCACAACAAGGCGTTAAACCGTTGCCCTTGAAGGTTCAGAAAATTGAAATGTTTGAGCCCCAAAAAACCATTATGGGTTTAAGAAGATTTCTATCATAGGTTCATAGATAAAGCAGTACGTCACACAGCAATTGTAAAATTGTTTGAAAGGTCATAAACGAAAACAAGATTATGATATAAAATTATCTGCTGAGGCGATTAATGCTTTTGAATGATGCAAAAATAAACTGAAGTCGCTGTTATGTTGGTGCATCCCCAAACTTACGTACCATGGTCCCTCAAGGTTCACGCATCCAGTACCGCTATAGGAGGGTAGTGTTCTGCAGTTTGTCAACAAGACATGGCAGCCATACGATTTTTCTCAAGGCGACTTTCAGCTGTGGAAGCGAATCACGACGCCTAAGATTGCGAATTGTTAGCTGCATATTCTTCTTGATTATACTTTAAACACTTATTGTATGGGAGAGTTTTTGCATTTAAACAAAAATTAGAAGAGGCATCACCACGGCAATTACATTTCAGGAAACGCATCTCAGGAATGGACAACATTGTTGCTGATTGTCTATCCCGTTACGATATCGATGCAGTGAACTATTCAAGAATAGGTGCTGAACAGCGAGAGGAGGATCTGACATTCTCCTTATCAGGCATTTCATTGGTTGGGAAACGAATAAAAATGTCGGGAGTAGATATTCCTATCTTTCGTAGCATTTCTACAGGGCCATTCATTCCAGCCAATTTTAAAAATTCAGCATTCGATAGCGTTCATCAAATGTCCTATCCCAGAAAAAAGCCACTCAAATTATTGAAGCAGCGTTTCGTCTGGCCATCTTGGTACAAGGACTGCGGTGAGTGGATCAGAACTTGTGATGAATACCAACGTTGCGCAACAGCATACGTGAGGTCAAATAGGAAATTTTCCCCACCTTCAAACCATTTCAGTCATACCCACGTTGATTTGGTTGGGCCGCTTCCACCAAGCAACGGTTCAGATTTGCTCTTACCAACAATACACGTTGGCAGAGGCTATTCCTTTGGGGAATTGTACGGCAGAAAATGTTGCGAGAACTTTTTACACACACTGGATTTATCGATTTGGAACGCCGAAAAAAAATCTCACTGGCAGGGGAAGACGATTTGAAAGCGCATTATTTCGAAATTTGATGGCACTCTTAGGCACTTCTCATACATTCACTTCTGCCTATTTTCCCCAAACCAGACGAAATTTTAGAACGATGCCACTGCCTGTTAAAAGTAGCAATTCGTAGTCTCGCCACTGAGCAGTGGGTTAAAGTTCTTCCAACAGTACCACTTGGGATGAGGATAGCTCTCAAAGAAGATCTCAATTGTACTACTGAAGAACATGTTAATGGTGCCACGTTATGTACTCTCGACGAATTTATGGAAGAAAATAAAACAAGCATCTCACAACAAATATTTTTAGACACACTGAAACAAACAATGAACCAATTGCAACCAACACCTGCTCAACATCACAGCCACACAACAATATTCGTACATCCTGATCTCCAAACATGTAGTCACTTTTCTGTAAGAAATGACAGAGTCAGACGACCATTGCAGCCACCATCCGATGGACCGTTTCTTGTCACACGTAGAGTTGGAAGCACTTTTGTCATCAACAGACATGGAAAGGAAGTTCCAGTGCATATCAGAAGACTGAAATCAGCGTATTTAGCTAATGGGTTGGTAGATGACCATTGAAGTGCAATCAAGAACTGCTCCCCAACAACCAGCACCACCAGCTATCCCAAGCACTTCAATTCAGCCTTCTTCGCTACAACCTGAAGAGACGAGAAATCTAGACACAAGCAACTCACAAACCACTCCTTGGATAACAAGACCGAAGATGACTAGGAACGATCGAATAGTCAAGCTGCCAGTCCGTTTCCATGATGCAGTTTTATACTGAGGTGCGTCACATTTTAGAATTTCATTCGTTACCTATTTAATTTCGGTCTCTTCGAGTTGCTAAATTGATTCCAAGTCACGTTCATGAATTTTCTCATTTGTTGAAGTATTCATTCAAATAAAATATATTTCCAGTTTTCCTGCTTTAAAAATCCACTTATTCTCATTTATAAAGTATTACAAGTATTAATTACCTAAAAGTAAGAGTCAGATTGATGTAGATAGGTACTTGGAACTTTGCAAGCTGCCCATTGTCACAACTATAACATTTACTACAATATTTGCTACAATATAATATTTAAGGGTTGAAAAAATAAGAATCAAGTCATCATATCTTATTTACAATGAAATGTTCACTATATGTGATACTTTAGCTTGTTATTGCTGTATAGAAGTGTGTGTTGATTTCGAGCTCAATAATTCGATCCCATATACTTTATCATGTCCACCGATGTATAAAGTGAACGGGAACGCGTATTAAAATCAAAGGAGAACCTGGTGTATTATCTTCCTTGGGTCGAAATGTGAATGTTGTAATTACAGTTGTCGACCTTCATCTATAAGCATTACCTAATGAATACTCTAATGGATAGCTAACCATGGAAGCTCGCTATAATTTTCTTTCGCCTATTACCTTGAATCTAACAATCGTCAACTGACTATCCTGTAGACTATCTGATCTAGAGTATTTCTGGCTAATCATCCACATATCCCCTGTCTAAAATCGCAGATTTACTGAACATTTGAAGTTGAGAGGAGTTGATAGACGGGTTAGTAGATGAACTGAGATATGGCTTGTCCAGATAGCAGATTCGCGAACGTGTCTTAACCGCCTCTGAGCCTTTCAAAGGGTCTTTGGTCTTATATCTTGGAGCGTATAGCGGGTTCGTGTGGTGTAATCAGTGTATTTACATTCATGAGGCGCCCGTGACATTGTCGCCGACTCTGCTGTCCTCCGTATCGGCCGTTATCGCTGTGAGAGCGAGTACCACCGTTTTATTATTAGGGAGATAACCTTATCTGGGATGGAAGACGTCAACCGCACAGCTCATCTGATGTGCTCCGGTGAATGAGCGTCGCGCCGCACCGTCACCTTGGGAGGGTCAAGCGCTCCCTCTAGCCCCGAGTCTCTGGTCTTTCCTTGGAAACAGATCATCTGGCTCAGTGAAATACTCCTGCTGATGCTATCCACGGTTGGCGGAGCTACTGAAAATAGGTGTCAGGATCACCACCTTTTTCGCTTCATCATAGTTTAAATATACAATCTATCATATTTAAACATTTAGCGCGATGCTTCACACTACTTTTCCAACAAGCGAAGAGTAAATTTGTGTTTTTCTGTGTAAAACTAAAAATAGTCTTTCTACCGAATGGTAATTATTTAGGTAATTCCGGTTATACAGTTACTCGAACGTTGTGACCGTGTTTAAAACGTTTGGATTTCACCTAGTAGTTCATAGTTGCCCTTAATGGGATGCAGGGCAACTGAAAATTGTTATCAGGGCATCGTAATAGTGTACATATCATCTCTCATTTGTAAACATTTGGCTAAAAACTTCACACTACTTTTCCAACTTGGGGAAAGTAACTTTTGGTTTTTCTGTGTGAATTCAAAAGTTCCATTCATGCAGCATGATCGTATGAGCGAATTTTCTTAAACTATCGTATTATATTATATTGAATTTGAAATTTGAGCTTTTGAGTGAAAAGAAAATGTTAATCATTATTTTTATGACAAAAAATGTATTCTAAATAGTAAACGTATTCTGCTATTCAAAAAGAGATTTTGGATTTTTAGCTTTTTTTGCAGTTTTTATCGATTTTATAACAAGTTTTCATGAAATTTAAGTACATTTTCAGCGCTATTTTGTAGATTCATTTGTAATGGTCTATTTTAAATTTAACAAACTTTATTTGAGCAATATTCTGCTAAAATTTTAAATTTAACAATGTTTAGCGGTTTTAGCTATTTTTAATGATTTTTTCCAGCACATTTTTTGGAAGTTGACCAATTTAATGAGCTCAAAAAGTGCTAGCCAACGAACTCATCCTTTCGTTTAGAAAGCGTGATTTTTTGGCGCAAAAGCGGAATTTTTTTCTCAATCCTAAGGAGAGTTATCATCTGGAAGGACACATACATGTCCGTGTATGTAGGAATAACGGTTGCAGTTAATCTATCGCTGACCTAAAAACGTTTGGATTTCTCCAAGTATTTCAATGCACTAATATCACTGCTGAGTCAAATCTCCAATTAATCAATCACTCATTATGAATAGTCAGTGGTTATAATGGTGTTTTGGATTCTGTAGTACCATTTATCAATCTTCGGTTGTCTGTTGTTTAACCAGTTGTCGTATAGTATCCATCAATCGGAATTTACTCCTATACAATAAAGCATTCCCACGAAATCAGGTTGCAACATTATGCAGCAGTGATTATCACTACAGGAGCTACCTCTATCTTCTATAACCACTTTCTTTTGCAAAAATCGGGAATCATATTCTGAATACATCCTTTCGTGAATCCTTGATCGTTTCGTGATTCTATTTTTTTATTTTTCTGCGGGTTATTACCGACTTGTAGCTCTCAATTTCAGAATGAACTCATGATATCCACTGCACTGCTTCACGGTACTTTCCTAGCATATATTCAGTAAATCAGTGTGGAGCTTCCTCATAGGTGTTCCGGGTGCTGAGAAAGTGAGAAACGAGTTGGTATCTTTAAAGGTATCTTTTCAGCACTCTCCCATCACTCAATTCTTTTTTAGTTCTTGCTTATAAATTTATAATAATACCGACAACGGCTATGTTCTGAACCATATAAGTGGACATTGTTATTTACTTGGTGAGTAGACATTAGGCAGAATTCGGTTTTGGTAGATTGGTAAGTCGATTTCGTGTTCTATAAAGTGACCGCATTAATAATGTTACTTTCGTAAAACAAAATGGTATGTGGAAATCCACACTGTCCAATACCAGAAACAAGTCTGGCGCCTCACTAAAGCGAGGAACTCCATGATTTCTTCGTCCGAGAAATCAGAATCTTGTAACTCCGTGTCAGAATCCATAATTTTCAAAAGAATGGGGGAAAGAAACGAGAACAATAAGAACTTCACAATTAACTGTCACGTCGATGATTTCATTACTATTTTAACAGAGTAGCAAAAACGATAAACAAACCTCAGGCGCTCGGCTAAATATAGTCAGTGATTCTGGATCACAGAGCAGAGCTAGTGAATTGGTAAACAAGATGTAGAGATAGTCAGATATTTGACTTAGTCAGGATTTAATCGGGCTAGAAAATGCGACTGACAAAACTGGCCCTGACCACATCAAAAGTCAACAAAACCAGGTTATTTTATTTAGAACCTGGTTTTCGGTACTCATTTTCTCCGTGAATCCAAGTAAATATTCTATGCATTCTTTGATAATCCAATAACGAATTACATGACCTATAAACTAACAAGGTAGGAAGCGCAATATTTCTTCCAAGCGAAAAATTAAAGTAGAAATACTTTATTCTTCTCAGTACCTACTACACAATTTTATCACGAGCATTTTGCCATATTATTCGAATTTGCTGAAGTCTTCAATACATTCTTTCATGTATCCGGAACGGTCGACAATAAAGTAACCTCCATTTTAGAATGAGAAATCAAAGGCACAAGCTAGTGCATTTGACATTGCGGAATTTCTGAAAAAAGTAGAGCACTTCACAACAAATTTTTTTGAAACGAAAATAACTGTCTAATTGAGTTTGAGAACTCAATCAGCCGATCAGTTCTCAATCAAGTTTAATGCCTTACCGAATATGGAACGTGAATCGCATCTTTGCGTGCCTAACTATGCTTGTGAAAATAGCCCTAAATTACCGTTTTTTTTACGAAATGCATGCCCTTCTAGAGTTCCTCAAAGTTAGTATCAGGTATTTATTGAACGCTCATAAATAGAAAGGATTAGGTTGGGAAAGTAAAACCATTTAGTTGACCTTGTACTGATTTCAGGTCTATCACAAAAGGATGAATTCTGGGGTAGATTTATATATGGGCTGATAGATCTGTTGATTAGTATGTTCAAATCTTGTTTATGTCCTGTCTTGAAGATGAGAGTCGCGAAGTTTAACTTCTTATTTGAGTGCTTCGGATTTTTAATAACCAAGGAGGTAAAGTTCCAAAATGAACATTCCACGGAGTCTTCAGATCGAAAATTTAAAATTTACTTGTTGTATTATTACTTGATTAAAATTAAGTAATACTTACGAGTATAAATACTTAACTAAAATACTTAACTAGGACATCCTGATTTTCTATTTTCTCCCCTATAATTTTTCCTTTGCGTTCATAATTGATTCCAGGTGTCTCAGCTTCGTCCATTTTCAAGGGCTAATTTCTCAATTGTGTATTTACAGGGCTACGTTGCCAATCCTATATTTCTTTAAGTCTCTCTCCGCTGGGTATAATTATTCGAAGTCCCTAAACAGGCAAACCTTCTCAAATTCCTCATATTGGACAAAATCATTCTAACTCTCCGGAGTTGATAAATGATCCTTCGCGGTCGTTTCAATCTTTGATTGGTGGGTGAATTGCCCAATGATTTTCTCAGTTGAGACTTTCTCGACTGGAGTCATTGACACATCCAGAAGCAATTTTTAATTTGTAAATGTTTATTTCTAATCACCAGTGCATCTAATTCCTAGCAGCATTATTTCTACCCCAGTAAATCTAGTTGAGAAGTACCTTTATGAAATAAGATAATTAGGACTTTGCTTTAGATCGTTGAGAATCGACCGGAATAAAAGTCGACTTTATGTCAACGTTTCTGAAAATGTATTTCTCATTCTGCAGCGTTTCAAATCAAAGTGGGAGTGTTGTTTATTATTTCATGAGGCTTGGCTTTTGGTACATAGGCCATATTCTGGTCACAGTATAACACATTAAAAGTGTCATTTATGAACCAATAATAGTCGTAGTACGAGTACTGTTGGTTCATAAATGATATTTTCAAACTCAAAAAGAGAGCCTTCTTGAGTAACAGCAATGTGAAGCATTGGAAGTGGAAGAATTCCTGAGCCTACATAGCAAGGCCTGGATAGAAGCTGACATAGATATATGGACACTCAAATCAATTCAATTTAATTTAATCAATTTAATTAAAATCGATCTATCAATATCGGTGCTTCGTTTATAACAACCAATTTCAGGTTTGCGCATGAGCAATGGTTATTTATTTTAACGAAATTAGAAGGATGCCATCCTGATACTTGTACCCCAATACTCCAAATTTTATCGAAATGGGACTGATCGTGAAGCTTTAGAATCTAATGATAAGGTATCTGCATAATTAAAGTGAGAATGAATCCTGCAAACCAACCATCTTTTTTGAAAATCACTTATATTATATTGTGCATACCACCTCGAAATAGGAACAAAATTACCGTCATGGAAGGTTACATGCGTATATTCTATTCGTAAAACGATTTGACCGCTAACCGTTAGTATTTTGTGCGCATGCGCAATGCTTTATTTCTCTTCGTAGCTCCTCCCACTCGACTACGACTCAGCGTTGCAAAAACTCTCTATTTTTTATGTTAACATAGCGTATAATATCGCTTAGCTGATCTAAAAATACTAATTGGTTTTTCCTCTAGAGGAAAAATGAAATGAAATACATTTGCCGCTAGAAAATAAAATTTAAATCTTAGTACCAATATAAGTATTGAATCAAATATCCTGTCTTGTATCCTATATCCTGTAGTGTCGAGCAAGAGACCAAAGCCTGATTAATCTGGTTATAGGTTGATTAGATCAACGCTAGTGAACAGAAAACCGAACAAGTCAAAATACTCCGAACAGACAGACCCAAACCGAGCGGGAAACGCTTCACAAAATTTAGAATGTTCTGAGGGGAAAAAAAGAGCTTGCTAAAGTTTACAATAGTAAACAATAGTGGTGCAAAAAATATTTCACAAATCACAACTTGAAGGTTGTAGTGTAGTACATACTGCTAATATAAGTAACAACTGAGACTCTTCCCTCCTCCAGAAGCCAACAAAATTAAAATTTACTGCGATCTTTCCTGGATTATTATTATTTTCCCGAACTCTCATTTGTTTACACCTGTAGGTAAATTAATTAAAAGGTTAAAAAACTGTAGTCACTTCACATCTGTTGATGAGATGGCTAATTTCTGATTTATAAAACTATATTTCCTCCAATATCATTTACAACCAATGTTTGCTAAACGACTGGAAGCGGATAAGGTACGTTCTACGGTTTTAGCTACACATCACCTGGCTCAGAAAGATTTACAGAGCGAGCTCGAGTGACAAAGAGTGGTGGTGAGGAAGAAGGGGGTTACATAGGGGCTTGTCGCTTTATAAATGGAACTACGGTACACATTATTACATGAAGGATTATTCCTTCAACCATCTGCCCGACCATCAATCTTATTTCAATGAACACATCGTTATCATGACAATCTATCGATTTTGTTACTTCCTAACCTCAACCCAAAACGTCAATCCATGTTGGCCATCGTGTTGAAAAATGGCCTACCCCTATACCTTCTGTGAGATTTAGGGTACTTAGCGGATGACGGCTTGGTCACCTTCCTTCATTTCAACAGTTGATAGGCTGAATGCAATTTGCATAATATTTTGATTTAAAATAATTATGATTTTAAAAAGTTGGTTGATCTACAGCTACAATTCTGGAAGTCCCTCTATATCATTCGAGTCCCTACTGTTATGAGCTTTGGTATGATAATAAGTAATGCAAGTGATGACAAATCAATTACTGTCATTATTAGGCAGGTACTTATCATGATAATGAATGTGACCTACTCAGTTCATATTGAAGAGGTGAATGTTGGAGCAGATCAAGAACGGATCTCCTGTCATCGGAGTCATTATTTTTTAACTATGTTTTCCAACTTAGGGGAATTAATGATTACCACAATAAAGTATAGGAAAAATAATTAAGTAAGTAAAAAAGAATATATTGAGTAGAACAAAGTATACCGAACGATAAGGTTTTCATGAGCGACCACAAACCTGGAACAAATGCATAAAACTAAAATGAAGACGTTACACAAGACATCTATGTGAGCATGGATATCAGGTTTACACTTGAATTAAGTAAATACAAAACAATAGGCATAATAGGGGAGTGAACTGGATGTTACTCTAGGAGCGCTAGTTTTCCAGTGTTGTCTCTCCACAAGCTTCATTTTCATATGGTCCTTGGTTTCGGACTCAACATGTGACGAGCAGAATCGTGTCAAAACAATAACCCCATCGTAAAATAGTTATATATAAACATGTTGTTTACGAAATAGCATCGTGTTTTGAGGTCGACTGCTCACCAGTGTTTTTGAAGGAAAAGCCCAAGAGGGAAACAACCCTTGGATAAATATTTATTACGCAACCCTCTAACGACAGGGTGAGTACAACTTGTCTTAAAATATGGTTATCGATCAATATCCGAGCCCGATTGTATTCATATTAATATAGGTCTTGAAGACGTCATGGAGTCTTTTTTCGTTGAATGGATTCCTAAAAGTTTGGTGGAATTTCCAAAGGCTTCTTATACATAAGGTCCAATTCTATTATTGCTGTCAGGGTCTCTGAATATAAAGCATGCAATGGTCACGCCACAATCGTTAATAAATGTTTGCCACCGAAATATTCTAATTGGGTTGTAATATTGGAAGAAAAAAGTTTAGTTATTTTTAGAAGTTATGAAGTTTGAAGAAGTTATGTTTAGAAAAAGAAATTAGTTATTTTCGGCCCTTCTAGAACCTTCTAGCTTATTCTTCTTCTTGGTTTGCTGACCGACTCAATGATCCCTTTGACTAGAAACATTTGTATCCACTATTTTTAAATGAAAGGAGGTTTCATTCTGGGCATTTTGGCACTTTCCTACTGTGAGTGGTATGAATTTTCAAAGTTTCGGTAAAAGTGACGCCACACAAGAAATCGTGGAGGGGGTGGAAATGACGTAGCTTTTTGCAAAACTTTTGTACATCATAATACAAAACAACCGATCGTAGAATAGTGCAGTTGGAGTATGTATTTTTGGAATTTCATCTTATTTATTTAAAAATACAAAAAATGAGCCACCATTGCCCTCATTCCTGAAGTCCGGTGAAATATAATGCTTTTAGCGTGTAGATTCTGGCAAGGAATTTTTACGTTTTTACTCTCATAATAAGTGGCCATTGCCGATCCAACGACATGAAATTTATAAGAAATCACCTTGAGACCCTCTAAGAATTTTACCTTACGAATCTACAACTTTGAGCGTAGTTTAACCTAGAGATCTTGAAATAAGGTGTTTCATGAAATTCAGGTTTATTCAGTTGCACAAGTATCGATTGATTTAACGGTACGAAACTTCGGAACGGGAAGTCTAAACGGAATGGGGAACTTTCATCTGTTAGAATTTCACACTTTTGACCTCAGATTCGAATTTAGAGCCCTTTACCACCTCCTTGTGGCGATTTCAGCACGAAAAATCGTTTAGTTTGGCCAATAAACGGGTAGGAAGATCACGCGTGACGTAGTACGGCAAGGGAGCAGAGGGTTCCTCCAAGGCGGCGGGTGACGTCATGGGGCAAATGGATAGATCGGTTTTACTAGTCGGATACCAATCATATAGCATCTTTTTGGAAAGCTCTCGCTCAGCTTTTTTATCAAAAAACAAACATGAAAAATACCCATTGATCAAAATCGAACAGTAAGCAAGAATGGTTTTGTCCGGGATTGGAATTGAATAGACAGGAGAACGACCGACGGATAGAAGTCCGCGATATTCTGAACTCTTCCGTCAGTTCTGAAGAATAATGAAAGTCAGTGAAAATTTTGAATTTGGCAAACAAAGACATGTTCAGCCTCCGTCACGAATAAAACATTTTTTCCTTCGTCTGTGAGAAAGCAAAATGTCTCAGCCGTGTAGCATCACGTAATGAGCTAATGTTACCTACTGATTTTGTGACCGCTTTCATGAATTTTATTACTTGTGTTTCTCTATGTTTGGCTCTATTCGTACAAAAAGTGTTATTGAAATAAAATTTATGGCAAAGCATCTCATGAGAAATTTAATTGAAAAATAATACGCCGTTTCATTAGCTCCAAAATCCTAAAAATCTCAATTTTGAAAATTTTAATTTGAAACAATTCCTGATTGTTAATAATTAAAAAAATAAAATAAAAATAAAAATTATAATGATGATTAGAAGAAGACAACTGTATTTTTTTGGACTTTACTTTTTTTTAGCGAACTTTCGTAGAAAATGAAGCTATTGCAATGGCTCGGAAATTTTTAAAATAAAAACTTTTTATAAATATCTTCATTGAAATCCGTTTTGAGGCATTCTGAAACGATTCCTGAAGTTATATATATATATATATATATATATATATATATATATATATATATAAAAATATATATATATATATATATATATATATATATATATAAAAAAATATATATATATACATATATATGTATGTATGTATGTGTCATTCCAGACGATAACTCTCCTTAGATTAGATAAAAATCCCGTTCTTGCGCCAAAAAATCAAGCTTTTAAAAAGATAAGGATGTGTTTGTTGGTCAACAATTTTTGAGCACATTAAATTGGTAAAATTTCAAAAAATGTACTAAAAAATGTTTCTACAAAATTATGCCGAATAAACTTTCCTAAATTCCATTAATATTTGCTGGAAAATCTGTAAAAACTGCAAAAAAACCTATAACTCCAAAATCTTTTTTGAATCACCGAATTTCATTTGTTACTAGTTTCTTTTGCCATAAAATTAACAAATACTTTCTACTGAAATTGCTCAGATTTCATTACATTTCTACATATTATAATACGATAGATAATTAAAGAAAATTCGCTCGTAACATCATACTGCATGACAGGAACTTTTTTCTTTTTCATTAATTTGAATATGCCCAATAATTTATTCGAGTGCGAAAATATTGCATTAAAATGTGCACCGTGCAGATCCGTGACTTCCATCCCTCTCGAAACAGGCTTCAAATCCAAGTGATCGTACAACGTAAAATTTTACTTCTTGCAACAACTAGGTAATCTGATGCCAATGAGGCTATCAATTCTGGAATATTAACCTACAGTGGAGAAATGAAATGGCTAACTTTTATTGGTCGGAATTTCTTATTTCTGATCAAGAATCGGATTCAGCTCCCTTGAAAACGCTTAACTTCAAATTATGAGTTCAAAAATCTGAATTTTGTGAATAAAAACGGGTGAAAAGAAATTATGCATCGGTTAGAGACTGGAAATTACATTATCGGTGATGAAGCTGAGGTGGACACGTGAGGGTGAGGTTATACCTGTCATCATATGAGGTTATACTCTGTGTATCATTCAACTTTTTCCCACTGCTGTTTCACCGACTTGAATTTTACGCAATACTCTTCATATTGCACCTTTTTTGAATGTCTTTGCCGAAATCTTTCTATTGATGGAATAAAATAAAAGAAGCAAAATTGCCTTTGAACGCAAGTAGTAACTTGTGCTATTGCGAATAGTTTCTGTAGAACTTACCAATAACCAAATGAACTTATAAATAAAGACAGTCTTGATTTTGTCCGATGTGTAACAATTTCAATTCATAGCATGTTCTGTTTTTCGTATTTAAATCATTATCACAACGTTGAATCATACTTTATCACCGTGTGTCAGTTTTCATATTGTGTCACATTTGCGGATGTTAACAACCTTTGTTTTAGCTACGTCACGTTCGTTACCGATATAGCATTTGTTTGTATAAGAAATCTTCAAAATCCTATGTAGTAACATAATGTATGAAATCCGGCATAAATTAAAATCGGGACCCAAGTGTAGATATTCTATTCTTGAGAGCCGCGTCCTTTCATAAATATTGCAGTAAAAATATAAGTATTATTCACTAGTATTCTAAAATTGAGACGAGTTGTCACACATTTTCAGGTGTAACCGAACACATTCTAGTACCGTTGAAGGTTGTATGAAAGTGAAAACCTTTGCTAGTACTACAAAACGTTCTTATAGTGCTTTGATCAACTAAAGCGTCGTTTGTCGAGGTCGTCAAATCACCCAAGCGGAACGTATCTGGTGATCTTTAGTTATCTCGAACTTTTTGGTTCGGATTAGTCCAACTTCTGGTTCCTTGTTGAAGATTATTGAGCCAGCTACCTTTCAGTAGTGGATTCTTTGAGTCCGGTTCGGTTGAAGTGTGATAAGCGTTTTGCGTGCCTCGTGTGACCATTAATATCCAACGCTATGTGCCTGATGTGCTTTTTCCCAATGCATTAACACTCTCTCGCATCTTCCTCTTCGTGCTCCCCGCCTGCCTCTTTTCGTAGCACTCTGGTGGAATTTTGGAGGGAATGAACCATGATCCCACATATTATCTTGAGTGTATGTAAGTATGTTGGACGGCCTTGAGTTTTTCATTAATAATAATCGCAGAGTCTTCCATTCATGTGCTCTATTATCACTGTATTTGGATCTTCAATAAGGAACGTTTCCAATATAATAGGAATTACAACAGACACTCAAATTGGTGTTAGTAGGTGGTAATTCACAGCTAGCGAGGCTGATGATATTGTACAGATGCTGAAAAAATAGTGGGGATTGCCTAAACCTCCACCGAATTCTTGATGGATCCCAAAACGTTTAATATGCACATTTATTTCTGATGATTTCAAATTAGAATTTAATCTATTTGGTTAGAATTTGTGTTAGTTGGTGGTAATTCACAGCTAGCAAGGCTGATGATACTGTACTGATGCTGGAAAAATAGTGGTGATTGCCTAAACCTCCACCTAAATTGGTGGTGGATCCCAAAATGTTTAATATGCGCGTTTATTTCTGATGATTTCAAATTAGAATTTAATCTATTTGGTCAGAATTTGTGTTAGTTGGTGGTAATTCACAGCTAGTAAGGCTGATGATATTGTACTGATGCTGAAAAAATAGTAGGGATTGTCTAAAAGACAGGGATTGTCTCAGTTTTCCTCGCCTTATTTGCCTCATTTCCTAGTTAGTTCGAACAACATGGCACATTCTTTGGAAACCTCTTATAGAATATTTTTTCGAGGTACAGCTTGATATTTAGACGTTCCCGAATATTAGATTCATCCATTCACAATTGAAATGTCTTCTTACACAAATTAGTACCTCTCGAGCCAAAGTATTTCGAGTTTTGAGTGAAATTTGGAAACTTTCGAATGTTTTGTCTCAGAAAATTCGAAATCAGGTGTCGGAGGTACGTAGGAGTAGTTGAGGTGTTAACCATCAATAACCGTCATGAATGAAAATAATAAACCAAAATCATCAATTTTCAAAAATAACAATGGCATTCTGGATGTATCACAAAAATATTTAATTCAGATAACCAGCTTGAGGAGCTGAATGAGAACTGAGAAAGATCTTATTGCAAGTTGACACTGTAATTCGACACAGACCTATAAACCATTAAGATCCGACACGTATTGATGGTCATTCTATATTCTATTTGTACGTCAGTGATCAAACAACATTGGCATAGAGTAGGTATGGTTGAAATTTCATTTTGTTTTAATTCCACACTAAATTGTATAATTAATCATTATTGAACCCTGAACTTTTCCTTGTTTATGATATGGCGTAGATAGATGTTCGTTCACCCATTAGTTAGAGTGAAGAGAGCACCACCTCGTTGATGATCTGTTAGCCTATTATTTCATCTTACGTTGATGATCTCCCTTGTGACAAGTTCCACTTCCAGCCTCTCTGAATTAACTGCGATTAAGTTGCGGTGTTCGTCACGTTGATTAGATGGCATTCGTTGTCGTTGGAAGGAAAATCATTGCCTTTTCATCATTAGTGCCTTTCAGAAGAACGTACCTCGGTAAACTAAAATATGAGAGCTTTCTGAAATGGTACCGCATACAGTGTTGCCGTAGTAGAGAGCGGATTTTAGAGTCGATAACTTTCAATTACGTCACTCACTGCCCACATGTTCCGACTACACGCATTCCCTCCCACCCTTTTTTTTGTTCCAATTATACTCATATCGCTTCCGAGTCTGTGTAGGAGGCAGAAGTTTTGCGATTACTTTTAGAAGGTGAAAAATCCTCCAAAAACTAAATTTACCCTCATCTTACGTTTTGTCAGTTCTGATCTTTTTCGGTGACCTCGTGAAGGGTAAAATTGTGCTACAATCTGATTTCATTGAATTGTTAAGGGAGTGCGCTGGTTGGGTCATGAATGCCCTACGAATCTCGCTGCTCCTCACTGCTCCTTGAACAATGGTAGCCTGTTTGCATACGTCAATATTTTCTACCCTCCAATGTAAAAGCATTCGTTCCAACGTTATCCTTGAGATTTATAACTGATTTTCGCCAAATGAATTGAATTTCACGCACTTCGAATTAAACCTTTCACAATTTGAATTAAACCTATAGGTATAAAAATAGAACAGTGGCTTATTAACTAACTAGTATTGTTGTTCTGTTAACTGCGAGTGTTAAATAAATTGTAGGGTAAGTTATGAAATGTTCAGTTTCATTAGTATGATTTTAAATGTTCCTGATTGTAATCACTCCAGGTCTTGTATTGGTTCATTCACTTACTTACTTATAAGTTTTGTTCTTCAAAGATTTACTTAAATTAAATTATGTTGGAATTGAAAATACCAATCATGCTTAATTGTATTATCATTATTACCATACCGATTTCGCTTAAATTAAATTCATGCAGCATGATCTTGTAAGCGAATTTTCGTTTACTATTGTATTATGTTATAATATTGTTTGAATTTTGAGCACTTTGAGTGCAGAAAAATCGTTAACTGCCAATTTTATGGCAAAAAAATTGTTCGAAATAATATTTTACGATTAAAAAAAAACTTGGATTTATATCTTCTTTGCAGTTTTTATCGATTTTCAGCAAAATATCAATGGCATTTAAGTGCTTTTTCACTATAATTTTGTGCATAAAGCTTCGACGAATACTAGCCATGTTGATAAACTTCTTATGTCCAAAACACTGCTAGAAAATATAAATTTAACGCTTTTTAGAGCAATTTTATGTGCTGAAATAATACTGGCCAACAGACTCATCCTTTTGATGATTGGAAAGCTTTTTTTTCCATTGAATAAAAACGAAAAGCTAAATTGAAAGAGTGGGGAGAACGTCCAGGTTCACCTGGGATCAAGAAAGCAGAAGAAATAGAAGGAAGGAGAGAGGGATGAAATGAAGATATATATATAGTGTTAAATTCTATATATCAAGTGTTAAATTCTAGGATTCGTTCTAGAATGCTTCAAAACGGATATTATCAATAAAGATAATTTTCGAAAATTCGCCTAAAAGAAAGAAAAAAAAAGTTTAATTTAAATTGCGAAAGGTTTAATTCAAATTGCGAAAAGTTCAATTCAAAGTGCAAATGCCATAAATGATTTCGACGATAAGTATGCCATTTGGCAGACGGCAACGGAAACCTAACAAACCTTTTTTCCCTCTTCAACTGAATTTTTTACTGGATTCAGGGTACCGTCCTGGGTCTCCAAGTTGAATTAATATCCACATTCGACGGTGTGTAATGGTGATACACAAATCGTAATTTGTAGTCTCATCAATTTGCAAGAACCAGTTCTACGATGCAAACAAACTAAAAATCACTGATCAGCATTATTTTGATTAATATTACATATTAATTATTTTTTAATCGTTGCCATTGTATACTAATTTGCTAAATAGGGTGTATGGACGAGACCAATCGGAAGTACCGTAACTCCTTTCTAAACATTGTTACAACAGACTGAGGTGCAACTGGTTCAACTACCCTGACG
Source organism: Adelphocoris suturalis (assembly GCA_030762985.1). Taxonomy (NCBI): domain Eukaryota; kingdom Metazoa; phylum Arthropoda; class Insecta; order Hemiptera; family Miridae; genus Adelphocoris; species Adelphocoris suturalis. The sequence goes on from CM061051.1 coordinate 24,092,837, forward strand.
ATTGTTTAGAAGTAATCGTTGATACGATAATGTGACACTCGTAGTATTAAAAAGTGTTTTTCGATCAACAATTGAATATCCACCGTTCACCTTTCAGGTTTGTTCAGCTATCGACCGGCATCTGCCGAGAAAGAAATAGGACGGGCGAAGAGGCGCCGACGGGGAACCGATCTTGTTCGGGTGGAACTGATATGCATATTGCGAATAAGAATTCAATCTCGGAGAATATATTTGTCACCACTTATATCCTACGTTACCCCTACAAAAACTCTTGTATGGCTTCATCTCATCAATCAGAATCTAGTTCTTTGAATAAAAGGAAATTCATGATGCGATTTTTCACGCCGGTTGACATGAAATTCGATGGAGTGGGGTATGGTTAGTAACGTCGCTGATGTTGCAACGTAGGTATGTGATTTCACTTGAAGGTTGATACTATTACTTCCGCCAAATAACAACGAGTATTCTGTTGATAACATTTGACATAATTACGGGATCTAGGGGCTAAGCAGCATTTTCTATACGAAAGATTGTTCGGCTGTCTGTGACTAAGTGATGCTTTGTGCAAGGATTCACGTCGACAGACTCAGTGATATGTAACAAAAGTTGTTCACTAACCCAATATGCGAGTAAAAGTAACGATTTCTGTTCCCTTATCTCACAAGTCTGAGCTTTCCAGAGTGTTAGTTTTAGCCTTCGGCCGCCGGGGGAGGCGACCGCTCAGCCCGAGCGAGTCTCACCATCACTTCCGCTTGTATTCATATTGAAGGTCATTTTTTCTTCCCAGTTCTCAATGGGCGAGAGGGATAACGCGAGCTGGGCGTCCTCCTGCGTCCGCGTTCATCTTCTTCTCCCAAACATACCCTGTAGTCGTCACTCGCAGCAACGGACACCAAACAATCAAATAACCTCCTAAGCAAATAGTCATTCTGATAAATTCATGTATGAATAAATAAACTAGCATATTCATGTCTGAATGAATAAACGATAAATCTAGCACGCGTGCCAAAGCTTTTATCGAGGAAATCCGGCCTGCTCTTTTGAATTTAGGCTGTCTGAAAATTTTCAAAACTAATTTAGTCAAGATTGAGTATGACTTGATCGGTTCAATTTTTGCCGCTTTTAGTCGCGACTGCCATTGGTTTTGTCATGACCAACTCGTCTGCCATGATTTTCTCCATCTTTAGTCGGCTGCAGTTGACAAGTTTGCATATGATTTATGCATTATGATCGAATGCGGTGACTTTTCATGTTTTTCTCTCACCATTTTTAAATATAATTATTTGGTTATACATTTTCGTCACGCGAACTTATTGGCATTTTCAGATAACGCCGCTTAACAGCGATCCATTGATAAGCATCATAAACGTTTGAAAATCAGGTGCTTGTTTTTATCTTTGGCTCTTTTCTTAATCTTAGCTTTCTAGTCGCTCGTTCTTGCAGAAAAATTGGGATCACTGAAGTAATGTTTTTTTTTTCTCGTTCTCTAAAGGCGGGCTTACAGTCTAATTGTTTGCCCTTTGAATACAGCAAAATGGCGAGTCCTTCATCATCCTTCTCATTCGACGGAAACATTTGGATGAAAATTTGTTCATGCTCTCAGGTTGTGTTACGTATTTTGCAGTTTCTTGGGTTTTTGTGTATTTTAACTATTTTACCCACACACCCACACAGTACCTATAATAATCCTAGGTGATAACAGTGAAGCCACAAAAATCTACCTACGTTCAAATTTTTCTACCAAAGGTAAAGCGCTTTGGCGGATGGAACGGTTTTGTTGAATGTTCGCCTTGGCGCCCCGAAATGGAGGTTCCTCTTTTTTAAAGCATATCTTTAGATAAAGCTCATAATTTATAAACTAGAACATTAGATATGTGTGCACGTAGTTGCTGAAAAATATGCTCAAATTTCATTAATATATCGCCAAAAATTGGTTGAAAATCCTAAAATTGGTTTGTAAAGCAGAATACTATTTAAAAAAAGTTCGTTTGTCATAGATTTGGTATTAGTTGGAAGTGTTTTGTTAGGGGAAAAACTCGTTCATATGATCATGCTCCACGACTGAAACTTCAAGTCATCAAAGTATATCAGTAATTATTGTGTTGTGGAGTCCATTGATGAATTAAATACATTATGTATGATAGTAATTAAATAAATTAAAGTGTAGGTATCGGTTTGGGTGATAGGTTTGAATTTTGAACGTTGGAGTTTCAGTTGCATGACGTGGTTGTTAATATTGTGAAGTTGATATCTCTGTAAACATTGGAGTAGATGAGGTTGTACCGTATGTGGTTGTAACTATGAGACACGCAGCGTGACCGGTAAGTTAGGCCTGAGACGTCCTGACGATGTTACTTATCACATCCGGCTGGCTCTCACTAGCCGGCTCTCACTTGTACCTGATAATGGATATATAGCATTTCTTCAACACGTCAAGAGGAAGGGTCGGGAAGCCAATATGATCACCAACTTGTGAGTCGTCAATTCAAACTACGCATCGCTTTCGCCTCGTACAGCTGTACATGAGGGTCGTTCGATAGGAGTTTTAACTCACCATTGATAATCAAAGTCCAAAACATCTCTCGGGTCAGGAACGTTGATGAATGAGGATTCAATAATGCAGCCTTCTACATTGCTTAGCTGCTCCTGCCAGCGATCCTGGAGAGCGGCCTTCGTGTACTGTGCCAAGGTTCAAATCATTCCTTCATTCGAATTTCTAATCGGTGTAGCGGCATTTTCTGTCGTAGCTCACATTAAATCACCTACACAGAATACGAATAGGGATTCACTTTTTCATCCTACATTCTTCCAAAACATAAATCCTGAAGATGGCATTCCAAGACGGCGCAACGTGATGGGTCGGTAAGCAGAAGTGGGTGAAATGGAATGCCTTAAATATAATTTGGTTTAATGTCCTCTCGCCAGTGCACAAGAAGACCGATAATGTAAGTTCAGATTTTTAAACTTGAATCTGGTATGCAGGAGATTTAAAAGATGCTGAATCCCGACTCGGAGTTGAAAAAGAAAAATTCACGTTCAATCCCCTTTGTGTATTGAATATTTGTGCTGTTTTTCAAAATGGAAAATTATTATTTCTAATTGTCAGCTCTTGATCGGTGAAGAAATTACAATGTCACTTCATATACAGTATACATTACACAGGAGTGCCTACCATTTGACTCGATGTATAATATATTACCCCTGCTCATCTGATACGTTCGATTTTAGTACACAACTAATTAAATATGTGTTCAAAGTTATATTCGTCATTCTTCTCTGTACCGGAACGTTTTTCTCCATATCTATTCAACAATTTGAATCTGGCTAGGAAGACTAGATATCTTATCTTGGCTTTTAAGTGAAAAATGATTTTCCTTGGGCTCTTTGGGATGTTGGGAAGTAACCCATGAACCGACAATGATGTGCAAACTGATACAATATTCTTCCAATTGTATTACATAAAACATTCAGAAATTGTTGTAAGAGACCAAATGACGGAATAGATCGTAGAACAAACAAAATGGTGGAAATAGATCTGCATGCCACATCTGGCTGTTGGAAATATGTGTCTTGATGCAACCCTTCCATCTACCACTCACTCAGTAAAATCCAAATTCCTTACTGTAATAAATTAAAACAAGAACACATATTCTATTCAATATTGAATCTCAAAAGTGTTTGTTGGGGTTATGGACAAATAAAATTGCATTCGACCCCAAATTCATAATTTTGCAATCTACTACAAATTAATCTGAGTAGGTGTTTAGAATAATTGTAGGTATCCCAACTAGATCAGCAAATACCTGTTGACTATTCCAACCGAAACAATGCGAATGTGATTGTGCGATGAAAGTCGTGTGCTTAATCGGAAACTATGACTGCATCTCTAGAATACAAAATTGGTATTGGTATCGTAGATTACAGTTTATGGGTAGGTTACTCCATTACCTATTTTGCGTTGAATTATGCCGGAGTTTCTGTTAATAGCTTGAATAGTATTTCTTAAATGTGTTCTCAAATGCAAAGATCAACACTTCATAGTAAAATTCTTGAAGTCATTGACTTCCGAATCGCACTTAACAGAAAATTGTTGGCATCTGCTTAAAAAATAAAAATAAAAGATAAGGTACCTATCTCTTTAAGAAAATATTATTTGGAAAATATTATACCTTTACATGGATATATTTTTGTGCGCAACAATGTGTTCAAATTTTAAAAACATTTGCCAAGTTGGGTGTGGCACATAGTTTTCCCGTTTCCGTAACATTAATGTAGGTATAAATCATTGAAATGTTTCACATAATCTCGAAAGAATCCATGGAGGGTTTTTCGGAGTTTGAGCAAAATCGTTCAGGCAATTCAAAAATTATGCTTGATAGTCGTCACATTTGCGCATGCGCGAAAGTTCCAATGATTCGGAAGCGATGGAGGTCATTGGATACCATCTACAGTCTAAACCTTTACTCTGAAAATGTACACGGAATCGGACGGAAACTAGATTTGAAGGTTGCTACAAGGATTTGAAGTTCGCACATGCTCAGCAGATACACTAATGTTAGCGATTGTGATGAAACTCATCTGAGGTAATCAACTCGTCACTTTCAAACTATCTTCCGAATTATAACGAGATCGGACAGACAGGCGATGAGAAAATAACGCTTGATGGATTTTACGTTTGGGCATGTGCAGTGTAAACTATCAATACTACTACTGATTGATGAAATTGATAGGGTACCATGTACCATCCTCAGCCTAATCCGTTCTTTCCCAGAAAGTGACATATAAATTGAATGGAAACTGTAGCAAATATGCTTGTTGCAAAGATTTCACTTTCGGGCAAGCGTAACAGCCAGGTACTCTTGATATAATCGTGATGGAATTGATTTGGGGTGATTACATTGTCTTTTTCTTACTGCTCTCCGAATTTGAGCGAGTTCGGACGAATAGAACGTGAGTAAATAATGATTGATGGAATTTACGTTTGTGCTTTAGTGTGTATTGAATTTTAAGCAATGAAACTGATTGGGTACCATTCACAGCCTAACCCGCACATTCCCCCGAAATTTCATAGTAATCGGATAATAAATGTAGAAGTTATACTTGTTGCAAGGATTTGTGGACACACAGAGATGGAACAAAAGTTGTTCAGAATGGTCTGAAACGTAGAGAGTGGAAATTTTTAGTTTGGAGGGGGAAAAAAATTCATCCATTTTTTCCACGGCTTATAACATTTTGAATGCAAATTTTTCAACTTTAGAAATAATAACGAGTTAAAAATGTGCCAAGTATGCACATTCAAAGTTGAAATACCATCACGAATCGTTTACATTAAGATTAAGTGTTGATTACATTATTACGACGAAAAGTATAGAACCAAACGTGAGTAGTGACTTTTATTGGTAGTGACTTTTATTGGTAAGCATAACATGTTGGTTTTTTTTAATTTATTTATTTATAATATATAATATAATAATCTCTAGACACATACAAACCTCCTCTGGACTTCTGATTTTATGCCTATTAGGTGCCATGGTAATGTTTATTGTATTGACCCATTTAATGGGGTACATTTCACCTTCTTTCCACCCCTCTAACTCTTTACTGCGATTTTACACAATTTTTTTACGGCGACGAGGTAACAGTGTGAGGGCTCCTTCTTGCTATTATACAGGTTGATGGGGTGATTTTGAATATCGAGTTTTTACTGTAGTTTAACGACCGACAATAGGACGTATGGATATAAGGAAGTTGGGAGCCATAATCTTAGTGGATCTACTCACAGTAGTAGTGGATCAACACTGTCCAGGCTTTTTGATTTTGTTGAAAAACAAAAATTAAAATAAGAAAAGACAATTTCTATGTTTTATTTTTACAAGGTCTGGCTTTATAGAACGGGGTTACATTGTGTTTTCTGATCGAATCGGTTGATTTAATTGCCAAAAAAACGCTCCGTTCCAAAGGAACCCCAGAAGACAAGATAACATTGGTACAAGTTTTAATTGTTCCCATCTTAATTAGAGATCGCAAAACTTACTTTTGTACCGCCATTTCGTAGATGAAATCTATAGCTTTCTTTAGGTAAAAAGAATTTCAGAATATCTTCGAAATTAAGAAATATTCAGTTGCAACTACTCCACAACTGTATCAAAGAATCCCCGGTTTATGGGATCAATTGATTGATGAAACCTCGTACTTAACTTTGTACGATTGTTTTCGAATGATATTTCACAGATAAGAGAAGAATGAGGAATGAAAAATCTTGTTTTTATACATACGGGATGGCTACTAATAGAATATATTAAAACTTTGGGAAGTGGGTTCTAAAATCAAACGAAACAAAAAGTTTTTCTTGACCTTGTTTTGATTCTCAACTCCAAGGGAGTAAATTCAAGTTTTGTATTTATCGAAAAAAAAAAAAAGGGAAAAAAAAACGCGTTTATGCTCGTAAATACTCATAAATTATCTGGAATAAAAATTCTTTGTTTTTGCTTTTGAGTCTACATATAGGTAGCGGAAGCATTATTTTCACTTTCGAGAGACGAAAATTTTTATTTTCCATCCAAATGTCTACTCTCATTTTACGTTTTATACTATTTTGAACAATCTATTTCCGTGTCCGGTTTGTCTTGTGTCCAAAAATCCTTGTAACAAGCCTAATCTCCACAGTTTACATCCGGTTTTGGTGGAATTTTCAGAGAATGTGCGTGTTAGGGTGGAAGTGGTCCTCTAATCCCGACTTTACTCTGCTCTTGAGCAAATGTAAATTTCATCAAGCATAATTTTCTTACACCTTAGTCTTCCGATCTCACTGAAAATCGAAAGATAGTTGGGAGAGGAAGATTTAAGCGTACCGAACGTAAGAGTGGTATCCTTACCGGATACGCGACTTCCCAAAGTGGTCGCAAGGGAATTCATAGAGAGAAATATAAGCTGAGCGGAGCAGTGGACTGACCGAGCTGAAATGTATGGTCTTACCAGCAATCTGCTATTAATGGATGGCGAGATACTGAGAGCAGATTCAGAGCAGCTGCTGGATCGGTATAAAGAAGAGTGCCAAAATACCGCGATTCAGAGGGCAAATACTTCCGAGAGATTCACTTTGTATCGCGAGCTAAACCCTCAAATCAAGGCAGCTAGTCTGGTGAATATGAACACTATCGACTCATATGGAGGAAGATGGTTGTTCATACTCAGGGGAGAGCTACTCAACTTGAACGTCAAACCACGAGACAGCACGGTGTGAAGAATGCTCAATCTGCAATATGCACGCACGTGAAGACACGTACCATTTTCTTTGCTGTTGCCCTGTGCTATCAGAGTTTCGAATGACTGCATTCAACCAACTAACCTTAACACGTGATGAGGCAATACTTGCTATGGATGGTGAGAGATGGCATCAGGCAGTCATATTCTGCATTTGGCGTGGATGTACCGCACAATGATGAGTAGGGAATTTAACTTTTAAACAAGAGACATCCTAGTATGCAAACAAGTATAACGTTTATTTTTATAAGGCCAATATTCCATGCAGATGATTTTAAAAAATCCAAGTCGAAGTTTGTTTATTTATATACAACATATATTTATATACATACATCCATGTTCGAGAGATATTCCATGAGACGTGTGATCTACGAGAACCTTGCGTCTGGCGTCGTGCCTTTGCCAATGGCATGAGTTTTGAAACGAGGAGATTTCAAACGCAACGTACGAGACGATCGAAAACGCCTCGTGTGCGGAACCACCCCTGACTATGAAGATGTGGTGTGGAGGGGAGAGTTGTCAAGTTTCAAATCGCGTCGTGGACGAGTGTCGATCCGTGTGCGGTCGGCCTAAGTTCGACATCCACAAGTGAGGAACCCCTTGAAAAGTACTTATGGAAACCCTAGACGTAACCGAACTAGCTCTTGAAACCCCGCCGTCTTGAACCCGACCACTCGGCCTTCGAAAGCTGAACTTGGCCAAACTTGAGATAAACGTCTTCTAGCGAGTTTTCGTAGAAAAAGAAGCTATTGCAATGGCTCCAAAAATTTTAAAATCAATATTTTCATAATTGAAATAAATGAATATATATATATATTCAGGATTGTTGAATGACCAGTCTAGTCTTGAGTTTTATGTTCTAGACTGGTCATTCAACAATCCTGAATTTATAATCTCACTAGTCACAGAAACATCAAAAAAAAAAAAAAATATATATATATATATATATATATATATATATATATATATATATGTTGTGTGCTTCCAGACGATAACTCTCCTTAGCATTGAGATAATAATCTCGTTCTTGCTCCAAAAACGCGAACTTTCCAAACAAAAGGGCGACTTCGTTGGCCAGCATTTTTTGAGCACATTAAATTAGTCAAATTGAAAAGTAAAAGGGCTATCACTAAAAATAACAAAAAACGGCTAAAACTGTTAAATATATATTTTTTAGCAGAATATTGCTCAAATAAAGTTTATTAACTATAAAATAGAGCATTAAAAAATTTGTGTACAAAATTATACTGAAAAATGTACAAAATTTAATTAAAATGAGGTAAAAAATCGATAAGAACTGCGAAAAAGTTAAAAATTCGAAATCTCTTTTTGAATAGCAGATTATTATTTAGAACGAGTTTTTCCATAAAATTGGTAGTTAACAACTTCTTTTTACTCAAAGTCCTCAATTTTCAAAGCAATGTAACATAAAATTGTACCTACGATAAATAATTTACGAAAATTCGCTCATACGATCATGCTGCATCATTGGAATCTAAGTGGTGGTTTATGAGTTTATAGCCAGTCCGCTACCGGTGAAGTGAGAAGTTGTCACCGTAATTCCTCTTCTAACATAACATCGAATGGCGTTTCATCGAGGAAAAACAAAACCCACAATGAAGTGACGATTTGTCGGCTTTTCCGTCATTTGGCGTGTTTCCTTTCCTATCAATGCGTTTCTATTTTCTAATCATGTCCAAGCATATCAGTATGTTCCGCACCGCCTTCGAAAGAGCTATGTAGTGTATAGAATACGCTTTTTTTCAGTATCTTTTCGAATCATATTTGTATTTATTTATTTTAAAATAAATTTTACTCTGATAAAAATCATAAATTTAACCATTTTCAGCGATTTTGTAATTATATTTTTGAAATTTGACCAATTTAATGTGCTAAAAAATTGTTTGCCAACAAACTCATCCTTTCGTTTGGAAAACTTGATTTTTTGGCGTAAGAACGGGATTTTTATCTCAATTCTTAGGAGAGCTGTTGTCTGGAATGACACACACATATAGGTATATGAAAAAGCGATAACTTCAGGAATCGTTTCAGAATGCCTCAAAACGGATGTCAATGAAGATGTTTCGATTTTAAAACTTTTTGAGCCATTGCATTTGCTACGAAAATTCGCTAAAATGTAAAAAATTCTTTGGTTTGGTGTTCTTCGAATCGGAGAAATGTACGCTTATGACTGAATGGACTGACAAGGCAGAATTACATGTCGGGGAAAAGTTATTTTGTTGTAGAGAAAGTGACATAAAAATATAGGGTAAAAACATCAATAGCAACTACGAAATTCACCATGAGCTATTGGGTTGCTTGGTTCATCAGGTTGGATCCAACAATGCTGCGATTCAGTGCGCTCAGACGGGCACAAAGAGCCATCAACATTTATAGCATCAATATAAATTGATCTCGGGTTCCCATTAGTATGTGTCACTAGGTCACCTACTACTTTTTAATATCCCCTCATATCACACCATAATGTGTCCGTTACGATGGACATATGTCCATCCACCGTTCGAGTTGAGAGTTTTGGTAGATACGTGAATAGCAGATCAGAAATTTGATGACAACGGCAGGGAAATGGAGAGTGCACATGCTCTATGAGTACCCAGTTCACGTGTTACCTAGGGATATGCTGCGAATCTGCAGTCCAAAACAACAACGGTTTTGTGACACTAACACAAGCTTAAGTTAGGGTATATAACGATGTCCTGAAAATAATGATCTCTCTGATCCAATCTTCATTACTTTCTGGTCCATCCAATCGATGGTCGTATTAATTACCACTCATTGTGTATTGAAAGTATGTACAAACTAGATCAATTTCCTCATCTTGTCAATAAATAGGAGTTGACCATAGATCAGCTTATAAGTATCTACCTTCTTCTCTGTATGATGAATGCATTCCTACCAATCCTGAAATGATTATATAATCATCATTATAAAACATTAATATATATATATATATATATATATATATATATATATATATATATATATATATATATATATATATATATTAGTCCAGTCATGCAGCATGACCCCATGAAACGTGGAATATAAAAAGTCCAGTCATGCAGCATGACCCCATGAGCGATTTATTTTTTATTTTTTTAACAAGCACCTACTACCTACGTTTTAAACAGCATGGTTCTAGGTTTGGTTATGCAGGGATACTGCCATAAGAGTAGTTCAATCTGAATTTGGACAATGTTTCATGCAAATATTACCGATTTTTACAACTAGCGAACGGCATTATTTCGATTTTTGACTGATTTTTCAACTTTGAAATTTTGGAAAACTTGATACATATTCTTATAGGCAATTTTACGCTGATTCCGAATATACCACATGTTAGTATGCTGAAAAAATTATTTCGCACAACAAATCGCAAAAAACAGGCTATTTTGAAATTTTTGACTACATTTTTGAAAATGTCAACCCGAAGATGTAATCCGATCATGCTGGCCAACGAACTTGAACTTTCGTTTTGTGTCCTTAACATTTTAAAATTTGTTTGAAGTTTCTAGCACAATTCTACGGACAGTTATCGTCTGGAATGACACATACATACATACACACATATATACATATATACATACATACATACATTAAAAAAAATGCGTTAAACTTCAGAATATGATTCAGAATAGCCTGAAACGGATTTCTGCATAAATGTTTTTCAAAAATTCACATTCTACAAATTTTGAGGCGAGAGCAATAGCTTAATTTTCTTCAAAAATTCGCTAAAAGAATTCTAGTTCTTTCCTTTCACCGAGGTACTTTTAATTTTCTTGATGTTTTGCTCACGCTTATTAAGGAGTGAAGGATTAAAGTATTGAATTCGCTTGACTTGAGTTCAGAAGGACGAAACAGAAAAACAAATAATACAGCACGAAATAATATGGTGTGAGAGAGGGCAAAATAATAATAGTGAAATAGGCGTAGCTCATTGGTGAAAAAGAAGAAAAAAAAGCTGAAAATTTCATAAAAATCGGTCCATTAGTTTTGGAGTTTCATCACGGGTGTCAAAGAACTTAAGTTTTACGCGAACAAAACAGTTATTTCTCAAACAATCATGATGAAATTTATTGGGAACATTCATGATATTCATATAATTATGACTACTGTCCGATTTTGACGAAATCCGACGTGTAGATCGTGGGGATTCGACGTTATAAGAAGCTCACGTTTGTGCATGCACACATTATCGATCCGACAGCAATGAAATTGATAGGGAACCACTTAGGAGCTAACCCACATGATCCCTGAAATCGCATCACAATCGGTCCATTTGCATCGGAGTTCCACGTGTTTCAATGAAATTTCGCGCGAGCACAACAGTTATTTCTCAACTAATCACGATATAACTAATAGGGCAACATGCAGAAATGTATGCCCAACTACCCTCCGAGTCTGAACGAAATCGGACTGATAGATCGTGACAAATCGACGTTAAAAATGAATTCTCGTTTGCGCATGCGTACGCGCCATTATTTTGAAGTTCATTGGGGACCATCCAGGACCTAACCCGCACAATCCCTGAAAATTTCATCAAAATCAGACTAAAACTTACTGTAATGTCAAAGGGCTTGTCAAGGAACATTCAGACAGACAGACACGGAAACTAAACTGAAGATGTACTGATTCAAGTTGTTCTTTAATTTTATTTTGTAAGCTTTCTGTCAATAAGTTTCTTCTCTCACTCTCTCTGATCAGCAAGCATATGCCCATTATTGCTTCCGAGTCTTCCTACATTTTTAGTTTCTGGAGACACAGTTTTTCTGCCAAAATCAATATTTTCACTCGCATTTTTCCATTTTAGACCTTTCTGAACATACCCCCCCCCCCCCCCCCCCCCCCCCCCCCTCCGCCTATTTCTACGTAGATCTCAAATATGACATTTTCGCACACATACAGCACATGCGCATACATAGGCAATACATGCGTAGTGCGCTCTAACTTTATTTTAAATAAGTAGGAATCCCCATTTTGTATTGCTTATTCGCATTTTACATGAAATTTCATGAAGAAATTACCCATCACTGTTTTTTTTAGTGCTCAAAAATGGGCGCAACTCTGTATTAAAACTGCTCAGTTCCGCTCTAAAAGTGCGAAAATTGTGAAATGATGAATTTTTTATGATAGTGAAATGCCACATGAGATACACGATTTTTTAAATATTTTTTTTCACGCTAAATCACGTGATGATATTCATTAATTGATGTTTGCAACACCAACTTGGAAAAATTTCGAAAAAAAAAAGAAAAAAAAAAAAAAAAATAGTTCGCTTTGCGCTGTGTGAAACTGGGTGAGGACAAGTGTTGGTTTTCCCAGGTTGGTGTTGCAAATATCAATAAATCAACATCATTACGTGATTGAGCGTGAAAAAAATATCCCAAAATCATGTATTACATTCATGTGGTAATTAATATCTTCAAAAATTCATTTTTCACAAATTTGACACTTTTAGAGCGGAATTGCACCGTTTAGCGTAGATTCGCGCACGCAAAAAAATCGAGTGGTGTGTCATTTCTTCATAAAATTTGACGCAGAATTCGAATCAGAAATAAAAGATGCGGGTTCCTATTTAAAATAACAAAGTTATTGTGCACTGAACACGTTTTGCGTATGCGCATGTGCTCTACAATTTCATATTTTACATCTACAGAAAAAATAAGGGAGGGTTGCCGTGTGAACTTTTCTTCTAACCCGTGTATTAAGGAAGTTAGGTAGTGGGACACCCTGCTTAAATATGTGTGTGTTAGTGTTAAGTGTGTCTGCAAGTCCTCGCAGCATTCATAACATCTACAATTTCCTACAGATTTTGATGACAGTTTCAGGGAATGTGCGCGGGTTTTCTGTGCATGGTCCAATATCTATTTCATTACTCACAAATCAATACTTCATTCTGCGCACGCCTAAACGAAAAATCCATCATGCGTCATTTTTTCCGCGGCTTAATCATCTGATCTTGGTCAGCGTCAGAGGGAAAGGAAGGGTTTTATCATCCTATATCAACTTCATCATGATATTATGAGTTATAGCTGCTGCGCATGCGTTAACCTTAAATTCTTGTAACTACCAATACTTCTACAGTTTCGATCCGATTTCGATGACCTCCATCACTCCACAGCTACTTGTTGCTTTTGCGTATGCAAGAACATTACACATCATTTTCTTATTGTCTAATTGACCGATTTGCCTCAAATCGAAAAGGAACCCTCGATGTAATTTTTTAAGATTATTTGAATACTTCAACTCAATATTCATTTTCCAAAATTAATATTTGAATATTCTATGTACTGGTTATTTTAATGATCTATACATTCATGTTTGGATACGAGGAAGTTGTGTGCCACACCCAGCTTCACGGATGTTTTTTGTTCCGTATTAAATTGTAATTCAGCCTCCGCATGATATTGATGGAAAACAAGGAATAGCATTTTCTTACTCTAAATATATTGTATTTTCGCCACAAATAGACAGGATAAAGTTACCCGTGACCTCAAGGTCTCGTCGGCTAAGGGCGCCCTCCAGGCGGGCGGGTGCGTATCAATTTCCTCATGACCCGTTTTCTCCACGTTCCGATCGGGAAACAAAGTTCTTCAAAAAGCTCTACCTCAGATCATCCAGTGTTAATGAGAAATTTATAAATGTTCCAGTCATGCAGCATGACCGAATGATCGAATTTTCATAATTGCCGTATTGTATGTAGAATGGTTTTGAAATTTGAGCACTTTGAGAGCAAAGAAATTGTTTAGCCATCAACTTTAACGCTATAAAAACTTGATCAAAATAACGTTTGGCTACTCAAAAAATCATTTTGTATTTTTATCATTTGTTTGCAATGTTTATTGATTGTTTAGCCAGTAATTATGAAATTTAATTACATTTCCTACTTAATTTTGTGCATACTAATTTAAACATTACTAGTACATGATGAAAACTTGATCATCATGTTTTGATCATGATGTGTTCATGATTGACAACCTTTTTTGAGTAATCTCCTGCTAAAAACATTATAAATTTAACAAGTTTCAGCCGTCAATATATTATTTTGAACTATCCTTAACCGTGAATCTGTGTCTGTGGGATCTCGGGTCAATGGGCAACTTTTGTGTTTTGGGATTTCTAATTTCTGATCTGAAAATCGGATACTGCGCCCTTGAAAACCCTAGCGTGCAAAATTTCAGCTCAAAAATTTGAATGGTTCAAGATAAAAGCCAATAGGAAGAACTGAGTTGACGTAATATGTGGTTGTTGCTCTCGACATTATTTTTTTGCCGATGGAATAAAATATAATATTTTTTTAATCATCAATATCATCATTAATCATCAATATTAATATTTTAATAATCGATTTTTCCCGTCAGTGTTGTCTCACCAATCGGATTGATTGTGATATAATATGAGGACGTTCTCCATGAGCTTTTGCACTTGGATATTCGTAAGGGAATGGGTCCAGATGGAGTTCCTCCAATTCTGCTTAGGGAATGTGCGCCGAACCTTGCTTACCCATTAACATTTCTTTACAACTTGTCCCTGTTGTCTGGCCACTTTCCCATTCGATGGAAGACTTCCTACATCACCCCAGTCCCTAAATCTGGAGATAAGTCACTTGTCACACTTGAAAAATTGATCGTTGCTCAGCTCTCTATCAGGTCTGATCCATTCATTGTTGAGCAGCAGCACGGATTCGTTCGCGGTCGTTCAACCGTTACAAACCTCCTGCAGTTTCAGGATTATGCGATGAACGGTTTTCGGTATGATCGTCAGACGGACCTTGTTTCGACGGATTTTTCTAAAGCATTTGACAAGATATCCCATGGACACCTTCTTTCACTTCTGGAATCAATTGGAATATTTGGCTCACTGTTACGTTGGATTGAGTCCTTCCTCATCGAAAGACGGCTTTGTATCAGAGTGAGGGGGGGGCCGTATCTTCATCGTTCGTGGCATCATCTGGAGTTTCCCAGGGAAGCCGTATCGGGCCTTGGTTCTTCCTATTAGCGATCAACAGTGTTGTTGATTATCTTGGGCCTGATGTTCAGTATTTATTGTACGCAGACGATCTGAAATTGTACCGGCATGTCGAGTCTCTTCTTGACGGTGAAATCCTGCAACGGGTGGTGGTGGCTCGTTTGAGTGTTTGGTGCACTAAGAACAGTTTGCGACTTAACCCGCCTAAGTGCTCTGTAGTTTCGTTTCATCGCTCTGCTAGCACGTGCCAATTCCCATATATTCTGGAAGGCTCTCCTCTCTCTCGAGCGACCGAGACTATGGACCTGGGAGTCTTGTTCGATGACCGACTCTCTTTTTCTAGGCATATTGACACTGTGGCAAGCCATACCGTGCAAGCGTTAGGCTTTCTGAAGCGTCACACCCGCGAATTTACGGATATTAAGCCGATAGTTGTGCTTTATAAGGCATTGGTCCTCCCAAAACTGGAATATGCATCATCGGTGTGGAGGCCTTTTTATACAGTCCACCGGCATGCCCACGAGAGAGTACAGCATAAATTCCTGAGATACATCGGATTTAAGTTGGGAATTCCGTCCGACGAGATTAGTTATTCTTCCCTGATGGAGACCTGCAGAGCCCAACCACTGGACAAAAGAAGAATTCTTGCTGATTTGGTGTTCCTGCATAAGCTGCTCAATAATGAAATCAATTGCCCATCTCTACTTGCCTAGTTCCAGCTTTCCACTCCTAGTCTTACCAGTCGCCATCCCACCTTGTTTCACGTCCCGTTCTCAGCATCCAACTATTTAATGAATTCCCCCTTAAACAGTATCCGCCGTTCAGCCAATTTACTTCTCCACCTTCATCCCGATTTTGACTTTTTCAATAGTTCTGTATCCCAACTTAGATCCCTTGTATTATCATCCCCTGTTTTATTTTGATTTTAAATGCTTATCAAATTTCAATAGTATATATATATTTTTCTTCCATTTTTCATTCACTTGCCACACTGTTTTTTCTTGAAGTTCTGTAATATTATTATTATTATTTTTTTTCAACTCTGTATTATGTTTTTCCTTGTAAATTGGGCTTGCCCGTATTAATAATAAATAATATGTGAAACTGCCCTTTGTGCAACCAAAAATCCCCCCCCCCCCCTTCCCACCCATTTCCTACGTGTGCCCATCAATAAAGCTACCATCTCATCAAATACAAAGACATTAGTAACGACTTGATCTATTTTTTCGTAGAGTATCATTTTCGATTCTTTCATGATTTCAATCTGAACGCTTTGTGCGTTGCAAGTATTTTCTTACAGGCAGACGAACTGACAGTTTTTGGTACTGAAAATCTAAAATTCAACTATTTAAAAATCACGAACGAACACTTCAAACTCTCCAATTCAGTAGTTGGCTTAAGTCATTCAGAGATGATTCCAGTTCTGTGTATCAATCACACATCATCCTTACTAAGTTATGCCTGTGAAAAATGAGACTTCATCGTGGCATTAATACTTTCCGCTTTGAGATGAGATATTCGAGTGAAAGGTTATCCAATTGGTGGATGTAAATAATTAATTATTTAACGGTGAGGAATATCAATAGAAATACCATACCAAGCCGCTGATTCCTAATTATCGTTCTGGGAAAATGGGGAACATGTTCTCTTGAGAAATGATCTTGACGATGCGACCGTCTTATTACCAACTAAATGGGTCAGGGTTTCTACGACTGAGAACATAATCAAATCGTTTTGGTGGATTCTGAAAATCAAAAGATGATGGAATATTTTATCGGTAAGCGTTCTTTAATGTGACTACTCACCTCCTCAGGCGATATCTCCGACAGATACCGAAATTCTCATTTCGATTTGTAGGTCCCTTGTTATAAAAATTCCTAAATAACACAATCACTAAATTGTTTCTGGAATTCTGAAATACATGTCATAATGCTTGTTATCGCATACAATTTTTCTTAGGGTTAAATCACGATTGTTGCACCAGGCGTATCATGAGCCCCCCCCCCCCCCCCTCCCCTCCCGTGCTGAAATCATTATTCATATATATATATATATATATACTAGCCGCTCCGGCTCGCTTCGCTCGCCTCCACGTCCAGCCGGGGGGCAAGCCCCCCAAACCCCCCATTAAATTGCTCGCTTCGCTCGCAAAATGTGGCATGTAGGGAGTTTTGTTCGCTTCGCTCGCAAAGTGTGGCATGTAGGGAATGTTGCTCGCTTTGCTCGCAAACGGTAGATCCCTAAGGGTAAGTTTAACATGTGTAGGGGATGTTGCTCGCTTCGCTCGCAAACGGTAGATCTCTAAGGGTAGGTTTAACTTCTGTAGGGGATGCTGCTCGCTTCGCTCGCTTGAGGAAGTTATACTGCCCACCCAACTTGGCAGACGTTTTTTTCAGTTGGGAATTCTTACAAACAAATTAAATCTTATAAAACTACGTGGAACCACGAAAAGTTTATTCGGGGACGTCTAAAAAATAAAAACAAAAGTCTAAAATAGTGGACTACCCCTAACATTTAGGGGGATGAAAAATAGATGTTGGCCAATTCTCATAGATACCGGATAAGCACAAAAAATTTCATCAAAATCGGTCAAGCCGTTTCGGAGGAGTATGGCAACGAAAACTGTGACACGAGAATTTTATATATTAGATATATATAGGTTTAAAAAGTTCCAGTCATTCAGCATGTTCATTATGAGCGAATTTCCGTGGATTATCCTATTGTATGATGTTACAGTGATTTGAAATTTGAGCACTTTGAATTCAAAAAAATAGTTAATTACTGCTAATTATTATTAATAGTTAATAGTTAATTATTCGATTTTGTTTTGCAAGGTTTTGCATCTCAAAAAATAATCATTTTTGAATCAAAACCTTCATTTTTAACTTTAGGTTCTGATTTTATGTCGAATTTCATGAACAATTTGACAACTCTAACGATATTTTTGCATATCACGTAACCCATTCAGTGAGAGTGTGAAGTTGAGAGATCAGTTTTCTTTTTATTCGGAACTAAAGCCATACCTATGTAGTTACTTCATCTGGAAACTCAAGGCTTTCGAGAATGTGAAGTATAAATTCTGTAGAAATTATTACAAATGGGATGGGGGATAAATTCTGTTTAGTTGAACCTTGCACGTATACCATTTTCCTTCCCTATTACTTTCAGATTTAACTAATATGTTTTTTGGGTTGATCTCTAATGAACTTGAGATAATATTAATCATCATGAGGCTCCCTATTAAATTTCGACTTCCTAGAGAGAAAAGGAGAGAATTCAGCTTAATGAGCTGATCAAGGTGAAGCCCGTAATTTCATCCGTCGCTCGTAAACCTACTCTGTGCTCGATTTGTGAGATGTAAACATCGCTTTTCGAACGTCAACACTGATCCGCCACCGAATCAACTAAACGATCAATGAAAGGACCCCACGAGACGTCTATTTGAAGACGACAAAATGTGACAGGAAGACCGCCAAGACTAACGACGAGGAAAACAAAAATATTGCCTCACAGCGGAGTCGCTAACCCTTTCTTACCGGTTTATCGTATCAAAGCGGCAGGTCCTTACCTAATATTACCGATTTCATTCACTGTTATTTTTGCCCAGCAATTGCGAAAGAAAGAAAAATATAGTCTTCCGATCATGCAACTTAGCAATGTAAGCAAGTATTCAGAAAGCCGAGCAAACATTTATAACTTTACCATACGTGTATATGTATTTATTCCACCCGAACCGAGCCGTTGGTTACGTACATTTTAAACGCCAAATCTTCTTTTGGTGCTTTTTTTCAACATGGAACATGTTTTTGCCATAATAACCCGGCCAAAAATTAGGCAAAATTACCATTATGAGACGAAATTATAGTTATTTTTTAAAACTCTTTTTATTCAATTTATTATTATTATTATTTCATTTGTTTATTCAATTATTGATTATTTATTTGTTTTAAGACTCTACACTATATTCAATTCTTCTTTACCGTTGTAAAACATCAGGTAAGAGGCTGCTATCTGTGCAGGATGGATTCGTTATATATACTATCCTCAAAAACTGGGATTTAGGCAGCTCAATAACCACTTATTACTGCTTTGTGGTTTTACAAGGAGCTTTGCAACGGATAATCCTGAACTTATTTATAGGTGTCTATTGATAGATATCGTCAGCTGCACGACTTGTAACTTAATGTATTGATAAAATTTGAATAAAATTCTGTTAAGTTGATTATATTTAATCAACATGTTGACCTTCAACATGTTAAATTATTAAATATTAATAGCCAAATACAACGAAAAGAAATCTTATAAAAACCTGGAGGCTAAGTAAAAACAGAATAAACGATCATTAATGAATGAAAAGAAGTGGGGCTTCACGCTACCACTTCACCATGAATATTTTCATGAATGCATATTTTGCTTCTTAATAACTAAAATTATTGACGCTTTGCGTCCCTGCAGAAGGTTTAAAAATTGGGTTCCCTCCAAATTCAATATCTCCACTTGTTGCTTAAGTTTCAATACCTTTCAAACAATTTTTGTTGTGAGTCTGTTTATCGTTATGTGGTAATTTCTTGTCCCGAGACAAAACTTAAACTTTGGTTATGATGAATATTTGAGGGGGTTAGCCCTGACCAACTCAAGTTACATCGTCGTCGGACTAAGCATGACGTAGCATCAATTTTATTAAAATTGTCTAAATCAGGTGAATACCTATTGCACACGATCTATAACCTAAATCCGTTCAAGCCTGGAAGTTAGTTGAACGCGAACATATAATTCGTTGCGCCATAAGTAAATCGTATGTTTTGATACAATTTTCAGGAATTTAGCCACAGCTTCTAGGTTTCCTTTGATTTTCATCGCCGCTGGGCTAATATAAGAAATATTAGAGTGTGTGCTTATATATCTCTGATCTATTCATTCATCAGCTCTACCATAACTTTTATGTGGTTGCCAAGCCAGGTGGGTATCAATGGCAATGGCTGTGCGGATGTGCTTGCGAGGATAGTTATTGGTGATTACTCCATCGATATGTTGCCTATACGCATTGAGGATAAAATCTACATGCAACATAAAGCCAATTCCATCTGGCATGAGCAATGGCAGGGTGAGGTCACTGGCCTGCGTGGTGTCCTTCAGGACTTGTGCTCGGTGGGCCCATTCGTAACCCTACTTCCAAGGAGGGACGAAAAAGTGGTCAACCGGGTTGCCACTGGCCATACTCGTCTTACTCACAGCCACCTGCTTAGCGCAGAAGCTCAAGATGTTGTAATGGGGGGCGTGGGTGGGATCTGACTGTGACTTTAAGACAATTCTTATGACACATGAGCATTTTGGCTTTTTTAAATATGATTTCACTTGCCTAATTCGACTAGGTTTGATTTAATTGGACTAATTTGAGGGGAAACCATTGTAAGCGACGCTTTTCGCACTGATTCCTATTTAATTTCGCATTCTTGTGATTAAGTACCTATGTAAAAAACCCCCTTACAAACCCCTAAAAATGGGGGCCTAATAAATTTCGTTTTAGATATTTTTGAAAGGTATTGCTCGTTTTCCTCCTTTTCCATACTATTGGTAGTCAGTAACGTTTTAGAACTCAAAAATCGTCTTTATTTCGGATTGGTTCTCTTCCACGTTTTATTGATCATCAAATTCACGTTCAGTAAAAAATGTCTCGTTAACTGACTATTTTCAGTTACTTTAAAATCACCCATTGAAAATTCAGTAATATGGACTTTTTTTCGCCGAGATTGTTGAATAGTATTACGGAGAATCATTTCGAATAATACATGATCCCTCAAGACGTGGATGATTGATTCTATGAACACGCGCCAAAAACGAAAAAAGACGGGTGAACTAGATGACGGAAGGTACTTGAAATTCGCCTTTCCTTTAGAGAACGAACCAATTTATTTGGACTTCGTCATTTTCTTCCACAGTAGGCAGTGACAGACATTCAACTTGTGCGTCTTAATATTGATTCCATCTACTGAAACAGAATCATCTTTTACAGTTTCAATGTTTATTTCTTCACAATTTATTGTTTACACCTTGTAACTGTCGAATGAAACAAACTACTTCTTATCAGAAATGGATCAAATTCCATTTTCATTATTCTGTGGATTGATTTCTTTTCGCTTAATGCCATCTAGTATGAGCCTTAGGTACATCAGATTTTTTCGCAAGAGTTTGCCGTTGATTATATTGGCCCATTTACTCTGAGCGCGAATCTTTCGCAAACAGGGATTGTAAACGGTCACGAACAGCTTCTGTTCGTGCGCGGAGTTGCTCCGTCGACTTCGGTTTTCCGCGAGCGCTAGTGTTCACTGCGCGATAACAATTGTTTGGTTGGCCTTGCGCCAGCAGTGTAAACGCACCCTTCTTTTTGGCGTTTGCAAACGTTCTGCGCGGCGTGGTGCGGTGCGACCTGTTTGCGAACGTTGAGCGCTCAGTGTAAATGGGCCTTAAGAATCCAAGTCCAACACCAGGTTTGTTTTCACCAGTTACATGTCGAGAGGGTATATTTCAGGGTATATTACTAGTTTGAGTCCAAACCCATGAATTTGCGGGTTTTCTTGAATGATTTGAAAAGGAAGAAGAGAACAAAGGAAAAACATTTATCTTCCAACTTTTTCGCGCGACACAAAGTTTTTTTTTTTTTTTTTTTTTTTTTTTTTAGTTCTGCAACGAGTTTTGACTTTGTACTTCTCAAAAACCTGTAGAATGCCGATGAACCCTATAAATGTGGTTGCAAATGTAGGGCTCGAGCTAACGAGACATTTTGCCTTGTTTATAGCCTACTGAAGCTCCTTCACACAGGGTAATTACTGTGACCAGTGGGCGACAGAACTGTAGGTGCCAAAAATACCAAGTTTATTTCATTTTTGATTAGTCTATAAAAAACGGAGTCTATATAGTTAGAGTCGAATCATCGGAGGGAGCTCCATCATCCGTGCTGTGATTGGACTTCAAATTATAGGGTTCATACACGCCCACTTCCTGTAGCTATAATATTCATATATCTTGTGCTCCTTCGCTGAATTTCGTATTCAATGGAGAGTTTTGGCGATAGGCTCATTACAATTTCGGGCAGGTTGTTTAGCGAAGTTTTATAGCTAATAAACATTTATTGAAGATGCATCCAGGCTACACGCTTCACTTTTCAATAATCCTAGAAAATTTAATAATCTGAATTATTGAAAACGCTGATGCTATACAGTAAATCGCAAGAGCCATGAACTAAAGTTTTTTCCCAATCAAATTTCCGTAAAAAATGATGCGTGTGTGTGTGTGTGCCTGTGTTATTCCAAACTAACACTTTTGGATTGAGATTTTTTAAAATCCGTTATTTATCGAAAAAATCAAGCATTCCATAAGAAAGGGTGTGTTCATTGAATAGCTTTTTTTTAGTCCATCAAATTGGTCAAATTAATCAAAAATGCGTTTAAAAAATCACCAAAAATAGCAAAATAACGACTAAAAATCGTTGAATTTTCATTTTATTGAGGAATATTATTCGGTTCATCAAGTTTATCGACTACCTATAACTAGAAAATTCAAAAATGTAAGCTCTAAATTATGCTGAAAAATTAAATCAAATTTCATTAATATGTGCTAAAAAGTCGACAAAATCTTCTAAAAAATTAAAAAAATCGACATCTCTTTTTGAATGTCGATTATTATTCAAAATAATTTTGTTTAAACCATAAAATTGATTGTTAACAATTTCATTGTATACTCGAATTCCTGAAATAGCAAAAAAGTTTAACATGGAAATATAATATGATAATTTACGAAAATTCGCTCATACGATCATGATGCATGACTGGAACTTTTTTACCTTGCGTTTATCAAAACATATTGCGAGCAAAAAATTAATAATCATGAACAGAAATATTTACAATTGTACACATACAATTTTCATTGCTAGTTGAATATTGCTATGTCAGTTTATTTTAAATAAATGTTATAAATGAGTTTTGAATACTCGCAAGTGTCATATCGTTAGAATAGATGAATAGAATAGACGTTCGCCATTATGTTTTTTAACGTTATGAGCTGAAGTCTTGGCCATTAAGTACTTGTTCGCTTTCAGCTCGATCTTCCTCATAAAAGTTCGTTATTTGGTGAGCCATGTTCTCTTCTGTTCCACAGGCTCACAATTCGGACTGCGGTCTATCATAACGATATCGTAATTCATGTCATGATGCCGTGTGCTTATATATCCGTTCTATAATGAATTTCCACTATTCGTACATTTGTACATCCGAGTGTTGGTATTTGTTGTGTTGGTTTTGTATTTATCGGTAAATGCTTTCATGTCACTTCATCGCCCCAAAGTGGCTAAATATTTGTTTTTTGTTCTGTTGCAGCATCGAGCGGGACCGCCTGAGAGAACGGGAGAGGCAGGCGAGGGCGCAAATGTCCAGCGAGAGGGAGGATCCACCGGGTGGCGCCCCCCTCTTCGGAGCCCCTGTCAGGGTAAGTTCGCCTCAATTATTAATTAGGTACACCCCCCCTCCCTCCACCACCTTTTGCTACCTATCCTGTGAAAACATCGTCACATTGATTGGTGACCGGTTTTTTTATTGTTTTGGTATCTCGATGTACGGGTTCCGGTCAAGTGAGACAATTTTTAAGTTAACTGCTACCGTCTCAGGTAACACTCCATTCTAATTTTCCATGTCAACGGAGACGAGAGCAACAACACTCATGCATATAAACTTATATAGAACGTACCTTATTCTAAATTATGTCAGGATGAGGGTTCAGAAGCAGTGAACAGCATCCATCAGTGGACCGAAAATAGAGAATAAAACTCAACGAAACAAAGTCAACGCACATAAGCTTCACTTACAGGAAGATTAACCCTATACCCGTTGTAATAAACTCCCAGATCGTCTCATATGCAGATACAGACACGTAACTCGGCATGACTCTAGATGACAAGCTTCGGTGTTAGGATCACATAAAGAAACATGCGGAAACCCACATGATAGATGCCAGATCCATCCAGCAAATCAAAATTAGAGTCAAAAACCTTGAACAAGGAGATGCTTTCCTCCCTTATTCAAAACGCTGCAAATTATTTCACAAAGGTTTATTATTTTTTCAATTGAGTATGATCGTAGTTTTAGTTGGCGTACGTCATAAGGCCCGTCCAGACTCCTCGGCATGTCCTATTTCGATTTGCCACAACCTATACTTCTATAATTATATTATTTCTCGATTTGAGCTCCTATCTATTCAAATAATCATTGCCTTAATAATATCATTATCTAAGTACGTACGAAAAGTCGAGATTTCGTTATTGAATATGCGTAGGCAAAGCATTGGTATCAACACACAAATATGACCTAGAAAAAAACATATATTCATGCCTCGAAGGAACACGAAATTCGAAAGCAATACAAGTGTAGGAAGTTTTCCACGCCACCCTGGAGGTACTCCCTAGGTCTCGTTACCTGACGACCGGAGGTTCACGGCCCTTTTACGCTTACACTATCATATCACTCATATTTTTCCATCAATATTCATTTGAAAGTTGTGCATTTTGAAATGAGTGAATTTTGTCCTAACATGAGAATAATAATTATTAGGTTGTGCGGTTGTGGTCGTGCATGATCTGGTCCTAAAGTGTTCTGCTGCGAAGTCCTACTGCCCATTGTTATCCTAACCGTGGAATATTAGCTTGCGCAGTTGTCGTTGAGCAGGTTGGAGTTTTAACACGTCAGTCTAACACTCAAAGCTTCGAAAAAGACACTTTTTCGCCCGTTTTTGGCCCATAGCATCTATGCGAGTAAAGCGATCGGGATGATTAAACGTTAGGACCAACTAGAACCCAAATGGAGTCTATGTGCGAAAGAACGGGTTTTTTAAGCCAATTCTTGGGCCTTTTATGGCGCGAACGGCGAACGGCGGACGGACATTTCAAATTTGGATTCTACGCACCTTGAAACGTAAAGTGACAAAGTTTGAGGGGGGGTTATACAAATTTTTTGCTATACGATTACATAGGCTTATTATTGGAAATAATAAACCAAAAAAGCGAAGGAAACAAATCTCAAATTCAGGAAGATGTACAGGCTCATTGGAAGGAAATCCCAATTGTCCATATATAACCATGTGTTACTGTACGAACAAGTGAACAAACCCGTTTGGACTTATGGCTGCCCTTTAAGGGGTTGCATCAAGATGATCAACCTGAAATTGATGCAAACAGCACAGAACAAAATAATCAGTGGCATAGTTAATGATCCCTCAATTCAATACAGTCATCACAATAAACTATCAATTTCAAATTTACAAGTTGATAACACTGTGTAAACTAATTTGAAAAATGAATTCTTTCGAAGTTGAAAGTGATTGTGCTCGCATCACTTATCTTATTTGCTTTCAACTTAGAAAAATTACCCGGGTTCCTCAAAATATTTGCCTTTGAAGTCAGAAGTTTGCATTCTGTACGTTTAGGCGTTAACATATAAAACGTATATGTAGTAATACAATATGAATAAGTAGCACCTTTAGTTAACGTTTTTAAATTCAAAACACTTTTATATTTCTCTTGTTATAACAAAATAAAGTCAGACTTCTCTCAAAATAAATCAAATGGAGGTAAAAGTGCATCAAAAACTGCCAGCTGCATGTTTGCAACACCGCTTCACTGTTCCTGTGTTTGACATTTCCCGTTAACGATTTGCAATTAACTGAATAGATGGTTGTTTGAGGAAGCATTTTTCGTGTTTGAACCAAGTGACTATGTCATATTGGAAGGACAACGTTCGTACTCAGAACCAAAAGAATGATTACACCGTATTAACAACTATTCAGATCTCCTGATTAAACTAAACAAGCTCCTCTTCTCAAAAGCAAATATTGGTCAATAGGGATGTCATAGTCCACTCTATTTTGGTATAACGAGTAGATAAATTAGGTACCCTCTTTATAACCAGACACAAAAATCAAGTTGTATAGTATCATTAATTAGGTATTCCCTTACCTAACTATCCATTGATAGCATTGTCACATTGATTGGCCACTTGTTTTTTCTTGTTTACGTGTTTTTACGTACGTCAGTTTTATTACCAGAAGGGGAGGGAGAGAGCAAGTACTTTTGTGGCCGTATAGGAAATCAATTAAGTATCTGCCAAATAGATCTTGTGATCTGATCTTGTGACGTGGATCTTTTCAACGATATACAACGTATATAGGTCTTGTGACATGGATCTTTCCAACGATGTACACACGCATATAGATCTTGTGACGTGGACGTGGATCTGGTGACGTATACGCACCAAGGCTGAAAATTTCGCAAAATTCCGTTCATTTGGTGTATTTTTATTTATAGTTATGGTTGACAAGGAAACTCAAATGAGCTAAAATGGGTCTCAAACTATTCATTAGAATTATCTAAAGAAAATCGTTAGTACAAAACGGATTTTCTCTAATGAAGCATTCATTCGGTGCAGCATTACATTATTAATTTAGTTAAATTTAATTTATTTAAATTAATATATTAGTTAATTTCATGATTGCAATAAATTTATCGTAGAGTCCGCCCTTCGCCTTCCACCTCTCAACCGAGTTATCGAACTCATAGTTTGCTCAAGTGGCAAATGAGGTAGAATTTCACTGTATTTTCGGCGACCCAACTTCACTCTTCTTTCCACAACATATTATCAAATTTTTGTTAAATTCGACTCTGTATTTCGTTTCTATGAAAATTGAATGTAAATTGCGAAAACTCACCAACCACGCAATAGCAGATGACAGAGTTTCGGATGGCACAACTTCAGTATTATCTCACAACCTCTTATCTTATCGAGCCAACAGACAACCTGTGGCCTTGGGGGGTCTGCCTAAACCTCAACTTTTCAAAGACTTTCCCAGGTGATTGTTTTAGATCGTCATTGTTAAATTGAAGTTGACTCTTTTGTCATAAACTACACTCTTTTTCGATTTGAGTTTTCTGCTTTAAGGCTTTTCAACGATTTTACTGGTTGTGACGTAAGTCCGTGCAGCGTCCAGACAAAAAGGGATCAGCCGAAAATACGTAAAATCATTGGAAACTTGAATTAAGAGAGTATAGATGTCAACGTTTTATTTATTTATATCCATCTGAAGTTACAAAGAAAAAAAGATAAAATGGTTAACATAATAGAACACATATGACCGAGTTTCACACTTTTAATAACTAGTTTTACCCTTAAAAACACATGAAATTGAGCATACAAAATGAACTATCAATTTGTGAGTTAAAGTGTAAAACTCGGTTATAACGGAGTTGGGGAGATCTGCAAGTGTTACCATTCGATTCAGCGTGAAAAATTCGTAGAAACCGGCCCCAAACTCGCATTTTCATAGAGGGTAATTTTTCACTGAAACCCTCAATTTCGAAGAAAAAACCATGTTTTTTCAACATACGAACATACTTTTCTCCCCCAATTTGCAAAGTAAAAGTAAAATTGACTATACCGTTCAAAAGCTGACAGTTTGAGGAAGCGTTTTCCGAAGAGTGCACGCCGAAAAATCTCCAAACCGGTAACAGAAAAACGGGTGAAAAAACTTCGATTTTAAATATTTTTTCTAATATTGTAGTTTGGCCTTTTTTTTAAACCAATTAAAGCTAACTTAAACAACTTTACTTTATATCAGGGTTTTGGGAATTTTAACGGTCTTTCCAGAGGAGTTCTTAGTTTTGAGTTTGCTGTGATTCTTGGGGGAGTAAAGGCCGTTTTAATGCCATAAGGTACAAAAAACGAAAAAATCTTAAAAATTGAATAACTTGAAAACAAAGCGCTTAAAAAGAAATATCTATGAACAACTTTCGATCAGAAATGAGCTCTAGAATCGATTCCTTGTTATTATCCCATAATTTCCGTAGACACCATATATACGGGTATATATGAAAAATCAAAATTTGTAGAATGTGAATTTTTGAAAAACATTTATGCAGAAATCCGTTTCAGGCTATTCTGAATCATATTCTGAAGTTTAACGCATTTTTTTTAATGTATGTATGTATGTATATATGTATATATGTGTGTATGTATGTATGTGTCATTCCAGACGATAACTGTCCGTAGAATTGTGCTAGAAACTTCAAACAAATTTTAAAATGTTAAGGACACAAAACGAAAGTTCAAGTTCGTTGGCCAGCATGATCGGATTACATCTTCGGGTTGAAAGTTTCAAAAATGTAATCAAAAATTTCAAAATAGCCTGTTTTTTGCGATTTGTTGTGCGAAATAATTTTTTCAGCATACTAACATGTGGTATATTCGGAATCAGCGTAAAATTTCCAATATGTATCAAGTTTTCAAAAATTTCAAAGTTGTAAAATCAGTCAAAAATCGATATAATGCCGTTCGCTAGTTGTAAAAATCTACTCGATCAATAGCGACTGAAATGTCGAAGATTTCTTCAAAAATTCGCTCATGGGGTCATGCTGCATGACTGCACTTTTTTAACCTACGTCCGTTCACCTATAAACTTGTTATTTTCCAGCATTGTGATGAGTTGACAATTTTTCGGTGTAATATGTGGGAATAATCTTCTGCTGATGAATACAGACAAGAAAAAAGCATTCAGCGTAGAAGACGCCAAAGATTTTATCGGCCACGAATAACCGCTCATTTCATGGGTAGTTTTAAGGTTAACGAGAAATTTAGGATCTCTTCCGAGACTCTTGAAAGATTCAAATGGCGCGTGACCCTGTGCAATTTTTCCTGATCGGGTATTGAGGATCTCCCAATCATTGAAGAACAAAGTGAAGATAATTTCGAAGTTACACATGACATTCCTAACCCAGCAGCATTAAGACTTGATGAATTGATTAATCATTTCCGCTGAATGAAGAGGTAAAATGCCTGCCGTCAGAATAAGTTGAAATCAAATACACACTTTTTCCACTTTTCAGTTTATAATTTGTCTGTCTTCCAATCATTACACTTAGTCATGTAGGATAAACATCCTATCGTGTACTTAGATCCGTTTTCACATACGAACTAAATCACTCGCGACGAAGTTGTGGAAACCCATTATAAAACGGAAGTTAGTGAAAAACGTTGTCTATTTCCACGAAAAATAAAGAGTTACAATGTTAAATCGATTTCGACGGTTAGGCCATCATCAGTAACAAACAATAACTGAAGACACATTAGAAAGGACACAGCTTATATAGAGACAGGTGAAGGGAGATTAAATCCCATTGGTCGAGAGAAAGGAAAGGGGGCAGGAGGTACAACCAATCAAGTGCATACAAAGTGAAAGGAAGATTGAATCCCATTGGTCGAGAGAAATGAAAGGGGCAAGAGGTACAACCAATTAAGTGCATACAAAGTGAAAGGGGGATTATAGCTAATCAGATGAAGTGAAAGGGGGGAATAACTAAATAGGGTTTCAACAGTGTGAAGGGATAATTCCAAGGTTTACAGAAACGGACCTCTCAGTGGTGAAATATATTGAGGTATATCCTCATTTAAACATTTACCAGACCTGTCACTTTTGATAATTTCGAATTTTTCAAGTACATTCAACATACCTCCCTTTGGGCAAAAATGAAGAAATTCTACAAACTGTCTGTCTGTCAAATCAAAATTGTAACTATGATTAGATTCCTTAAGATGTTTTGCAAATGTAGACTTACCCTTATTTTCCCTGAAATCCTCCATATGCTCGTCTATCCTTTCCCTAAATTTCCTACCAGTCTGACCGCAATATTCGTAGCCACAAGAACATTTTAATTTATAAACTCCACTTTTATCCTGCACACTAATTTTATCCTTAACGGATCCTAGTAATGTTTTAAGACTATTTTTATTTTTAAAACCTACTTTATAACCTCTCGATGATAGAATTTTTCTAGAATTTTTTTAGAACGTTTTCACATTATGATTCGCTGACAAAACTTCAATTTCGGCATCCCGCTTGACGTTGTTCATTTCGTTAGTTCCTACACGCCATTTTTCTTTTCGGCTACTCTTGTAAACTTAGCTTTTACAAGTGTAACTTTTCTGCACTTGTACTCGTTTTGGTGAAACACTTGTTCTAGTTTACCGTGCATTACAAGTACCTGTACTTGTTAACTTGTACACTCGTAACTTGTTTTATAAAATGGGCCCCAGGGTAAAGCAGAGCCCGTTAAACAATAATAATCGCCTGAATTCGATGAATCGACAAAAAGAATACCGCACGAGATCCTGGAATAAACCAGGAGGCGGTAGCTGGGAACCGCAGGCGTGGGTCGTGTCGTGAATGCCCTCAGATACAGGAGATTCACCTCCAACCCCCAACCGCCTCCGCAGCCACATTGCCGCCTCCGCCGCCCCCATTGCCGCCTCCGCCGCCCCCATCGTAGTTCTCGTCCCCCGCACCGGGCGCCACCGGAGGCGCCGTCACTGTCTTCAAGACCCCAAGCGATTCGAAGAAACCCCTCGTTCTAAGGATAGGCCTTTTTCAAAGAACACCTTTCCGGCTGATTCGTATATACATCTCACCAAATGAAATGAATCCATCAGTATAAGTTCCAGTCATGCAGCATGATCGTATGAGCGAATTTTCATAATCTATCTATCGTATTTTAATACGAATTTGAGCAATTTCAGTAGAAAGAAATAGTTGAAAACCAATTTTATGGTAAAATAAACTCTTGCTAAATAAAGATCGGCGATTCAATAGAGATTTTGGATTTTTTTTCTTCAGTTTTTATACATTTTTTAATCAAATATTGATCAAATTTAAGTACCTAGGTATTTTGCATAATTTTGAGCACAATTTTTTTAATGTCCTATTTAATCGTTGTCAATTTAGTTTTGACTAAAATTCTGCGAAAAATATGAATTTAACGATTTTTATCTGTTAGTAGCCATTTCTACTGATTTTTCAAAGTAATTTTTCGAAATTTGACCAATTTTATGTACTCAAAAATTGTTGGCCAACAAACTCATCCTTTCTTTTGGAATGCTTGATTTTTTTGGCGCAAGAGCGGTATTTTTATCTCAGTCCTAAGGAGAGAGATATAAGTTTCTGGTTTTTGCTGTTGGGGGGGTTGTTTTTTGAACATAATAGGTGTGGGAAGTTAAAGTACTCGTAACAGAGGTTAATTAACAACAGTTTCATATTCTGTGGGAGTGAAAACGCTTATTCCCAATTTCCATCAAACATGTTTTTGTTCAGTTTTGACAGTAAAGTATTCTAGTTTAAGGATATTCGAGATTTTTATTTTTCCGCTTTCAACCACTTTGGCAGTAGAAGCAATCGACTAGGGGTAGTCTAAATTTCTATTAATTACATTTTGGGTGTGATTGACTACTGTGCCATTTGTGTTGACTACTGACTATAATTGACTACTGTGTAAAACTTGAAAGGATGGTAAAACATCTTTTAATTTGAGTTATAATAAACGGAATTCCATATTTTTAATCGATGTAAAATCTTATCTCATTTGGACAAATAACAATTACGATTTTTTTCGTGAATACTATTTCAAAAAAACCCAGTCATGCTTCGATTTGGTTGCTACCTTCCGCATTTAGTGAACTCCTCGAACTGATAGAGAAATTGGAGAAGTTTACTAAAAGCGGTAGTCAAGTTTATTAGGTCAGAGTAACTTTTGTAGGTTGGGCAAAGACAGTAGTTTGTCGAGTTAAGTGTACGTTCTTTCGCTAAACTGTTTCTCTTAAGCCCTCGATTCGGTTTCGATGGTGCTTCAAAGTTCTTTAGTCGGGAAAACAACGTTCTCTTGGATTTAAACACTTAGTTCCATAGATTTACTCGTTTTATTATGCAGTGCAATGACACCACATATATCTATGTACCAACAACGTGTGAAATGATTACTTACGTGTACACCCGTTCGTTCATGTAAGAACAATTAACATTATTAGGAAATATAATGGGATAGTAAGTTGATCGCATTAATAGTAGTGGGAATTCTACAGCTTGTGATTGGATTATGTTCCCTCAACTTGTCAACAACAGTAAATTTTAGCTAGTTAATGTGGTTATTTTGTTCATGACGCTTTTAGCGAATTTTCGTAGAAAATGAAGCTATTGCAATGATCTTAAAAAAGTTTAAAATCAAAATTTTTGAAAATTTTCTTCATTGAAATCTGGTTAGAGACATTCCGGAACGAATTTATATATTAATAAAATCGTATTGTATGTCTTTCGATACATTGATTAGATTCATGAAATTTTGCGTTTCTTTTCTGTTTCATGCTTTTTGTAGACGATTGGTACCATTTTGTCAATTTTTTTCAGTCTGTCTGTCTGTCCGTATGTTCAAGTCAACCTCTGCAACGCACGAGTGAACCAGCTAGTATATTGAACAGGAAAAAAAATCACGTTAAAAATGATGAGGTGCGCGTCAGTCTCCTATCTGATAACATATGCCCTTTTACGTCTCATTTCCAGCACATTTCTCTTCTCTTTGACTGCATTTTACTGCAATCTACCGGTTGTTTACGAAACCAAAACTGTTTCCTTCCCGTTCGTCAGTTAACATAGGCCATTATTTGTGAAGAAAAAAAAAAAAAAAAAAAAAAAAAAAAAAAAATCGTAATTAGCGAATTTTCGAAGAAAATGAAGGTATTGCGATTGCTCGGAACATTTTAAAATCAAAACTTTTGAAATTTTGCTTCATTTAAATCCGTTTTGAGTAGAAATAATGCATGAGTTAGGATGGTCATTGGTCGTTTATCCAATTTGATTTTTCTATCTCGGATATCGTATATTGTCGGGATGATTGTTTTGTCTGTTATGTTCCACTAGGTAGAACCATTGCGGATTGTGGAGGTTGAACCGAAAGGGTGTGCCTTTAAGAAGATATTCGTGTGTATAACTGGCAACACAATGGTCGTGCCGGGGTAGGAAGTAGCTAGTTGTCGAGCGATTGTCCGTCAATGTTAGCCAACTATAGGATCAATCTCTTTGAACCAATGCACTCGGATTCACCAGATAGCGTAATAGATGATGCAGGGTCACCGTTATGTATATATTATCTTCCAAAGACTAGAGTGAATGGAATAATATGAGATTGGCAACACAAATAATAATATGTGATATAAAATTATAGTGATACTTATAACAGTGATAAATACTTTTTAGAGGGATGTTTACTAAAATGTTTAAGGTTGGTTTCGGTATCTGAAACAATAACTCTTTCCGGCAGAAAATCAATCTTTCTTGATTTATAGTAAGGTATGTATAGAATGGTCTTAATGTAAAAAATTTAGCTCCATTCAAGATTTTCGTGAGGAGAGTGAAAGTTTTGATTGTGGTCCCATCTCAGTAATTCGAGAAACACTTGGTTTGTATTCACTGGCCTTGTGTTTTTGTCTTTCTGGATAATTTGACGTTAAGTGACGTTGGCTGCATGGACGGTTGATCGAGCTATGGTTTCTACGTTTTAATTACTTATTAATGTTCGAATGCAGCTACTGTTGGTTTGGTTGACTGGGCATTATGGAGGTATAAGAGTTGACTCAATTTGGTACTGCATCTACACGAACATTTACTTTGAAAATTCCGGGTTCGAAAACAGTCAACGCTTATACATAGCTCATTAAAGAATGGCTCAACATTACCCGGAATCTGACTAACTGGGACGAGGTAATGAATAACTTCAAGCTAAATCGTCAGAAAAAAATTATCATCTTCCAAAATCATAATTCCTGCTTGCATTTGGCGATTCAGAGGTTACTGATCAACTTTAGTTCCGTGTATACCTATTTGTGGTGAACCCTTGTCACGCCTGGAACTATAACAAGCACGATATAGTCCGGACGTAATTTATTACTTATAGTAATCGGACGTTTTAGTCCGATTTTGATTAACTTCTCTGGGATTTTTAATGGGTGGTATGCATAAAAAAAGGTGCTGAAGTTAGAAACGTTAAATTATTAATAATGTTATCCATACGACATCCGTATCAAGTCGAACTTCTGTGTCCTCTGTGATTCATGGGTGGTGGGAGGGGCACCCCGCCCCTCCTCAAACTACGCCACTCTAAATTACATAACTGCAGATGTCACAGTAAGTACAAAAGCAGAATAGCACGATAATTATAGTAAATCTATCCCAAACCCTACCTCACATGCTCTGCAGTTCCACACAATCTT
Organism: Adelphocoris suturalis; assembly: GCA_030762985.1. Classification (NCBI taxonomy): domain Eukaryota; kingdom Metazoa; phylum Arthropoda; class Insecta; order Hemiptera; family Miridae; genus Adelphocoris; species Adelphocoris suturalis. Next base: position 24,127,210 of record CM061051.1, read on the forward strand.
TGATATTCAGTTATTGGTCGAGTAGGGTTGTGTAGTGTGCGGGGACAGTAGCATAATTTGCCGCCGCCAGGACGTGAAGCGTTTAGCGCTAACCCCCAAGACGGCGTTGACCTTGAATCCGAGCACCCAACCCACCTCGTAATCGATTGAAGTTCTCATCGAACCGTTTTCAACAAGCCTCTTTGGTATCGTTGCAATCAAACAACCAGTTCTTCGCTCGTGGTGATTAATTTTGGTTTATTATTTTCAATAACGAACCTTCGTAATCGTCCGAAAAAAACAATTTCTCAACATACCTCCTCCACCCTATTCCCCTCAAAATGTGTTGGTTTACGAGTCATCATACCGACGTAAATTGCTTTCCCCCTCCAACGTTCCGACACTTTTCCGCATCGTAATTTTATTTTATTATTCTGATTATGAACCTTTATAATCGACTAAGAAAATACAAATTTCAACCTCCCCATCAAAATTTAGCTGGTTCACGGTTGAAGATACTCAGATTCCAAAAATCGAATTAAAAAAAAGTCGGTCCGTCTGTGAGCGCACAATGGTGCCAAACCCTCCAAAAATGGCAAAAATCGCTTACCGTCGGGATTTTCGCACGAAACTTGTAACAGCCATGTTTTTGGGACGCAGAATCCAAATCTGAAGTCAGACATTGTTTTAAAAAAAAGTTGAAACATCGTTTTTCATGAATCTTATTCGTTTTAGCGAGTTTTTAATATAACATATTACAATTTTTGTAATTGAAAGTATCTCTTCTCCCCTTTTCTTAATCTTTGCTGTTTCAATGTGCAACGATTTCTGCAGCGAATTTTTTGAAACACTTTCCAATTGAAATCCGAAAATTTAAGAGAGAAACGAAAAATTTAGTGATAAAATGTGCTCAAAAATAGTTTTAAATTGCAAAAATTCTTAACGCGCTCATTTTGGGTTGATTATCAATCTAAAAAAAATTTAAATTTGGTGAATGTGATTGGTTAAGGCATTCCAATCAAGATTGAAATTTCGAAAAGTAAGTAGGTAGTATAAAAAACGTTTTGTTTTCTTATGCACATGCATGACCTTTAGGATGTGATAGGTTATTGGAAATATCCACGGGTACCTCGGCCTTGTAGGATTAGGAATTGTAATGATAAAAATGTCAAATAACGACTTGGATTTAATATTTAGGTACAGGAAAAATACGTGGCAACATGATCGTACCACGATTGCTTGCTAACATCATGTGAAATTGTTTGGTAATATTAAATGCCATCAAAGTACTACATACAGACCCATATTATTAGGTATCTATCTGTCATATGCTAAAAATCTATACCTTTCAGAGTACTTTAAAACAAAATTAATTCAACATTATTTTCGATAAATGCGCTACCATGCATATTGAACTTATTGCAATGGGTTGGTTTCCAAAACATTCATTGAATGAAGTTATCCGTAAATAACTGAAATAAATTTGAAAACGTGATCTGTCAAAGCAGAATATAGACCAGATCTACGAATTATTGTTGAGTTCATGTTGTTGGTTGAATACCTATAATGATACTGCAAATAGAATTAAAACGGACTAAATGAATTTTGCGGCTTATGCCTCTAGAGTCTTGATTAACGGACTTTTCTTCAACTACTCAATCTTTAAAATGATGCAACCCGGCTAACCCGGTGAATTCCAGGAGTTGAAGCTTTTAGAAAGCTAGGTTTTAATCTATAGTATGGAATCATAGCAATAAGAATGCGGCACAACGTAGCGTATATTATCTTTATATCTAAAAACCTCCTAAAAACCCGTTAAAATGACATTTTTGTCATGCTAGTCTATTAAATAGCAGTCTCATAAAATGTAGATATTTTTTAAATTAAACGGCAAAATATAATATAAAAACGTCATGGGGTAAACGAATTTATTCTAACGTTTGTAGTCAGCATGAGACATTTTTGAATGTTGAGCTTTTTTAGGCGATATTTGCCATTTCTTCCATTGGTTGTTTTTGCCAGAAAATTTTTTTTTAACCTCAAAATCGATATTGTCGTGAGATTCTACTGGAAATGTATTAGAGGAAACTCGTTCCAGGTGACAAAAATCTTCACATTTTGAAAACGAAGTTTTTGCCGCCTTGGCACCACTGTAGCTTTTCTGCTTAACTACGCGACCAAAAAATGTGAAACATGGGTCAGTAATCAGATACGAGACCTAGTTACGACTGAGATCGCTGCATTACTTTCAATCAACGCTAAAGGGCGCTGAAGGGCTGAAATATAAAAAAATCAGGATCTCGAATAATTTTGAAATAAGAATAATGTTTTATTGGCTGCCATTAATAGATTATTCCAAAGAATAAATTAGGTCAGTCGGATCACTATACGTTCATCCGTTCGCTCTCCCAAAGGGGGTTAGCAGGAAAAAATAACATCAACATGAGTGTGAATGTAAGTGGTTTGAACATTTTAAAAATTGCCTTATGAACGATAATCGAATCCGAATATGCATGCGCACATACTACTATTATTCAAACGGCAATTAATTTTATAGGACATCATCCAGCATCTAACCCGCACAATCCCTGGAAATGTCATCAATAGTGGTTGATTAGTCTCGGAGTTTATTCTTTGTCGGCTAATTCTAGTTTTGCGCATGCGCAATGATTATTATGCAACTAATTGGGATAAAATCCGTGGGGCATCATCCTGGAACATATAATCAACTACCCCCCGAGTTTGAAAGAAATCGGACTTAGGTATAGATGTTAATAATTCGACGTTATAAGAAATTCTCGTATGCGCAATTAAAGTTATAGGGGAACACAATGGATGGTATGCGTAAAGGCGTAGCAAAAGCTTTTACGCCGAAATGTGAAGAACATGCTTCGTTTTCTATCCGTAATAAGCAAATGCTATAGCACTTGCTACGCCCTTTTACTTCGTTGTAAATTAAGTGGAGCTAATTAGTATATCTCCTCCAAATCCTATGCATAAAAAGGAGGTAATGCTAGTGGTCTGAAGGCAATGCTTCTACTCTAAGCATGGGGGGGGGGGGGACATCTGCTTTTATCTTCTACTTCAAGCAACTTCGTTTTTATGCATACCACCCATTAACAATCCCTGAGAAGTTAATCAAAATCGGACAAAAACGTCCGATTTCTATAAGTAATAAATTACGTCCGGACTACATCGTGCTTGTTATAGTTCCAGGCGTGACAAGGGTTCACCACAAATGGGTATACACATAGGCAAATTATGCTACTGTCCCCGCACACTACACAACCCTACTCGACCAATAACTGAATATCAAAGATTGTGTGGAACTGCAGAGCATGTGAGGTAGGGTTTGGGATAGATTTACTATAATTATCGTGCTATTCTGCTTTTGTACTTACTGTGACATCTGCAGTTATGTAATTTAGAGTGGCGTAGTTTGAGGAGGGGCGGGGTGCCTCTCCCACCACGCATGAATCACAGAGGACACAAAAGTTCGACTTGATACAGATGTCGTATGGATAAAATTATTAATAATTTAACGTTTCTAACTTCAGCACCTTTTTTTATGCATACCACCCATTAAAAATCCCAGAGAAGTTAATCAAAATCGGACTAAAACGTCCGATTACTATAAGTAATAAATTACTTCCGGACTATATCGTGCTTGTTATAGTTCCAGGCGTGACAAGAGTTCACCACAAATAGGTATACATGGAACTAAAGTTGATCAGCAACCTCTGAATCGCCAAATGCAAGTAGGAATTATGATTTTGGAAGATGATAATTTTTTTCTGACGATTTAGCTTGAAGTTATTCATTACCTCGTCCCAGTCAGTCAGATTCCAGGTAATGTTGAGCCATTCTTTAATGAGCTATGTATAAGCGTTGACTGTTTTCGAACCCGGAATTTTCAAAGTAAATGTTCGTGTAGATGCAGAACCAAATTGAGTCAACTCTTATACCCCCATAATGCCCAGTCAACCAAACCAACAGTAGCTGCATTCGAACATTAATAAGTAATTAAAACGTAGAAACCATAGCTCGATCAACCGTCCATGCAGCCAACGTCACTTAACGCCAAATTATCCAGAAAGACAAAAACACAAGGCCAGTGAATACAAACCAAGTGTTTCTCGAATTACTGAGATGGGACCACAATCAAAACTTTCACTCTCCTCACGAAAATCTTGAATGGAGCAAAATTTTTTACATTAAGACCATTCTAAACATACCTTAGTATAAATCAAGAAAGATTGATTTTCTGCCGGAAAGAGTTATTGTTTCAGATACCGAAACCAACCTTAAAAGTATTTATCACTGTTATAAGTATCACTATAATTTTAAATCACATGTTATTATTTGTGTTGCCAGTCCCACATTAATCAAATTCACTTTAATCTTTGGAAGATAATATATACATAACGGTGACCCAGCATCATCTATTACGCTATCTGGTGAATCCGAGTGCATTGGTTCAAAGAGATTGATCCTATAGTTGGCTAACATTGACGGACAAAGATAACATAATGGGACAATATGGAACATTAGGTGAGCATGTGGGCGTGGCATGATGAGCATGGAGTAAGAGGTGGCCATAAATGGGTAAAAACATCAAATTCAAGGATCGATGGAGAGGTCGATTCCACAGATAATTTGCTGGGTAAGTGGAAGCGGGGACTGTTAGGGGCTGACAGCGTCGAGACCCACAGATGTTGGAGAGCAAGGCCGGGCAATCCAATATTTTATTTCGTCATAATTTTATTAAGGAATACAATTTTAGCATGGTTACCAGTGGCAACGTGTGGTGTCCGTTTAATAATGCCTAGTACCTACCATGCTTCAACCAAAAATAAATCATGTGCCACATACCGCAAAAACTTGTTTCGGACTCTCTTCAGAGCATTCCGGTGGATGGCATAGTTGGGTGACCCAATTTGAGAGGCGCATTCGAGGAGGGGCAAAACCATTGTATCGCACTATGATGGATTTCACTTTCGAAAACTCTGCAGCGCTGCACTACTAAATATCCAACGCCCTCATTGATCTCCATGCAAGGTCATCAATAATATATGCCTTGAAAACATCAAACGCTCATCCAATAGCACCCAGGTTATTTTAGATTCCGAATACCTAGTACTTCACAATTTAGAAAATTTTCGAAATAAATTAATGTTTTTCCAAAACGAAATGAAGGCTTTGCATTTCAAATTAATGGTAGTAAAGATATGTTTACTTCAGTGCGAACTGAAACAATAAAGTTCCAATCATGCAGCATGATCGTATGAGCGAATTTTCATAAACTATCTATCGTACTATAGTATGTTAAATTGCATTGAAATTGGAGCAATTTTAGTTGACAGAAATGGTTAAAAACCAATTTTATGGCAAAAAACTTATTCTAAATAAAATTCCACTGATTCAAAAGGGATTTTTGATTTTTAAATTTTTTTGCAGTTTTTATAGATATTTTAGCAAATTTTAATGAATTTAAGTACGTTTTTCATCATAATTTTGAGCAAAAATTTTTAATGTCCTAGTTAATCGTTGAAAATTTAGTTTTGACTAAAATTCTGCAAAAAATAGAAATTTAACGATTTTTGACCGTTTTTAGCCATTTTTAGTGATTTTTTGGGTACATTTTTCGAAATTTGACCAATTTAAAGTGCTCAAAAATTGTTGTCCAACGAACTCATCCTTTCTTTTGAAATGCTTGATTTTTTGGCGAAAGAACGAAGTTTTTATCTCAATTCTATCGAGAGTTATCGTCTGGAATGACACACACACACACACACACACACACACACACACACACACATATATATATATATATATATATATATATATATATATATATATATATAATATACACTGTATTGGTTATTGTTCTACTGAACTATGTATTATATAAATTAAATTTAATAGAAATTTCACAAATAGAAAGAGAAAAGAAAGTTCTGATATTTCGATTTAAATCTTTTTCAAAGTTAGAAGAATAAGTAATGGTTTTTTTGAATTTAGGGACCTGGGATAGTATCATGGAAGCAAGTAACCATGTAAATATGTATGGCTTCGATACTAATAGTCTTGTACGAGTCAATCATTTAGGTTGAGGCCAGGAGGCTGCATGGATCCCAATACCCATCTATGAGCCCGTTCAGATTGTTGTAATAATCTGTCGTTGGTAGGCTGTGGCATCTTCTTCAATACCTTCACCCCGAAGCATTCGTTGAATGTGACTGTGGGATCATGTGATCTCGCGTGCAGCTTTAACGGCAGGGGCCGAACTTGGTTCAATGAAGCTCTATGATTATTGATCCGCAAATTTAATTGGGTTGCTTTTATGTTGGAATGTTGGAATGTTGGGCTTTGGTGTCTGGTAACAAATACATTACGGCGGTTGTCGACTAACATTTCCGAGAAAGTTGGTTTCAGTATCTGGATCAATAGCTATTTTTGGCAGAAATTCAATCTTTCTTGATTTGTTTTGAATGGACTTATTTTACAAATCCTGGTATAGGTATAATTTATTGTTTCGGAAAATCTTTATTTTGATTTAGAAAAGCTATATTATTGCCATAATTATTCGAATATGATTCGTTCATATAACTGTTCATTTAATGGATCACTGGTTGAGGTGGGACTATTCTCTGCGCAGTCTGGCGGCCCACGGTTTACTCAACTCGCAACGTCTCCAATCTCCTTGACACACTTTCCCCTCTTCGGCCGAGTGTCATCTTTCTAATCAGAGAATTTTCCTACTTAAAGCCTGTGATGAGCCCTAAGAGAGCTTTCTTAAGAGGTTTTCTTCTTGCATTGTACCGCTCCAAGCAACATCCTCTTTTTCTATGTCCAATGGCATTGTGTAAATAAAGACATTTATTGTATACATCGATGAATTATAAACATTAACGGTAGTCACTAATTCCATTATTCCCAACGCTTCATAGTCTGGAGAGCAATTTAAGTAAATTTAAATTGTAAATTGGGAGTAATGGAGAAATTTTGAAAAAAAATTTACGTATTGTATACATGCTAAGTTGAATACAGATGAGGGATTTATTTTTATTTTATTTTTGTTTTTGGACTCGAGTATAAGTGGCCAACAAATTATGAAGTTGCCTTGAAAAACATGAAGGTTATTCATCTTTGGTAAACTTCCAAAGCTTTGGTCATCCTCGGTATGGGGCTCAGAACATGAGTAGCTCGAGATAGAGCGCAGCACGTAAACAATGACCTTACCGATTCGCTACTCTTTTGTTGCCTATAAGGACACAAGTTGTTTTTGTTGTTTCGTCGGTTTTTTGTATGTTTGTGTGATTCTTTATGATAATATTTTTTTTATTAATAATATAATTTTCATTTTTGAAAAGGATTGATGCGGTTGGTGGTGCGAGGAAAGAATTTTTAAAGCGAAAAGGGGTGACGCAAGGTACGCAAGGGGAAAACCATGTCAACGACCATTTTCTTTAGGGCACTGCCTCCTAGCGCTCCTAGTGGTGGACTTTGTTAGTTCGGAGCCCCGTTCCCAGGACTTTACACCGATCAGACACATATTCATGCGCATTGCCTGTCAATGTGGTCGTTGCCCACCGCCGTCTGTGATAACAGTAAACGAAAACGTCATATTCATATATTTCACACATTCATAGACACACGTATTTACTCAGGAATCGGCATTTGTTATTTTTTCCTAATTTACTCAGGAATTGGCATTTTTCTTTGTTTTCAGCGGCCATATCTATCAATTCGATAGTAATCTCAATCGATTCAGCGTTTCGAAATACATGAGGGTTAGCAACTCGAAATTAGACCATTTTCATATACTAATGGATTTTTTCACTAAAATGGCCCTTTCCATCCACAGTGCGCCGTGCCGCTTCGTAACGTCAGACTGACAGACGGACATAAATCGGTGTATAGATTTGTGGCACGCCATAAATGTTTCATTTTCGGTATAGACTGATTAGGAAGGGTTCCAGAACGATTTTTTGGCTGATTAATTTGTTCGGGGTGTTGGGAAACTAAAAATTCTTATCGTATCGTGTCGGCGGTCGCATCGGCCGTAAGTCGCGCGGCTACGTGGTGAAGCTCGCGTTGAGATTCTATCGCCGCTGCCGTCCCCTGTCCACCCGCCGCGCCGCGCCGCACCGCCGCGTCGTAACGTGAGTTGTTGGAGCTGCCCTCCTTAGGATCTGGGTCAGGGATCCCCCAAGAACTTCAGATAATCTCTTCCTCTCTCTCCCGCTCTCTTTCCCCCAGTCCATAAAATCGGTTGGTGATTCATTTTTTTTCCCCCCTTCCTATTTCGTCTGTTCTCTGTCGATATACGTGGAAAGTTTCGGTGGACGGACATCATGAAATAGGTCGCCACACATTTGGTTGTGGGACAACATCGCTTGTTCGTGGGTGCACCTTACAAGCTCGGCAAAGTCCTCAAATTATTCTTGTGACAGTGAGCCAAACTCACCACATCCGTTAACTAAATTACGAATAATCCTTATTACTAATTTTCATTTTGAAAGTCAGAACAATATGCAACATTCATGTTTGGAAATTTCTCATTTTGGTTTATTATTTCCAATAATAGGCCTATGTGGTCGTATAGCAAAAAAATTTTATAACCCCCCTTCAAACTTTGTCACTTAACGTTTCAAGGTGCGTAGAATCCAAATTTGAAATGTCCGTCCGCCGTCCGGGCCATAAAAGGCCTTAGAATTGACTTAAAAAATCTGTTCCTTCGCACGTAGACTCCACTTGGGGTCTAGTTGGTCCTAACTTCTCGCCAGCTCGATCGCTCCACACTGGGTGCTATGAGCCAAAAATAGGTGAAAAAGTGTCTTTTTTTTTGTATATTTCAAGTTGTATAGAAATTGGAGATTTATGAGTGAAAAGAAAGTGTTAGCTATTAATTTTATGGGGAAAAAGTATTCTAAATGGAGATTTCAAAAAGAGATTTTGGATTTTAGGCAATTTTTTTGCAATTTTATAGATTTTTTAAAACAAAATTTAATGAAGTTCAAGTTTTTAGCATAATTTCGTACATACATTTTTGAATGTTCTATTTCATAGGTGATAAACGTTATTTGACCAATCTTATGCTAAAATATATCAATTTAACATTCTTAGCCATTTTCAGTGATTTTGTCAGCACATTTTTTGAAATTTGACCAATCAGATGATATCAATATACAGTATAGGTAACACTTTTATGTGTTGGAAAGATGACTTGGTAATAAATTGTTTTGTTTATCAACTATATTAAAAAGCGTAAAAAATGGATTGAACCCATTTGTGAGGTCCGAAGCTCCGAGTTCCGATACTAAATATACTATAAGCGGCGTTTAATAATTATGGACCAGAGATCTACGTAGAAGATACATAAATAATAAACCTTTGTGTAATAATTTGCAGCGTTTTGATCTATGAATCGGATTCTCCGTCCTCGAAAAGCCCCCAATGGAAATTTTCAACTTTAAACTCCCAAGGGTTGGGACTAAAAGCTGATTGAAAGAAGCTAAATTTATTTATTTTATTTGGCAATTGACGGAGAACAGAAAATTAATAAAAAAACTTCTTATCCAAAGTAAAAAATAAATGTGAGAAAAAACATGACGTCAAAGGTGGACGGCGGCGGCACTGAGGCCCCCCTTCCACCCAAGGTCGTTTCCCTATGACGTCATTAAGCTTTTTTAACGCCACTTCCAATCATCAAATACCCTTCTTGTTGCACCTTTTTGGAAAGCTCTCGGCAAGATTTTTAGCTGATGGAATAGAATAAAATAGGTGGAATTGCCCAATAGAGACAGCTTATCAGCCATTTAAGTGGGCAAGATGGCTTTCTTACCAGTGTCACTTTTACTTGTAGTATCAGTTCGTAATTCATAAGATTATATAATGTAACGTATGTGCATAACGGCTATTATTTGACAAACTCCGAATCGTTGCACATTAACCCCTATAGACGTCAAACTGCAAGAAATACATTTTAGCGAACTTTTAAAGAAAATAGAGCTATAGCAATAGGTTTAATGAAAGAAAAGGCATTTTTGGGAATCCTGCCGCTAGATATTCGGTTTAGGAGCTACACATATGGTAAAATGCTATTTGTTGAGTTCTATTTTGGGTAAATGTTTTGCTATATTCAACAATTTACCCATCCGATATAGCCAAAATTTGAGATGCACGATAACAACATCGCTATCGAACGTAATCACATCATAATCAAAAGTTTCAACAAATGAAGTCCACGATGAAGTTTTAAACATGAAAGGAATATTTTTTTCTCTTGTTTTTGTTTCCATAAATTCTGCTATCATTTAGACAGATGTAACTGTAATTGAGATAGTAAAGTTTGTCTGCATTCATTTTAAAATGTTCTGCTAAATTTTGTTTTTACGTTGGAGGCAATGTACTGTATGGGATAAGAGGAATTCATGGTGCAGACGAGAGAAGACGAGAAATGAATAGGTAACAACCGAGAACGAATCCGACAGTTAAAAAGTTATAACTAACCAAACGATCAATGGAAAATGCATCCCATCTCCTATCATCTTTCCATTTTACTCATTTGAAGTTCTCCGAACTAGTACGGCCATCCAGATCTTGGACAGTATAAACACTTTTTTTCACCGACCAATTCATTTTCTGTTCAATGGTCTGCGTGAGTCTGATTCAAAATCGCACTGGTAGTTTCGAAGTGTAGATTGCCACAAGCGGTGAAAGTTCGCTGCTCCATAACTTTTTCATGAAAACTAGGGAATCTCGGATTCCATTCAAGAGGGGTTTAACTGGAATTATGATATTCTTCCATATCATTCCATCTATCATAGCTGGATATATATATATATATATATATACTGAGTGCTGGTTATGTCTAGGTAGTTTCTACCCAGGGAGGACCCAGCCCCTGGGTAGAAACGTTGTGGATGATTATGATTAAAACATAATTTAAAAAAACCACTCAAGTCTAGTTTGGTCATACTTAACCTCCAATTATATATATATATATATATATATATATATATATATATATATATATATATATATATATATATATATATATATATTTGTGCTGAACACGATGGTGAAGCCAGAAACGCGATATCTCATTCCTTTCTCAGATTATACCAGATACCCATGAAGTGAAGAAGTGCGATTCTGTTTTGGGTCGAGTTGGAGTTTGATATCGCTTGGCGTTCTCAGTGTTTGATAGAAAACAAGAAGAAAAGAGTGCATCCCACTTCCAGTAGGTACCTAATCGTGGGATATAATGCGAACTTTGTCCGATTTATGTGGGATCTTTAGCGTCTGCAAGGAAAAGTGATCCTTTAATTCTTTGAGGTATGTGTATATTAAATTCGCTGAAAGTACGGATTGTTGTTTGAGGAGATTAGCGGAATGTAAAAGTAAAAGTGCGGTTGGCTTGTGAGTCTCTAAGTATATTTCCCGGTCCTTCACTAATCTTTCAATCCTTCTGGCGTGAGACTCCGTTGATGGAATTTACACGAAATCTCTAATAACATAATTTAATTGCCCCGCGATGGTAAACAAGGGTTTCGATTTTGGCTCGCTCTCCTTCTGTATGAATTTCGCTCAGGCCCCTCGATTCATTCGAATCGCCAATTCAGTTTCTCTTCTTCATAACGGATTAGATGATGACCTTAGTGTTCATGCATGAAGACCTTAGTGGAATAACGCGATTTTTTCGAAAGTGTGGATTAAGACGATGCCATAGTTTTTGAGGGTCTCCGAACATGGTGGTGTGGTGTGCAGAGTTTCCATATCCTCTCTTCTTTTTTCTTCCAATTCTTTTGTTACCTTCCCTTTTTTCTTACCTAAATTTCCTCTTTCCCCCCTTCCTAAAAACAATTTCGCCTTATTTTCCCCTTTTGAAAATCGACCATAATACTGAAGATAAAGCTGTTCAAAAACGTATTCTAGCTGTTTTTTTTTAATCCCATTTATCCAATAGTTCCCAGTCCCATCCGAAAACGAACTCATGGCATCATCTGCTATAGTTAGATACTCGTACTCTTATTCACTTTATGAGTCTTCTTGGAGTCTCATTGGGAAGAACATGAAGAATCAGGAATGTGACAAATATATTTCTACCTACTCTCTTCCTGCAAGCGTTGTTTGCGCTGTCTGTACAAAACATCTTCATTGCACTTCCATTTATAGGTGCAGGATCAGTTCAATTCAGGGGACTGCCCAATCGGAGACTACTTAGACTTTTCCCCACTATTATTGTTGTTTACTTTTAATTACTTACAGTATATATTTGTATTGGGCTTGCCAGTATTAATAATAAATAAACAAATAGTAAAATTTATGTATGGACGCTAGCATAGATAGGAAGTTTCATTAAGTTAGGGAAATAGAACTTGTTCAGAGTGAAAGAGAGCTGTGAAGAAACAATAAAGTTCCAGTTGTTATGCAGCATGGTCGTATCACCGAATTTCCCTAAATTACCTGTCGTATTATAATATGTTAAATTGTATTGAAATTTGAGCTTCTTGAATTCGAAGAAATTGTTAAAAACTTATTTCATGGCAAAAAATCACACCTACTTAATCAAAGATTCAGCGATTCAAAAAGAAATTTGAACTTTTAGTTTTTTTTGGAGTTTTTATGGAATTTCCGCAAATAATTATAAAATATAGCTATGTTTTTAGCATAATTTTGTGAAATTCCTTTTTATTGTCATGTTAATTTGTTGGTAATCGTATTTTGACTGAAATTCTACTAAAAATTATCAATTTAAACGATTTTTGGTACTTTTTTAGCCATTTTTAGTTATTTTTTTAGCACGATCTGTTGGGGATTTTCACCAGCAGGACCAGAAATTTTCCAGTTCTCCTTTTTTCCCCTTAAAAGGCCGTTTTTCCCGAAAAAGGGGAAAATTTTCCCGATGTAGAAATACTGAGTGTACGGTGAAAGAACATGCATCTTAGAGCGGTCCTGTCAAAAACGAGCTTTAGCTTTCTTCGCCCTTCCTAAATGTGTTCAAGACATTAGTCCAACATGAAAGATTTAGCCACGTTATAACAACGTTTATATTGGTAAACATGAAGTTGTAGGCTCGTTAACTTCTAATTAATTACTGAACAACATTTACCATCACAATTCGAATATGTATAATGCTATGCAATTAATTTTTAATACGATTTTCCGTTAGACACGGTTTTGAAGATAGCACGTTGCTCCCACGATAATTAGGATAATTGGCGTTCTTCCATCACTTTTAAAAATACGTAATATTGAGGGCTGCAAGTTCTTCCACCGTTTAATTGGCCAGTTGTCACTTTGGAGCGTTGTTATAATCAAAATTATGATGTATGTTGACATTTTTCGTACGTGCAACAGTGTAATAGCAATAATCTTTCAATATTCAGGTTTATAAAAGGATTTTATTGAGTTTTTCCCATTCAAATTTGTTTTATTCGGAACTAGAGAATCGCAATTCGCCCATTTCTCTCTCTCTCTCTCTCTCTCTCTCTCTCTCTCTCTCTCTCTCTCTCTCTCTCTCTCTCTCTCTCTCTCTCTCTCTCTCTCTCTCTCTCTCTCTCTCTATATATATATATATATATATATATATATATATATATATATATATATATATATATATATAGTGCGTTTGTGGTAGATATGGTCTTCTGATTTTCAGCCACTTTGATAACCATCTGATTCGTTGGTTTATTGCATTCATGACGTTGATTTGTCCGGATGTTTGATTTTGGAGGTTAGTGTTCTTGCGATCATTACCGTTCAATACCTCCTATTAATTTAAATTTTATTTTATGTTTTATGATATAACCTATGTATTCATAGTTTTTAGGAGTAGAACTAAAACCTAACCGATTAAATAATTAACACGGAAACCATTGGAAAATGGTGTTACGAACATCACTCGCCAATTTTGTAGGTTTTCTTTCTAACACCGAGGTAAATACGGAAACCTCAACAATACGGGCACCTGTATGTGACAAGATTTATCTGGCAATTGCCATAATTATAGTGGCCCCTGTAAAAGGAAGCAACAGGCCTTATCCTCTTTTGACATTCCATTATGTTCAACTTTTCGGCTCGCGAACTGACATTCTCATTTAAGTCTTCGCTCCTCCAAAAAACTTCCATTCATTTTTTCAAGAAATTTTGCCATGACGGAAGATGTACCTATATATATATATATATATATATATATATATATATATATATATATATATATATATATATATATATATATATATATATATACATATATTCAAGAGGTCAGGCGTGGGAGAGCGCGACTATTTCATATATATATATAGTCAATCGCCTTTGCCAACAACATTGGATATTGTAATCGTAATTATGTTTTGCACAATTCTGATTATAACTAAATGTTATGAAATAGTCGCGCTCTCCCACGCCTGACCTCTTGAATCTTCACGGTGACAAAATAAAACCTAGTTTTCATCATTCACCGTCATTATCCTCGTCCATTAGTGTCGTGAATCTTCTGTCATTCTTTGCAATCCATATTCTTCCCTACGTTACTGCACAGTTCTTCCTTCTCAACGCCGACTTTCTAAAGTTACTTAATTATAATATCATTAATATATCGATGTGCAGATGAATGATACGAATTAATGAGAAAGATAGAGAATACAGAGTTCCCAGCGACGATGCCAGCCTACACCTTGGGGCCTGATCAACTTTTTGAAGCAGCTCGTCATTAGTAATTCCGGTACCGGAATAATGAATGAAGACATAATAATGTTGGTCTCAATAGTATAATTGGTAGATATTTCAGGTTCCCTTTCTCTTCAGTTTTAGAAGAACCGCAAAGGCCTGAATCTGTTTTCTGTTCATAATTTACCAATGAGTCAAATGAATTAACGAACATTTACCGTCTTGGGTTCCGAAATCAGGGGGAGCAGAAATGGCCAGAAACCGTCAACTTCAAGGAATTTTAATCTACCTTTAATTTTTACTTAAAGTGGTGTGGCATCTTATTGTGAAAATCGTATTTCAATAAATTGTGATCATTGATATCCGCTTAAGAGAATTCCTAAACGATTCTTGAATAATTCTCTTCTATTTATTTACGAGTTGATCGTCAAAAATAAACTCGTTTTATATCATATTCTACGATTCAAAACAGATTTTGGATATGTTTGGCAATTTTTCAGTTTTTTGAATAGGGTTTTAAGCAAATATTGATGAAATTTAAGTGCATGTTTCACCATGATCTCATGAATAAATTTTTTAATGTTTTAACTCATCGTTGATAAACTTCTTTTGACTAAAATTCTGATAAAGATACAAATTATCAATTTTTAGACGTTTTTAGTAATTTTTTTAAGTACACTTTTGCCTCTCTTGGCCTCTTTAGGAGTACCTATAGTATTTACAAGAAGTTCCAGCCATGCAGCATGATCGTATGAGCGAATTTTACAATACAATCGTATTGTATAATGTTAAATTGTTTTGAAATTTGAGCTTTTTGAGTGCAAGGAAATTCTTAACTGTTAATTAATCCGACCTATTAATACCTATTAATTATACGACAAAAAATGTGTTCTAAATAATAATCTGCCATTCGAAAAGAGATTTTGGATTAATAGCTTTTATTGCATTTTTTATCAATTTTTACGCAAACTTTGTTGAAATTTAAGTACATTTTTCAGCATAATTTTAACATGGAATCATGTTTTAGCGATGGATCCCCCGCCGAAAAGTGAAACTATAAAGTGAGATGAGAGTAGCGCCAATAATTGTGATGATTTCCGCATACAACCGAGTCGTTGCTAGGGATATGATACTTCGTCGTTTTTCATCCCACAAAATTCGTTGACCATTCGTTCGAAAGCTCTCGATTTATCCAACCATACTATATTAACTACTGCGAAGTGCGTGGCCAACAAGCTGAGTTATGAGCATGGTTGTATGAATAATTGTTGACACACAGGTGATCATTCTCAATTATTGATATTGTGAACATGATTGCAACCGCTTGTTAATTTCTGATGATTTCATTGAGCTGGTGTTTCGATTATGTGATTCATAGCAGGTGATCCGAAGGGCCGAGTTTTTTGCATAAATTTTTGAATGTTCTTTTTTATAATTAATATACTTTATTTGAGCAATATTTTGCCAAAAACTATAAATTTAACGATTTTTAGCCATTTTTAGTGATTTGTTTAGCACCTTGGAATTTGACCAATTGAATGTGCTCAAAAAGTGTTGGCCAACGAACTCATCCTTTCGTTTGGAATGATTGATTTTGGAAGATCACGAGTGACGTAGTAGGGCTAGGGTGCTGAGCCCCCCTCCCCCACCGACAGTTGGTTACGTCGTAGGGCAAATGAATTCCAAGATCCGTTTTACTGGCCAGATAACCATAATATAGCACCTTTTCGGAAAGCTCTCACTCAGATGTTTTATTGGGCAAATAAAAATAACGATGAAAAATTAATGCAATCTAGTTTTCTAAACCAACGTGATAAGGGATTACGCACGCTAAAGCTAAGAGTAGTTTAAAGAAAGTTTCACAATTGAACGACGCTCAGCTTGTTACCGGTTTAAATCTTGACTTTTGACCCTAGTAAATCGAACAGTGGAAAGTTTGTGGGATTGGGCTAGTGCGACGCGCTTTCAGACTTTAACAAAACATCTCTCGTCTTCAACAGAAAATCTCATCGATTGTCCCCCGCCGCCGCCAGCCCTCGACGGCGGTCACCCAGCCAACTACAGCCGCCCCGCGCCCTCGTCACCAGCGTCGACTTCACCGCATCGCTCGGAAGGGCTGTCGCGGGCGGGGAAGGGTCGAGCCGCTCGGGGTCATTGACTTTCCTGACCTATCCCAACCGCGCCAGCGACCTTGAAGGTGCTTCTTACCCTCCGAATAATTAGATGAGCCCCCCCCCCCCTCGACACCACCGTCACCTCCTTCATCACGCACACGCGTTTGCACGTATGCAGCGTGCGCACTCCAAGACAAATTGTGAATACGAAGTGCAGTCATCTTCCAAGTGGTCCGCAGACTTTTTGCCAGGTACTTGAAAGGCTTTAAAGTGATTGATGGAGCTCTCGTCCAGAATATCATTAATTTACAATTTCATGGAACTCATGGAAGCAAAGTACAGGGTGTTTCAAAAATAATATCGGGGTTTCAAAGAGCTGTATTAATAAGAATATAAATGCAAAAAAAGTTTTAGTAAATTTTACTCTTTTCCCATATTGTCTAAAGTTGTTCAATATGCCCCCCACGAGTAACTCTCACAATATCCAATCGATAGGTATTCAAATTCTTCCCAAACTCTCTCTAACATATCAGGAGTGACAGTTTGAAATGCAGCAGTAATCTTTACCTTGATTTCTTCCATATTCTTAGGCATTGGCGGAGTAAAAACGCACCCTTTCACATAGCCCCATACAAAATTATCGCAAGGTGTAATGTCTGGTGACCTGGGAGGCCAGTGGATAAGTGAGAGATCTCCCGACCGGCCGATCCACCTTTGAGGGAGAGTCTCATTCATCCGGTGTCACGAAACTGGTGAAACCATCGTCGAATGTTGTTGTCACTTGGAGGAATAATTCCGTATTGTTGACGAAATGCTCGTTGCACTGTAATTGTTGATTGAGTGCGACCGAACTCGAGCACACAAAAAGCTTTTTGTTGCTTGGTAGCCATGACTAACGACAATTGCTAATGAAACTAACAACAAAAATGTGATAACATTGCTTTGATAAGTGCTAGAACTACCTACCGCCTACCAAATGAAACTAGATAACTTCCAATTCAATCCGATAGGTGGCAGACCTCTCCGATGCATGGTTGCACAGCAATAGAGCTCCCAAACTCCGATATTCTTTTTGAAACACCCTGTATAAGCCATCATGATTTTCGGTCATTTGTGTGCTAACCACCCAATGATAGCACGAAACAAGACCCAGTTCTCAAAAATAAATTAAGGAATGATTAAATTACTGCAAACAATATACTTTTCAAAGATCCGTGACAGGAAACGCACTTGACAGGGAGAAGTTTTTATTCTGACTTTTTCTTATTTTTGTGAATTGTGACTGACAGCAAATAAGCAAGCGTCATGAACAACAGACAACCCGAAGAGTAACCTAACAACACAAAAACACTTAATTCATCGCTAAACGCTCACCCTTTATCTCAAATTACATTGCTTGGAAATACAAACAAAATTAATTGGGCAAAAATGTAAAACATACTTGTAAATTCTTCCAACTATTTCAGTCCCAGCATATCACGTGACTTCACAAATTTAGTGTGGACAAGTCCTTTGGCTAGAACATCAGCAGGCTACAGATCTATCGAAACATGGTGTGGATCAATTTTCTTGCTGCTGAATGGCATAACTGATGTCAGTTTTCTCAATTTTGATTCCTAAAAACTGAAATGCTTTTCCGGAGTTAGTCGAATCGCTCATTTCAAAATTCGTCATAAGAAAATTCTTTACACGAATTAAATCAGGCATAAATCGTGAAAACAGAATCATATCGTCGACATATATTAATAAGTATGTTTGATAACTTGTATACGTATAACCAAAAGTCCACGATTCTTACTAAATCAAACCAAAATTGTATTTTCATTGTCCTGAGCACGAATCACTTACGCGTTCATACAACTCTTCACATAAGGGGAGGTTATAAATATTTCTGTACTTTAAGAAAAATATCTACTAATGAAACGATGGACGATATTGAGTATTGATGCTGAATCGTTAGGTGTCTTACATGGTAAAATATGTTATAACTTAGTGGAACATACAGACTTTGGGATACATGGGCGAAGTACAGCATCCGCATTAATGTTTTTGCTATGTATGATTTGTTTGTGGACTTGTTTTAACCGGTGCCAGTTCACACATGTATATACAGAGGGATATAGCTCACAAATATCTATCTATCTATCTACATGCGAGAAGAAAAGGGTGATATTGTGAGTCCACAGATGTTCCTACCCATTCAGGAAAATATTGCACACAATTCACTATTCAAAACCATTGTATATGGGTCATTCTCACAGAAACCTAAAACCGTTGTGCAGAAGTTCCTTCCGAATTTGTTTCTTTAAAAAAAATCTACAACAAGGACAATTTTTCCTACAAAATCCATATCGACTGTAAATTTTACGAAAATTCTTTCTTCCATTAAAAATTTATCAAATTGTGATTTTTTTCATTTATTCACCATGTCCAAACTTGAAGTTCCATACTTCACCATTCACTATCTGTGACTGTGCAAGGGAAAAGGGAGCTTAACTTGCCAGAGGACAAATCTGAGCTTATATTCTTTTATTTTCCTCCATATTATGCTGAACAAACTCGGTTTTTTGGATCTTTTCCATCAGTTTCCAATCTAAATTTATGATTTATGATGAAGTTTGAAAAAAGCGGGCCCAAAAATTGTAAATTTACAGCAGGTTTCAGCAGATTTTCATGAAACTAGCAAAACTGCAGTTTTTCGGAATCATAAATACAATGAAAAATATAGAAAATTCAAGGTTTGATGATTATTGGGGAAAGAGAGATAGTTTTGGGACCCCAAAAAATATTACAAAAAAAGTCATTTGTTGACCCAATCTTCGTTTTTTTGTTCTCCTGAAAAAATGCCTTGTCAAGTTAAGTTCCCTTTTCCCTTGCACGGTCACATTTTGCAATAGAAATTAATATTGCTGTTTGAAAAAGATCAAAATGTTTGGTTTCAATCAAGGATGCCTTTCAATTTTTTGGGGCCTTGAATTCGAACTTGGAAATTTTGAAATTGAGGTTTCTGTGAGAATCACCCTTGTACGCGACCCTTTCTCATTGAATCAACAAACCTTGAAAAAATAGTGCCTGTATATTTCCCCACTGAGTGTCAGTTGTGAACTTCATTCCAAACTGGGAAGAGTTCGGACATGTAGTGTCCGAATGCCAATGTCTTGAAAACATGAAGGGAGTTGAATTGATAATTGAGTATTAGATGAGACGAACTGGACACATCCTCTATAACCACACAATTACAATCGCGCCTGCACACGTGTTCTTTCCAACACATTTTGTGAATACTAAGTGAATGGTTTCTTTCGATGACGCGAGCGGATGCGTCACTGAGCTAAATCCGATTTTCAACCGCTTGTTCGTTCCATCAAGTCCTTAGTTACATGTTTAATCAAGTCACCAATGCCCCATCCCTTGTTTGCTTTTATTAAGACCGTGTATAGCTTTTTATAATCCAACAATAGTAATATTTTTTCCGATACTGTTTTTATCAAACGAAAACCCAAACTATCAGCCGGATAAATTGCTTCCTAATAGGGTTGATGTTCAGTGTAACCATTTGTCTCTATATCATCGATGTCATTAATCGTACTTTCCTTCTTATACGTGGAAAGAAGAATGTAGTTCGTCTTTGAAAGATTAATTAAACAGTATTCAAATGTATACTGAAATTAAATTTGGTAGTATATTTCTAAAAAACCTTTATCATTAACAAAATATTGTGATGGGATTTTTCATTTATGATCACAGAATTGGATTATTCTCCCTTGGAAACGCTCAGCTTAAACTCCAAATGGTTTGGACAAAAAACTGATTGATAGAAAATGAATTCACGTCATGGGTGGAGGGTGCTGACCTCCCCCCCCCCCCCCCCTAAAAGGTCGCGGGTGAGATCGTTCTCTCATGACGTCAATCAGCTTTCTGTACACCGCGTTGCACCGCTGCTCTGGCCACTTCAAATCATCCAATACCATTCATATTGCACCTTTTTGGAATGCTCTCTTCGAGATGTTTCAGCCGTTTTCATAAAACGAAATGGGTGAAATGGCCACAATCTCGTGGTGATATTCGAGTTTGAAGTCCATTATAAAATCCAGAGGGAGTCTCAACTATTGACCTCAGGAATGTTATTTCGACTATGAAGGTTTCTCTGAATAAGAACCTTAGCATTCAAAAAATGTTATGTGAGATGAATCTCCTGGCGTTTTATGCTCTTCGAATTTTCCTTTTGTTTGATAAGCGTTTCTTAAGGCTTGAGGATTGTTCTATTTACCATGAAAGAGTAAATCGGTATCATGTAGTGGCGTCATACCACAACCCGTGCAATGTGCCAACGTCTCATCTGGTTAGTAATTGACTTCCCTCTCCCCCGTATGTTTGCTCGAAACATGTAGTCGCTCATCATTTACATAATTGAAACCGCAACCCTCCGACTAGTTTCAGACGCTTCACAGTAGAATCTCCCACTTGTGGATGTAAGATCAAAGAAGGATGAATTTCCGATAGACTCGGTGTTAGTGGAAAGCGGCGTGTGAGCTCTGAAGCGGTGAGCGCGAGCTAACATCTTCTCATGTAATCGGTGCGACAAAATGTCAAAGCTCCCTACTCGTATTACTGTTGGAATCCGCCTGACATTAGCAAAGCAGTTCACAAGTCTTGAACTCCGTACTCATTAATAACGGTTGTTTTGTGACCAAAAATCACTTCAGCTTCTCAAGGCCAACAGTTAAATACAATTTTTCTCTAACGCTTTAATCCTGGAACGGATTCAGAAGTTCCAGTCATGCAGCATGATCGTATGAGCGAATTTTCGTAAATTATCGTTTTGTATAATGATGAATTGTTTTGAAATTTGAGCATTTTGAGCTTACCATTAATTTTATCTTAAAAAAGTATTCTACATAATAATCTTCAATTCAAATGGAAGTTTGGAATTTTTAGCTTTTTGGCAGTTTTCATAGATTTCTTAGCAAATTTTAATGAATAATTTTTGAGTACATTTTTCAGCATAATTTTTTTACATAAATTTTTGAATGTTCTATTTTATAGTTAATAAACTTTATTTGAGCAATATTCTACCAACACATATAAAATTAACGATTTTTAGCCATTTTTAGTAAATTTTTTGAAATTTGACCAATTTAATGTGCTCAAAAAGTGCTGGCCAACGAACTTATCCTTTCGTTTGGAATGCTTGATTTTTTGGCGCAAGAACGGAATTTTTGTCATTAACGTTAAACTCTAAGATTCGTTTCATAATGCCTCAAAACGGATTTCAATGAAAACAATTTTCAAAAATGTTGAATTTACATTCTTCCGACCCATTGCAATAGTTAATTTTTTACGAAAATGCGCTAAAATGGGTGTTCATGGGTGGAAATGATTTGATATTGTATTTTAAAAATTTAGTCTATTAGGAGTGAACAAAGCTTTGGTTTCCCATCTTAACAGTTGCCATACAAAAAAAAAGTGCTCAGTCATGCAGCATGACTAATAGAGCAAATTTCCAGAGAAACGTTGTGGATAACATTGAATTAGGCACTTAAATTTCGACCATTGAGTCCAACCATGTCCTGAATAAAATTGAGGTGACAGCCGTGTGACAAGATCGCAAAGAAAATTTTAGAACACCCAGCCGAACTCGAAATTTTGTCAATTATGGGAAATGTTCACCTAAAAATCTATTTTTCTCTCTTATTATGAATCTTAGAGATCTGGGAGTGCTCGCAATGGACACAGCGCTGAAAAATACTACGGCTGTGGCACCCCACTTGCCCTTTTGTCAAAAAACCTATTTTTTAAAGCATTTTTGGGTCATTAAATTGTAAATTTGAGCCTGAAATTTTGGAGCGATCGGGCTGGCCAACGAACACGATCCATGTGTGTTTATTAGCTATAAAAAAGAACATTCAAAAATTGATTCACAAAATTATTCTGAATTATGTACTTGAATTTCATTCAAATGTGATAAAAAAAATTGATGAAAACAGCACAAAAGTTAAAAATTCAAAATCTCTTTTTGAATAGCAGATTATTATTTAGAACGAGTTTTTTGCCATAATTGTGGTAGTTACATTTTATCACACAAATTCCTCAATTTTCAAAACAATGTAACATAGTACGATAATTTACGAAAGTTCGCTCATACGACCATGCTGCGTGACTGGAATTTTTTGAATCGAAAGAGCTTTTGCAAACTTCACTCAGACCGATATTATGAATGATTCGTGACTTTGAACGTTAAAAATCAATACGGGAAGGAAGGAGAGTGGTCATTCAAAATTAGTCCGATTTTCACCTGTTAATTAGGAAATAAGTTGCTGAGATTGTATCGCTTTGTTTTTATATGCCCTACAGCTTTGTTGCGAAAGAAAATGTTTGTAGGCATTTTGAAAACTTGAAAATGTGTACTTCTATTCCTCCCTACGATTTCTAAATGTATTATTGTTATACAACCATAGCTGTATGTCCCATGATTAACATGATGCGGTTATTGCATCCAACGCGAGTAGATGGTTTTGCGAACGACATCCCTCCCTTTAAATAATCTCACTTATATATTTCGTGAAATGCGTTCCTGGCCTGTAGTCTTGTAATGCACTTCATCAGGAACGCCCATTCATTACCCACGTATTGACCATTTTTATTGGCTACCTTCAATCAAAATTGATTTAAAATTCGGTTCAAATAGTATTGGTCGGAACCAGCTATTGTTCGTAATTCGCGGAGTATAATTGAAGACCTTCAGGCACAAAGGGCCTAAGTGCCATCTCGGAAGTTTTTCATTTTTTTTCCCCCATATTCGATACCCATGTGCCAATATCTGGAAAGGTCCTATTTCCCAACTCATTTCTATTCGTTTTGAAATCGACCGCTAAAAAGCAGGGTTGCCGATATTTTTTTTCCTTTTTTCAAGATGCCTAAGTTCAGAAAAGATTTTCATTGAAGGGCCTAAGTGCCAACCCGTTTTCGGGCAACACTGCAATCGTTTTATGTAGGTTTCTCCTCTTTATTGTTACTCTTTTTAGTGCTTCTCTTGATAACTAGAATGGATCGGGGACCAATATTTTCAACATAAGGTTAGGTAGTGATCAATAGTCATTTATAGGGAAACTAATGGGGAGAAACTGGGGTTGTATAGGCCCTTTTGAGCTTTTCAAAAACAATTTTTTTTTAAAATTAATCATAGAGAAGTCCTTTAGACAGTCCTTAATCATAGAGAAGTCCTTAGGCCCATTGGACCTGAAGGTCTTCAAGGTGCTGGCTGTGGGAAATAAAAACACCTACAACAAAGGTAACGTAAGAAAAGTTTTAGGAATTTTGAATGCATACATTTTAGACATTATGAAACCTTAAAATTGCGATAACTTTTTTGAAGTTTTTGGCACTTAGGCCCATTGGACCTGAAGGTCTTCAATTGTTATAGCGCTTGTGACTTATGAGTGGATGCGTGTGTTTCAGGTGAACCCTTCGCCCGAAGACAGGGTGAAGCAGAACATCCAGAGCAAGCTCGGGGAGTACGACAAAGTCAAGCATCTCCTAGATGAGCCGAAGCAGCTGCTGGGCTACGACGGGCTCCCGCCCGCCTCGCCCGCCCCCGCGCCGCCGCCTTCTACCAAGTCTTCGTCCTCGAGAGGCGAGTTCAAGAAGCCGCCCTCCTCCTCGCACCCTTCCCAATCCTCCAGGTCGCATCCTTCCAGCAGGTAAAACTCTCTTGCTTTACTAAACACACATTTTACTTAAGGGGACCCGGTAGCAAAAAATTTGAGAAAAATCGATTTTTTTTTCTTTCATAAAACGATGTATTAACATCTAGGGAACAGTTAAATTCAATAACATAGTCAAATTTATGCTTACAAATGCGTAAATTTTTTGTTCAAGTACAGGCCGGCAGCATAGGCTGGCTAGATGGTTGCTCTGTCGTCTTTATTCTTGAATAACGGTTTACTGGTCCTTTCTTTTTTTTGAAAATTCGTGTAGAACATCCTATTTTCAATAAATAATCAAAAGAAAACCTAAAAACGAAATTGGTCCACTAAAAATCACAAAGAAACCATAAGATTTAAGACGTATGATAAGAGTCGAATGACAAGAGTCTCTTCCTCAATTTCTTCTTTGTCTTTATTTGACTGGGCTACAACCATGGGTATTATGTTTATATTATCCATGGATGACATAGTTAAGCTATCATGATACAACACTTCATTTCAGATAGGTCTAGGGAAAGCAAAAACAGCTTCTATTTGCATAATGCGTTGCGACGTCATGAAAAGATGGATGCTGTTGGTTTTTCTGCTCTCCTGTAAAGTAATGTTTTTTCATGTTCACGGGCGTTTTTCTTCGGAACGGTTGACACTATTCGATTGATTTTTGTTTTGTTTTGAAGAAGAGATCTGGGCCAAGATATTAACGTAGCGGTTTTACAAAATGTTGATTTCAACTGCCGCTAGATGTTTCTGAAGTAAAAAAAAAAAAAAAAAATGACATTTATTCCATGATACCTACGAATTCGTGTTTTTGAGATACCTGGAAACTATGTTAATTGAAAATTGAGAATATAAGGAACAAAAAGAAAAAAAAAGCACTGAAATTGGTTGCAGGGGGGCTGAGGAAAACGCCTGTAAAAAGAGGTCTATTAAGGGCGGGAGGGGGGTGGGTGCCGGGTCCCCTTAAGGAACTTACGGAATACTGGTATGAGGGTGGAAGGTATACGGCTTCTTCCTTTTATATGTTTATTCAAAACAACTAGTTTCGCCTGTCGCTAGGCCTCATCAGGTGCTACAATTTTAACAATATAGTTTTTTAATGGTAGATACAGAGGTTTGTTCATGTGCTAATTGTTAACTATAAGGTAAAGGCATACAGATCCATACGAAAGTGTATTTTGTCACAGAAGTTATAACGTGACGTACCATAAAGTGACAGAAATTATAACTTGTAGCATTGCATTGCATTGTAACTTGTGCATTGTAGCACCTGATGAGGCCTAGCGACAGGCGAAACTAGTTGTTTTGAATAAACATAAAGGAAGAAGCCGTATACCTTCCACGCTCATACCAGTATTCTGTAAGAAGTAATGGCTACCTACACGAATACCTATTTAAGGTACTTACTATTACTTCAAGATGTGGACAGAGTGAAGGGAACGGAGAGCAACCAGAGAAGCCTCGAAATCAAACGCGGAAGGCTATTTCTAGGGACCAGATTTTTATGCAGCATAAATTCCTCAAATATGCCGTAAAATATGTAGTAAAAACCAATGAAATATGCAAAAAATATGCAACAAAAACAAGTAAAATACGGGAGATAAAATTCAACATTTGAAAAAGAAAAAAAATTCTTAACGAATATAACTCTGAATGAAAGTTGCTTAATATTAGGTATACGGTTTTTACAAAATGCTCAATAATTAACAGCTCAATGCGTTCTTGATATCCAATTACGCTTTTCCTACAGTGTCACTTAGGTATGATACTTGTTTGTAATATTCTAAAACAAAACTTGGAAGAAAAAAAAAAACATCGTCAGTTGACTTTATAATGACAAATTTATGGAAGATGAAAAGTACTTGCAAGACTGAAAAAAAGAGTAGGGGTGAGCGCTGGGGTAATCTGATGCCGTCACGATCAATGGTTCATTTGAAAGAGTAGGATTTTATGTTAATATTCCAATAGTGGTTTTTTTTTTTTTTTTTTTTTTTTTTTTTTTTTTTTTAAATGAGCATGTGGTCACTGACATGTTTTTCCAAAATGGCGTGTGGGGGTCGGTTGGCACTCTCAAAAAGGGGCTCGTTGGCACTAGTGGCAACAGACCCCGTAACCAGTGCCAAATCGATGAGGAGGAAGTGCAATTGCCATTCTCTTCCTCGGAATGTGAAGAAATATTGAGGATAGGTGATTATGTCGCCGTTAAATACTGTGGAAAGTTACCTATACCCTGGGCAGATAACAGAAATGGGGAAAAACGAATACAAAGTCAACACCATGGAGAAGATGGTCAATTTTGGAGGTGGTCAGCAGTCGGAGATGAAATATGGTATAAGAAATGTGTGGCTAAGAAAATTGAGATTCCCATCCTCGGACCCACGGAATTGAGATTAGGATCCTCCGATCTACTCCAGTAATTTTTTGTGAATCAACTATTTAGATGTGTTCAAGAGTTTGAAAGTATCAAGTTTAAAGTTTGAGTCATTAAAAATTTAAAAATCAAGTCCATGAACCATTTGGTGTTTTTTTTAAAAGAGGTAACTAGGTAATAATGAATAAATAAAACAAGTACAGAAAAAAATTGTGATTATTTCGAGTCAATTTAAAGAGGTATGTTACTAATAATTGATAAATAAAACAACTACAGGAAAGAAGATAAGTTTTCATTTTTTCTGTTACTTATATTTTTCCTTGTTCAATAAAATCAAGTCATCAAGTAAAGATTTGTGACCAATTGGAATCCCTATATCATGATTCTCATCCAAGTGTTGGCATTAGGCTTTATTTCATTTGTTAGATCTGTACCTATAATTTAATTGATATACCTACCAACATTTTTGTCTGCCATTGGATGATTGGGGTCAGTTGGAACTGCATACAGGGGGTAGGTTGATATAGTGCCAACTCCCTGGTGCCAACTAACCCGCGTGTGGGGTTGGTTGGCACCGATGACCTGAGGGGGGAAAATGCTTATTATAAAATAAAAAAATGAGGTTAACATGAACCAAGATACGCAGAATTGCAACCCATTTTTCAGATTTAAGAAATCTCAAATCACTGAGTTTAAAAAAATAAAAAACGAAAATCGGTGCCAACCTACCCTGCGCTCCCCTACAAATACAACATGGTTGGCACGTTACTTGCAGGTTATAAGTATTGTTTGTTTTTCTGTGTCACCGTGTTTTTCACTTTAAGTTACATTCTGTGCGTCCATCTTTTGTAGGAACACAAGCGAAAACCGTACTAACCTAGGACAATACTAAAAACAAGCTATAACAAGCCTAGCTGAAATAACGACAACGCGGATGTCTCTTGTGCCTTGCCGCCATTTTGGAAGATTTAAACATGGTCTCGTGTCGAAATCAGAAGACTACAGAGTCTGCTATCGTCGTATCGACGTAAAACGCCGATTTTTACGACGGTAGTTTTTCAATGTTGAGCACTTCAACACGTTACGACGTCGTAAACTCTGGGAAGGCAGGTACGCAGAGTGGAGCGTTGTCCGATGGTCGAGCACAGAGTCGAGGAACGAGCGAAGCGGCGAAACCAATCCAGTTTGATTTCACTCCTTGCACACTCTCGTAGTCACGCTCATTTGTTCATTCATTTCAAATGCTTTATTTACCAAATTAGCGTGAATTCGTAGAGTTGGGGAAAAAAAAGAAACACACACACACACACACACACACACACACAAAATGAGATCAGTAATCTCAAGTTTCAAAATCATCACATAAATTTTATTTGAAGGAAAACAAAATATACATATATGTATATGTGTATAATATCATTTTTTTAATTATATCTATGTGATGTTTTTGTTCTTTATAAATAAGGTACGAGAATCCGCTCACACGGTCATGCTGCACAACTTTTAAGCGAATTTTTGTTGAAAAGTAAGCTACTGGAATGGTTTCAAAATGGTGAAAAATCAAGTTTTCGAAAAGTTTCATAATTGAAATCCTTTTTATTGGGCCATCCTAATAAACAATAAAAACCCTGTGTAAAACAATTCCTTGGTTTTAGAGGTTTAGAATCGTATGCTCGAGTTCCATTGATCCCTGATATAAAATCTATATGAACTTCAAAAAATTGTTAGGAATTTAAAAATGATTGGTGTTCTTTGGTAAAGCAGAATATTATTAAGAAAAAAATGCACGCGATAAATTTGGTTGTTTGTTTTTGGCATACAGTTCCCAGATTTAAAAATGTTGGAATACATTTAATGCCAAAGATTACTAAAAATTCCAGTCGTACAACGTGATTTTCTTTATTTTACGCGTTATATTTATGTTTGATTTTCATTATTTGTGAGCACTTTGTGTGCTCATATATATATGATTATATCATTGCACAAAGGAGCGACGGAAAACACGTCTGGTCTGAACGTTTCGCCCCCGGCGTCATCGGCAGACATATATAACCCTGTTTCTTCTTCTCCTTTTTTTTTTACGTATTAAGTCGGCTCAAAAAGCATTGGTTAGGCATCATTTAGATTGGAAATTTAACGCTCTTTCCAACGATGCCCTTATTTTTGAGTTTACATTTATTTTAAGGGGATTTGTAGCCGTTTTAATGCCATCAGGTATACATAACACGGAAATATTCCGGAAAATTAAATAACTGAAGAAAAAATAAACAAAGGAACTCTTGATTAGAAATGAGCCCTAGAATCGACCCAACAAGTTTGTACCATTAGGCTTGTCAAAACACTCTGTACATCGTGGCTTTCCTTTCTTGCTCCACTCTGCACGTACCTACACTTATTCCAATAGCAACCATCTCAAGTTTTGATCCAAATACAATAAATAACTTGTCAAGTTTCCGATCTCGAAAAGAATCATTCGGGTGAATTTTGAAATTTCTCAGTTTAAGAACTCTTGGCTTGGAACAAATTAAATGAGCTAACATCGCTAACGTTGCGCTCATCTTATCAAACGGGTTTGAGTTCAGATACCCATCCCATGTGTGTGCGAAACATTTCCTGAACTCGATTTGGAAAGTTTCTGAAGCTGACTGATGGGAACACGGTACAGGGAATGAGTTTTATGAATTCTTGCCGCTTAAACAAGAATTTTCGTGCGAGAATGAATTCCATTACTTGTCTTGCTTGTAGGAAAGCTTGTACTAAACCTACATTAGAAGGAGCCATCTACCATATTAAAGATTCGTTCCATTTTCTAGCGACTTCAAGTCACTTACTATTAATTTTTCTGTCACTCACTGTGCATGCGTGACGTCATGCTAGCAATCCACTTGCAAGTGAATTCGAATATGAATAGAAATTCAATGTTATACGGCGGGGCAAAGTCGGAGAGGTAATTTTCTTTATTACAAACCAATCACGGTTTCTTTCATCCTTGCAAAACGGGAGGGTTTTTATCATTTGAGAAACATGGCAGGAATATAATGAATATAATGTTGGTATAAACTGATGAACCTAACTCTATAACAACATCCTCTCCACAAGCATAAATGAAACCTAACGCCGCACAGTGGTTCAGAAACCCAATCTAGCTAGTCGAAATTGGATTTCCACGTAGCAAAAGAAAGAGAAAAGTTCTGTGAGTTTTCAAGGGTGCTGAATTCGATTCTGAAATTCGTTTTCCAGGATCAGCCGAGTTTTTGAGATATACGCTTTTGATTTGTCCGGGCGAAAACCGCTCTGAAAGCCAAATGTCCGGTTTTCACGGGAAGAGCGGCACATTTCCTGTTGTTTTTGGTCCTATCATTGGTTGCTATTTACTGCGAAGTCAGCCGTGATTTCTAGATGACCTACCTACATCAAGGTTATAGTTATAGACGCTAGAAATCCATCTAAACATCCAAAATCATTAAAATTTGTACTCTTGTCACATTATTTCATATGAAGGAACTCTCGATGTCTTCCGTTATCCATTATTCGTGCATTCGCTCTTTCAGTTTTAGACGGAGGTGAACATTCTTGAAATGACGGAGGTAATCTTAAGTTAGTACTTCTAGACTTGATATTGTGATTTTTGTGGCCAAAATTCCTAGATATCGGCTATTCAAATGTTTCCTGTCTAGTATGCAACGCATAAAAATAGTATTTTATAAAAGTTCTTGAAATACCTACACTAATTACTATTGTTTATTTCACTTTATTTATCGCATTATTTACTCTCACTCCATTCTTCTTCACAGTGAGTCTCAATGATCCAATAAAACCAAAAAGTAATTATTTCCAGCTGTTTACCCTTTAACAAGCTACACACAATCAGAAACGACATAAATGCCAACCTCTGTATGCTCTTCTAACTCAATTTGGGTATAAAGTTGAACTCGTTAAATGTGTGAGCCTTTAGTGGTTTTCTTTAGCAGTTATTATATTGTCGGTTATTCTTCAATCTACTGAGTGTATGTGATATCCCTCCTAAAGTTTTAGCAAAAAATATTAATCCTAACCACTTTACCTGGGTCGATTTTTGCCAGTTATCGACTGCTATCGTAAACCAACCTCTAAATTGGGGCCGACGTGATGATTTGAAGGACGGATTTAAATTTTTTTAGGTCTATTTATGGGTTTTCGCATGCGCTGAACACGATGAACCTATTTATTTTACGCTCCGTCCACTAGTTATCCGGTAAACTGGCGGAGGGCACTGCTTGAAGATAGTAAAAATCGAAAATGTCACCGAAAATGCTGTCGCCTGGTTAAGAATTGTACTAGAAACATGCTATTATGGTCGGATAATATGCTTTGGCATGTTCTGAACATGATTCCGTTTTTTACTATACTTTTTTACTTCGTTTATTGGCCATAAACCTCAAATGACTTGTAGGGTAATAGACGAATTCACCCTAATTTCACCAGAAATTATGTCGCGTTGATAATTTAAGGTCCCAAAATACCTTGTGCCGATTTATTTCCGCCGAGTATTAGTGCCGAGTATTTTCCAGGATACTCGATACAAAGCCGTAGTAGTTTGGCAAGGACCTGAACCGGCATTGTACTTATTCGCCAAATATAGCGGCGAAATGCAGAAAATAGCTAAAATTTTCCCATTTTCTGTAAAATCCCTTAGTTTCCATCGGTTTTCCAGGGTCAAATTCATAGTTCTGAATTGCCTGAACTGTGATTGGATTGTTAAATAAAAAATGATGCAGTATAATTGAAAATAATATGTAATATAATTTTAGTTTCACAAAACATAACATTTTAACGAGAATAACATAACAAAAATATATACAAAAAAAAAAAAAAAAAAAAAAATTAAACACGATGAAATATCGAAACAAAAAAAAATACCAAATTTTATCTGCACAAGGTATTTTGGGACCTTAAATTATCAACGCGACATAATTTCTGGTGAAATTAGGGTGAATTTGTCTATTACCCTACAAGTAATTTGAGGTTTATGGCCGATATACGTGTACTGCTCTTATCATACTGCTGGTTGAAATTATCGATTCTCAAAAGTGTTTATGAAACATCACACAAAAATTTGAACAAAAATTACTTAATTAAAAAAGTAAATTATTTAGTGAACATAATAGAAAATTCAAATTATAGATAATTCACATAAAATACCTATCAATCATATTCACATCCATTATTTTGCTACATGCATAGTACGTATTATTGTATAATTTATTAATTTGTTTTTTGACTCTGGCTTCTCGACTCTTTGTGTCCGGGTTTTTGTCTCATTCCACCAGGTGGTTGGACGTTCATACGAAAAGCGTGACAGAAGCGTGACGATCAAAATTAATGGTTAACGCAAACTGAAACTGTGGAACACTGACTAGGAGGCCGCCATGCCGTTGTAAAACTCTGTTAGAGGTTTCTGGCGACTTGAAACTGACTTGTCAATAGGTGTGGAATCTGCGAAAAGACCACCTTGTATAATATTTGGTCTGAGGTCGGCCCGAAATTCCTACTGCCGCCGCCCAAATAAACGTGAATGTTGATTTGGTTTTGTCAGCGCATACGGACCTTCAAGTGAGTGGGGTTTATATAATTTGTAGGTGTGCCCCGCCTCCCTCCAAGTAATAATCAAAATACAAACTATATTTATATATTTAGTAGGATGGGAAGTTAGTCGATTCAGACTGTTGAATGAACATATGATTGGAACTTAACAGAAAATGGAGTACAACGCCACCAACCGCACCTTTTTATCTCAATCGTTACCGAGATATGATTTTTTTTAAAGTGTTTCAGCAAAAACAACTTTTTTTAACCAAAAATCTCACTTTTTCTCCTATTAAATAAACTTTTCTCAATTTTTGACCACATTTTTGGAACCAGCGTTAAATAGTCTCTAAGAACAGATCATTTTTATATTTATTCATCACCATTCATATCTATTTATTAAGAAACAAAGTTTAATTTTTTAGAAAGTGAGAACTTGAAAAAATGTTTAAGAATTAGCCACTCCCTGAAAATTATTATTAGAGACCTTAACATTTCATAAAATCTGCTTAATTTAATGTTTCCAACGGTATAGTCAATTTGACTTTTAATTTGCTATATAGGATAGAAAATTGTGTTTTAATTGTGGGAAAGGTTTTCTCAATGAAAATTGACTCTCTATGAATCTACGAGTTTGGGGTCAGTTTGTATGTATTTTTCCGCGCTGAATCGAATCGTAACTCTTGCAGATCACTCAAACTCCGCTGTAACCGAGTTTTACACTTAAAGTCGTACATTTTTAGTTAATGTGTTTTACTTAATTATCGTATATGTTTTTAGAGGTGAAAATAGTCAATTACAATAAAGTGCTCAAATTTCAAAACAATGTAGCGTAAATAATATGCGGAGGAGAATAAAAATAAAGAATCTCGAAAGTTTGCTTAAATGGTTGTGCTGTATGATGGAACTTTTGGAAATGAGTGAAGGAGATATTTTTACTTGATCATTCATTGACCCACCTCTCCGAGGTACGCAGACGTCCCTTCTTCGTCGTTTGCGTAATATATGGATGACCCTTCTGTAACTTCTCCACCCTAAAGTTGTTGAGTTGATGTGTTATGAATATATTCCCACGATATATGCACATGGTGTTGTCTACTGTTATAACCGAGCAAGTTGATGTCTGGTTCTTATGAGAATTCATTGTACTCGTAGGTACCTATTGGTTTTATTTTCATGACGCGGACAAGCTTCTATCATGGCGTCCATATCGCTTGATCCCATTCTTTGATTCAGCGCTCCTTCAGTTCATCATTTGTGTGTCCTTGATACTGTCAGCATAAATAATGAACTTAATATTAAACAATTACAAAATGATTGGGTTTACCGAATAGTATAATGTTCTCGCATTTAGTTCAAAAGTATGGAAAATGTTTGCAAGTATTTTGGCGTTCATGTGACCATTTTTTGACCAATAATAGCAAAACATTTCCAAAAGAAAAATGCGAAAAAGTTCCAGTCGTTCAGCCAATGTTTTTATGTGATATTATGATATTTTTTCAATAAAAAACATCATTCAATAATTCAACTATGAATTAGAACATCAAAAATTATGCACAAAATTATGCTGAAAATGTACCAAAATTCCCGTAATCAAAGTTCGGTTTCAGAAACAGATTTAGGTCTCTCACTGCCGAATGTAGAGCTTTGTATTCGTGTCGGTGGTTGACAAGATTTTATGTTCATTTTAAAAATTCGCTTGATTTTTGCGAGTCTTGGGTCAGTCCTTCCGCGCATGATTGTACAAAAGTATAGTCTGTTTTTATGGGATTTCCTGGGTGACTACCGATAATTTCCTTGAATTGATGGTTTACTCTATTCTATCTCCCTTGGAATAATGGGGCGTGTGCCCAATATATAAATATTTATTTCTTACGTTCTTGCAGCTTGAATTAGTCCATTACAGGGAGGTTATTTAAATGATGGATTTGAATTATAACGCCCTTGAGTTTCATTGCGATTGGACTAACTCTGGCCACCTGGCCAACGCAAAATCCGTTCTCAGAGACAAAAATACCAAAAATATTATATGGCTAAATAGCTATTATATTATTATGGCTAGATCTCATGAAATTACTGGGGATTCTGCGGTACAGCCCCTGGACGATTCTAAGACTAAGTACGATACGTTCGAGACTAGATTCGATATGTTCTGAGATTATATGACTTTAAGGAACATAAGGGGTATTCGGAAACGTGAATTTCGTGAAACGCATGTTTCTCACGGTCTAATTGCTTGAATTCACTCAAATTGGAAGGGTAATTGAAGGATGAAATCAGTATGATTTCCTTTGAACTCGTTCGGGTATTGTTCGTGTTGGCTAGTAGGATGTCTGGCTCCTATGACTCCCAGGTGCGTCATATTTCACATGCTGTGTTTGCATGTGTTATTGCGGTTATCATATCGATATTCCATCGGCCACTGGTAAAAATTTCATCGCGATTGACCCGGAAATGGCTTCTGGGGGCTTGCGCAAACGTGAAATTTGAAGCCAAGGTTAAATTAACTATATTTGTCAGTCAATTTTCAGGAAAGTGCGGTATAAACTATATAGGGGGTTTTAACCATTCAATAATATTCTTTGAAATTTTCCGGAACGTTGACAGCAAAAATTAAAGAATCCAGTTTCATAATTGGTCGAAGTTGGTATATTGATCCATTATTTATTTCGGCAAACAATCGGCTACACAATATAATCCAATCTGTACTGATTTACATGAATGTATGCGCGCGTGTTTGTGTGTGTGGGCTTTGTTATAAAGGCGAAAGTGGTGGTAGATATAATTTCTTGATCTTTACGAGGTACTAGTATGGGGTTTAGCGATATTATTTGATATTATTCATATTCCTTCACAAAACAATATAAATCGCTATTTCTAATAATGTCGGGGATCCAGTGTATGTCCGCTCAATTATAATTTAATCAAAATTGTTAATATCTTTTGGAAGATATTCTTTGAGGTTTTTTAGTTAAAAAATGAATCTATTGCAATGGCTCCAAAAATTTTAAAAACAAAATTTTGGAAAATTGTCTTCTTTGGAATCCGTTTAGGCATTCTGAAACGAATCCACATCAAATTGCTTGAATGTAAAGGAATGTCACTAGAAATGGCTGAAAACGGCTAAAAAATTGTTGAATTTATGTTATTTAGTAGAATTTTGGTCAATAGAAATTCATCAACGATGAACTAGAACATTAAAAATTTTAATTACAATTTACTGAAAAATGTACTTGAATTTCATTTATGTTTTCTGGAAATATATACAAACTGTAAAAAAGCTAAAAATCCTTAATAATTTTGA
Organism: Adelphocoris suturalis; assembly: GCA_030762985.1. Taxonomy (NCBI): domain Eukaryota; kingdom Metazoa; phylum Arthropoda; class Insecta; order Hemiptera; family Miridae; genus Adelphocoris; species Adelphocoris suturalis. The sequence goes on from CM061051.1 coordinate 24,162,925, forward strand.
ATAGTTTGATATCATTTAGAAAAAGTTTTTTGTTATAAAAATGGTTACCTAGTAAACCATATCTTTGCACTTGAAGTGCTCAAATTTCAAAACAATGTAACATAATATAATAAGATAATTTATGATAATTTGCTTAGGAACTTTTAGTTTAGAAACCTAACCCTGAAAATGATTTTTTTTTCTTCATTTTATTGAGGTCGAAATTCCATTCACGAGTTGGAACATATTAGCACATATTTAAACATCTCCGATTCGTGAAAATATATTTCCATCTTGGGCCTACCATACAGTGAGGTTGAGAGACAATTTGCCACACCCATTTCGTAACATTTCGAAACGGACTTTGAAAAATTATTACAGGTAGTTGTCAATAACAATTATGAATTTAAAAACAGGGCAGCTTTTTGCAAGATCCTTGGTGGCAACTTGAGCAAATGTGGGACGGGGTCACGGGCGAACCTCGCGCGCATTAGCCACGTCACGGCTCCTTTTCGCCAAGCAATCAGATTCCCAATATCAAATCAAACATCGGAGCCCTGTCATGAGTAGGGGTTTAAAAAAAAATATATATATATATTTGAGCTGCTCAGATTGAAACCATCATTTTGACACAGAAATATAGTGATCCCTAACGACTTGCTCCATTTCGGATCGAATCCACCTGGAATGGTTATTTTTGCTCCAGAGTGGATTCGACCCGGGCCGGAGCGCTTTTTTTCCATCCCAAGAGGATCCGATCCGGGCCGGATCGATGGATATCGATCCCTAATTTTTTCCCTCCGGCCCGTTTTTTGGCTTTGAAACGACCAAAATCATGTGGGAATCAACTCTGAGGCTCCATTTAGGGGCCTTGAGAGATCGCAAGGTAGACGACCCTATCCATGAGCAATATTGTATCGCTCACCTTACAGTTGGCTCAGGTGCATGTGTCTGCCCAATTCTCAATACACGATTGTCGCCCACCTCCGATAGTAGCGACCCTGTAGCTACTGTGACACCTGCACACATCAAAACTGATACACCCATCAATACAATATTTGTCGAAGTAATTAAAAAAGTAATCACTACCAATTCAAAGTAGTCAGTACCGTACTTAACAACTACTCTGGTTATGATGTGGATGGATTGGGCTGCCTACCTTGGGATCTATCAAGGACTTAAATGGAGCCTCAGAGTTGATTCCCACATGATTTTGGGCGTTTCAAAGCAAAAAAAGAGCGGGAGGGAAAAAATTAGGGATCGATACTTATCGATCCGGCCCGGATCGGATCCTCTGGGGATTGAAAAAATAGCGTCCGGCCCGGATGGAATCCACTCCGGATCGTTATTTTGTGGCCGGTTCGGATCGTTCCTTTTGTTTCTTGAAAATATTGATTCCATCCGCAGGGATTTGAAGGGCAGCAGTTAAGAGCAAACCTTCCGGATCGGATCTTCAACCCCAGGTCATGAGTGACTGCACTCTCCAACTTATTTATTCGTTCTTTAGTCTTTCCGGTCCCTGGATCCTACAGTTGACAATCAAAAAGTGTGCCAAGTTGGCTGGCCAGTATAGCCTCTTCACATATCGTATCATGGACTCACAGTGTATAGTCGGGTCGGGCAAAATTCCGTTTTCTACGGATTCTTATAGGAAATTTGACGCTGATTACGATTATACCATGTAATAGGGGTCCCTGAATTGCCTCCACGGTTATTTACCCAAAACAAACCACTATTTAAACACTTTTTTGATGTTTTCGGCCAAAATGCTATACGGACAGCTTAAAATCAAGAACCAACTCGGAAGAATCCCTGAAAAAGTTGATTTACAAAATAAGAAATCAAAAACGAAAGGGAAAAATAAACTTTCATTCATCATAACATAAATCAACCTATCACCCGGGACTGCTTTGTCAATAAATTTGATGAGATAGTCGGGAAAAACAAGAGATTTAGCCAGATATGTCTGATTTTTTGTTAGAAATGAGCTCCGATATCCTTTGCAGGCATCCCACATCCTTCTGAGGGTTAAGGCGGTCAATTTTGACCATTTATGTGATATTTAGCGATTCACTAAGTACCATCGAGGCGATTAGGGTAGGGATACATATTCTGATGATACTCTAATACAAAGCCTACGTGTATCGCCACACCAAGCCTCAACATCGGGCTCAACCATAACTTTCATGCGGGTGCCAAGCCATGTGGGTATTCATGGCAACGAGTGTGCTAATGCCCTTGCAGAATCATTGGTGATAACTCCATTGACATGTTGCCTGTACGCATAGAGGATCAAATCTCCTTCATACAACATTAAGCCAATTCCATCTGGCATGAGCAATGGCAGGGTGAGGTCACTGGTCTGCGTGGTGTCCTTCAAGACTTGTGCCCGGTGGGCCTATTCGTAACCCAACTTCCATAGAGGGACCGAATAGTGGTCAACCGGGTTGCCACTGGTCATACCAGTCTTACTCTCAGGCACCTGCTTAGAGCAGGAGCTCGAGATGTTGTGTGCGGAAGGTGTGGGTGTGGTGTGTCCATCCGCCACTTCCTGGAGGACTGCCCACACCTTATGGACCTCCGAGTCCAGCATCGGCCCCCTCAGTAGTTGACGTTTTATCTAGTCCAGACAAGGTCCAATCCCTGTTGTCGTACCTGAGAGCCGCTGAGCTCTGCTACGAACTGTTATATCTGATCTGTGATATATTTTTGTACAATCTAGTCATAGTTTTATTTCACTTTGGCGATTATATATATTAACATATATTTAGTCCCTAAATCTAGGCCTTTAGGTCCATATATTTAGGCCTATTCTAGATCTAGTCTTAGTTGTATTATTTTATTTTTGAGGTTTTATTTTTATTTTTTATCCGCCCTAGGGGCTTAACAGTAATCATCACTGTACCCCTTATTTTATCCTCCTCCGATCTGCCACTGGAGTCCGTGATGACACTCCGTTTGGTGGTGGAGGGTAGCATGGCCCCCCTTGGAATCATGCCACTTGCAGTCTCCCTTTGGACACCTTGTTCAATGCCGCTAATGACCCTTATGGTTGAGGTGCGGCTTAAACCACTGAATAAAAAATATAGGTTAATTAAATTATCCGCGTGGAAACCGACCGTGTCAAAAAAGTTTGACCTCCCTTCTCGCTACAGGGTTTGCGATGAATACCTCCTGATGCACCTAACTAGACTAGATTCATCGCTAGTTTATATCTGGACATAACCAGTTTCACTAAAGTTTTCTCTCTATCTCCCCTCGCTCTCTCCCTCACTCTCCCCCTTCCTCCATCCCTCCCTAATCATAAACTAATCGTGTGTTCAATGGATCTTTTCCAAGTGCAAGCAGGTTCTGAGAGATGAAATTTAGCTTGCAGATACAAACAAATAAATAAGCGCACACACTTATTGATCATCGCACTATCTAACAACTTGCTGGACTCTTACTCTGTTGCATATTGATCAATGATAAGCTGCGATTTTCTGTACGCTTTGGTTTGAGAGTTCAGTTAACTAATCGGTGGCTGTTATTAGTAATCCCAATGAGAATTGTCCATCGTCATCCTCTCAATCCTCTCGATTTTAAATACACTCACAACTCGATGAGTCTCGGATTATCCACACTGTTTTTCATGCCCAGACCTCAACACCCCCATAACTATAACAAACTACCAATGTGTTGGACAAAATAAATAAATAAATTCAAAAACAATTGATATGATACAATGCCTTACATAAACCTTTTACGGATCAAGAATCGTACTTGATAATCTTGTACCTTCCTCATATCACTGGCCTTGGCACATAGACCTGTAAAACGCAAAAACACGAGTTTCCCATTTTTGGCACTTAGTTACATTTCCACGCTTCATTATTCTAGGAAACAGAAAACCCTTCTCAACCGACATAAATTTTCTTAGATGACCAACTCCAGAAACTGCTGAACTTGAGTTACCGAAAGTTCGAGTATATCATACCTTGTTATTTAGAGGAATAATCAGTTCACGAATGGAAATAGATGAGTTGCTGTTTTCCTACAGAACCAGGTCTTTGTGTTCCACAGAGTAGGTTTAGTGGAAGCTCGGGAGAGATCCTTAAAAATATATGAGGGGCTGAGGTCTTGGGGATTTCACGGCAAGGCACAACCTTGGACCTCCGTGTGAATTCATGGAGTAGCTTCGAGTCACCGAATGTATTCCTTATTTCATCTGTAAAACGAGCAGTGAAAGGGAGTGCGGGTCAGAGAAAGTTCTTTTATATTTTTAAATAGAAGTAGATTTCATTCCGAGTAGTGTGGTCCTCATTCTCCAGGCATTGGTAGTGAAATGATTTGGTTTGTTTGCGTCACATTAATTACCAGAGTTAAGTGCGACTGTCCCACTTATTTGGGCACTACTACCTTTAGTAAGACGTCACTGGTTCATCATGCTTCGGGAAATCGTATAAAGAAAAATACTAATCGTTGGAGAGTGAGGTTACTTTGAGTTATCTCAAAATGGAATGTCTCATATGTAGAAATGTCCAATAAACTATCCCTTGATTAGAAACCAAACTCTGCTAATAGATGTTGATCCACTAAGGTAGTATCCATTTGAAAATATGTTATGCACCTGTTCAATGTGGCTTGTTAGCCTTTGAAACAATCTATAAAAGAAACATCAAGAAATAATGTCCCAATAAAATTCAAGTTTTTATGCTAAAAGCATGTTTTCTAGATGTTTCTGAACGATTCTGTCTTATTAGTGGGGTCGTTCGTGACTTCAGAGCTTTTTTGTTAGTCAGGATGTCTTAAATGCTTCTCAATCTTGAAAGTTGGAAGAAACTATGGATTCAGTAATCATGTTCAAATAATACCTCTTGTAAGGGAAACTGTGTTAATTTGGTAATAGTAAAGATGTAGAGGATGGATAAATTGGAAACATCCTCTATTTATATTGGGAATGTGTTCTTCTTGTTCCGCTCATAGCTCCTATGATACTCAAGATCTAACTTGATTATTTTTGACCCATTTGTTCCAGGTTTGTCAAGCCTGGAGAGTCTAAACCGAGCAGTTATGGAGGAGGGCGAAGTCTCCATTACAACCAGCAGTCAAAACCATCTGAAGTACGGAACGGCCTCAGCAGCAACCCTAAGCAGCCTGTCCACCGCCTTCCTGGCTCCCGCAACCCTTCGTCCCGACTGAACATCGAGATGGTAAGCTAAGCTTAACTTCTTGTTCTTAAATTATCCGAGGGTGTTGCTCTCTCCTTTCTCAAGGCAGCTCCCTAATCACCCGAAAGATCGGAAAACGCTGCAGGCTATTCCACAACTGTTTAGTATTTTTCCACGTTATAAATCACCTTGTTTACAGATGTCCGCATTCTTCTCTTATATATCAGGTTCGAACAGTAACTCTTCCGTACTAATATGCGGGGTGACCCAGAAACGAAGACCCACTTAAGTTAAGAAGTTAAGACCCCCTTAACTTCCTTTGTAAATAGGTTAGAAGAAAATTTCAAATGGTAACCCCATTATCTTTTTCCGTAGATTTCAAATATTACGTTTAGCGCATCTGCACATACGCAAAAAGCACACAGTACGCACTAACTATTATTTTAAATAGGAACCCCCATGTCTTAATGCAGATTCGGATTTCACGGAATTTTTTTTTTCTTGGTGCTCAAAATCGGGCGCAATTCCGATCTGAAAGTGCGCAAATCGTGAAATACTAAGTTATTAAAGATATTCAATGGCCACACTTGATACATGATTTTGGGGTATTTATTCACGCAGAGTCACCTAATGATGTTCATTCACTGGTATTAGTAAGACCGACTTGGGGAAACACCGAAAAATTTACTAACAGTTTTTCTTACACATGTCCACACACTGCAGAGCGTACTGTTTAAATTTAGTTTTTTCGGAGTTTTCCCAGGTTTTTGTTGCAAATATCAATCAATGAACTTATCATTTCGTGATTCAGCGAGGAAATAAACCTCAAAATCAAATATCGCGCGTGGCAATTGAATACCTATCTTCAAAAACCCAGTATTTCACAATTTGAGCACTTTTATACAGCGGAATCGCGCCCGTTTTTGCGAATTCAAAAAATCGAGTCATGGGTCTTCATAATATTTTACGTAAAATTCAAATTTGCAATTTCACCAACATGGGAAAACACCGAATAAACAAAATTTTAGAACTCTTTGCGCTGTGTGGAAATGAGTAATTAAAGGTGCGATTCTGGGCGATTTTTCGGTGTTTCCCCAAGTTGGTGTAGCAAATATTAATAAGTGAACATCATTACGGGATTCAGCGTGAAAAAATACCTTTAAATCTTTTATCACATGGGGCAATTGAATCTTTTAAAAAACTCTGTATTTCACAATTTGAGCACTTTTTGTGGGAAATTGCGTCCATTTTTACGCCCACAAAAATCGAGTAATGGGCCATTTTTTCATGAATTTCACGTAGAATTTGAATCTGCAATAAAAATGGGGATTTATATTTTAAATAACAAAATTGTTGTTGCGCACGTGCGTAAAAAAATCTCATATTTGAATTATTCTTCGAACCCATTTATTAAGCAAGTTAAGAGGGGGGGGAGGGGGGTATTAGTTTTCTGGGGGGCTTTCGTTTTTTTTCTTTTTGGCCCATTAAATAATTTATTTAAATGTTTTTGTTGCACATATTAGTTGGGAGTTCTAGTTTGACATCATAAAATTTGGTTCTTTAAACGATATATACAAATATGCATTATTGTGATAAAAATTCCTTGCTTGCGCCAGATAATCAAGCTTTTCAAGAAAAGGTGAGTTCGTTGGTTTTTTGACCATCAATTTTTGAACCCATTAAAATGGTCAAATTTCAAAGTTTGCTTAAAAAATAAAAATAAAAAATAATGATAATATTTACCTAAAAAAAGGGAAAATTGTTAAATTTTAGCCAAAAGAAGTTCATCACCTACTAGAACTACATCACTAAAACTTATGCACAAAATTATATTGGAAAATGACTTAAATTTCGTTAATATTTGCTGAATAGTTGATAAAACTGCCCAAAAAAAGCTAAAAATCCAAAATGATGTTTCAATTGCACAATATTATTTAGAACGTTTTTTTCCTGCCATGACTTTGTAGTTAACTTAACGCTCGAAGGTCTCCAATTTCAAAACAATGTAACGTTATAATATACGATAATTTAGGAAATTCGCTCATATGATCATGCTGCATCACTGGAAGTTTTCAGTGGGTCATCTGTCCAAGTGCCTCACGGGATTTGAGGTTATGTACAAATTTTTGCCACCAACGGTGGCTTTAAGGTAAGGATGATATCCAACTATGAACGTAATCCAATAAGATTCAGTGTGCTACAAATAACGAAAACGACCGAAAATTCATTACGGTTTCCAGATGAACCGTCCTACGTCTTTCATGGTATCATCAATGTATTGCGATGGTTACATTTTAGATCATCTAAAGCGGTTTCAATCGATTTTATGTGACGGAAACTATTGAAAACTATACCAAATTCGATTTTGTCTCCAAAAACTATACTGCTGATTCCGGATGTCTAAAGAGTCTACCTACCAAATTTCAAGTTGGTAGCTCTAAAATGCGGCCTGTAACGCCGTACACACGCTCGCTCGCAGACACGCTGACAATTGCTTGTCGAGCCACCGTAGAGTCTCACTTCGATATTCAATCATATTTGTTTGGTTGATATGGTTATTTTTCAGGAGTTTGGAAGGAAAAATTTTCAAATGATAAAATATTTTCTTTAAACAGAAAGGGGAAAACCTCAAAGGCTCAAACCTCAATGCCTCATCTAATTTTGGCCACGTTTTCGAAATCGGTGTTACATTTTCTCTAACACTTGAATTAAATTGTTGAAGAGTACTATCTCAGACCATAACCCAGTTCAGGCTTAGACGATCTTGGAACAAAATTCATCCCCTCCACCCTCCCCACATTGTAAACGGAATCGGACCGATAAATCATGAGAATTTGCATTATGAAAAATGAATGTTTAAGTATGCGCACACAATACTATTGATCCAACCTTAATGAAATTGATAGGGGTCATGTAGGAGGTAAACCCGCACGATCCCTAAATATTTCATCAAAATTTGACTATAACCTCATACATTGTTGGGCTTGACAAGGAATTGAGGCAGACAGACAGACAGGGAGCCAATACTGATCTGCAAGCTCTGAATAGGAAAATGCATGTTTATAATTTTCATTGTAGAGGCCAACGATTTCCCCGACTTCTTGCGCGAACATAGGTTCTTAACCCTCTGTAATGGAGAAGCAAAAATAATATTAACAGATATTTTTGAAACTGAACTTGAAAATTGGCGAATCTTATGGAAACTTCTGCATTAAATAACCCGGACGGTATTTATAACGGTATACATTGCGCTTTTATGTGTTTGGAAAATATTAATTAGGAGAAACTTTCTGATTAACATATTCAAGTTGCTTTGTTATAAAAAGGAATAGTGACATCGAACATATCATTAACCCAAGTTTTAATTCTCACTTTTTAGTGTTCATGGGTTCGTGTGTCCACCTGTTTGAACTACCCCGTTAATGAAAAATCACCTCCGATGCGGTTTAATTTGCGAAAAGACACGGTTCAATAACCACGAGCGCACGCAGGTTTTGAAAACTAATAAATTTGAAAAAGGTTTTCCAAATTGAACACGCTTTCACGTAAATATTCGGAGATGCTTCGGTTTTTACGCTCAGTGAATTCAATTTGTGATGTGACATTGTTGACTCGATTTTTTTTTTTTAAATTAAAAACATTGTGCGTGTTCTACCTTGTGATCACCCCCCCCCCTCTCCACCATTATTATGTATGTAGGTACCACTACAACTTTGTTTGCGTTCATACAAAAGTTTCCATAAGGGGCTGTAGGGGGTAATAGTATATCCTAATAAGCGCTTTCCAAGCTACGATTCTTGTGATTATTTTTGTTCAATCCCAGTTGTAGTCTAGTTGTCCAAAGAACCATGGAAATTTCGGATTTGCCATCTGTAAGGGGGGTAGGGGTAATAGCCGATCCTTTTATGCGCTACCGAACCTATATTTGTTGACTAATTTTTTTAAAATTAATTAACTAGTTTTTTAAAATGAAGAATCCGGCCCAGTTATGCGAAAAACATTGGGTGTTTCCAATTTATCATCGGTTGGATAACTGGAGTGGGTGATCCTGATAAATCCATGATCATTTGATTTAATTGTGCAAAAAATCATGATTTTCAATAATGAACCTTCGTAATCCACCAAGAAAAAAAAATAGATCAACTTTCCCTAAAAATTTAATGGTTTATGTTTCAAGATGCATAAAATCTAAAAATCGACTTTAAAAAAATCCGTCCGTCCGCCGTACGCCATCCAGAGCTTTTCTCCAAAACTAATTGACCAAAGTTTATGAAATTTGGCTGAAAATTCATACATCGGCTGGGGATGTGCCAGTAACAGCGGCATCAATTTTGATTTACCCTAGAGGGTAGTAATTAAGAGCTTAAATATTCAAAAATCGAGATCTCGAAAACTTACAAGGTATCAGTAATGGTCTTTTGATTGTCCCTTGAATTAAAAATCGTCTTTGGGGTCTGGCTGATCCTGAATCGTCGGCAACGATTTCGATCAACCCTAAAGGGTAGTTTAAGGGTTGAAATCATACGAAATCGAGATCTCAAAAACTTTCGAATCAAAAGTAATTTTTTTGCTGTCGTTTATAGATATCATCTCAAACAATCGAATGAAACCACCTGAATCGCTGTACGGTCACTGTACTGTCATTCTTTCGCTCTTCCTAATAACTACGAGGTAGAACCTTCCTAATAACTCGTAGAACTTTGATAGGAAAAATTATCATCAACATGGGAGGGAATGAGAACTAGAGGAGCATAGTAAACAAAACTTTTAGTCATTGGGCATGATCGTATGAGCGAATTTTCGATATTTATCGTATTATGTTATATTACATTGTTTTAAAATTGGAGCAATTAGAGTGCAAAGAAATTTTTTACTATCAGTTTTATGGAAAAAAAAACTAGTTATAAATAATATTCAGCAACTCAAAGAAAATTTTGGATTTCTAGCTATTTTATGTAGTTTTATCGATTTATTAAATTAATGAAATTCAAGAGAATTTTCATCATAATTTCATGCAAATAATTTTTAATTTGCTAGTTCATTGTTGATTTAAACGTTTTTTGACAAATATTTTGTTGAAAAATATAAATTTACCAATTTTTAGCTGTTTTCAGTTATTTTTAGTGATTTGTTTAGCACATTCTTTGTGCTGGCCACAGAAATCATCCTTTCGTTTGGAAAGCTTGATTTTTTGACGCAAGAACGGAATTTTTATCTCAATCCTAAGGAGAGTTATCGTCTGGAATGATATATATTTACGTATATAAAGTTTTTGCCTCAAAACGCATTTTTTTATTTTAAAATTTTTGGAGCCATTACAATAGTTTTATTTTCTACGAAAATTCTCTAAAATCTACTTATAAACTACTGCTACCGTATCAGCTTAAATATACTTCCAATGCAATTCTCACTTCACGAAATCAAGGTTATTATAAATTTGGTCACCCGTAGTGTTGCGTAGATGTCAGTTTACTTAGATCTGATGTACTCCCACGATTGTGATTAGGTATCAGCTCTTGTTTAATACAGAAAAACTAGTTACATGTAGGTGTTTTATTTAATTTAATTAATTTATCATCTGTAGGCGTCCACGACTATGCTATTATTTTTAGATAATTTATAAATATACAAGTGTACTGAGTAGAAATGCTATCTAATACAGAAATTATCAACCTTTGTGTAGTAATTTGCATCGTTGGTTTTTTTTCCCCCAAACCATTTATGAACCTTGTCAAGTATCAAAATACACTGTATTCGTTAGAAATATTACGCAGATTTCGAGAATGTGGTAAAAATTGACAATCCTGCTAGCATTCTATTTATGCAAGCATTATTTTACGGGAATTCCCATGTGATTTCGATTATTTATGTTGAACCCAATAAAAAATAATAAATAAATAAAGAAAATCGGTTTTTCCGGTTTCGGCTTATCATTCAGCCAAATGCTCCTCTTGAGAGTAACAGAAAATAAGTCAAGCAGCCTAACTCTGCCCAACCGGTGAAATATACCATTTAGGTACTTGTACCTATGTGTGTTAAATCAAACCTGATAATCATAAGAAAGAAATAAATCACGAATACCTTGTTATTTCCTACTTCCTAGTTATGTGATGCTGAACGCTGAATGCAAATGAAAATAACGATTTTGGAGGTGAGCCAATTTGTTTTCTTCAAAAGTTGATGTTTACAGAACTTGATGTTTACTATAATGGTAGTATTGTTAGCGATGACCTCCGAATTTCCTTGATTCGATTATTTCCTAATGAGAAGCGATTAGCATTCCATTCAGTTCGGTGAGATAATTAGAAAATGGATTACTCTCTCTCTTTCTCTCTCTCTCTTTTTGTTGTTGTCTGCTATCAAAATATCAAGATTTCTAATCCCTCATAGTTGTATAGTATTTAGCTTGTTCATAAAGTGTATCCCCAAACGAACTACGTCTCTGTGTCAACTATAGATACGTGACTCATGAACCAAGTTTAGTCATCCGTCACCGCTTGACTTTCGACATCCAAACATCGTTCAGAAGTAGGTTAGATGTGTACTAGAGGATGATTCTATCAAACTATTATAGCCAATGAATGATCATTCCCTCCTCGGCCCGCCAAGATGTATACCATTTATCTACTGATTTTGATCTATCACAGTTATCACGATATGGAGGGTAGGTATATATGGGGTGTACGCACCTCGTTTAAATTGTTATATTGTATGAACCCCGATCAGTGGGAAATCCTCTCGCACTCACCAACTGAATGTAAAAACGAAGCAAATTATTATGCAAAGTTTAGTTATTTCTGTATTAGATTAGATCTTCTGCGCAGGTCTCTGGTCTATATATATACATAAAGCCAGGCATCACACGTTTATAGACAGTTTTAACTTACTGAATAACCGAATAACATCGAGCCGAATTAGCTGAAGGTCAGTCTAGTCCTGCAAGCCAAAATCGGTCTGCGATTCACATTCGTGTTGACGATTTTTCCCTTTCAACACTTGAACATTTCTGGAGCACGAACGCTTTGTCGAGCAATACTCGGGGTGGTCTCGTTCGATTCATTGAACTGAGTTATAACTAAATTGTACGAAAATTTACTATTTTATTTTGAGAGTTTTCAAGATCTCGATTTTTTAATATTTCAACCTCTATATAATTTTCCCTCTTGGGCTTGTTCGAAAGTAATACTGATATTTTAATTAAACATCCGCGGATAGTGCGGATCATCGTGTAGGTTATCTTGTATTGGTTTCATTACCGCTGGACCGAAATAGGCGTGTCCATTTCAGTAAACGTAAATTTATTCCAATTTATTGGTTGCTCGAAAACTTCATCGGAATTGAGTGAATGAATGTGTTTATTGGAAATATATATAACATAATGACAATAGAAATTCAAAATACCTAAATAAAAACACATGTAAAGTGGACCAAAAGTGCAAAAAATAATAAATTTCCCATAAAAACAATGTTGCCCATCGAAGAAGAAGTTCCAATGAACTTGTGCTCTTTGATATAGTTCTATTCACTATCGATTAATAAGTTCCGTGCAAAGCTCCAATCAAAAAGTATAAAAATTTATCAGTAAACTCACCAAAAAGTACAATATATACGAACAACATACCATTCTCCTCTTTAATGATAGTATCTTTAAATTGAAATAAATTACTGCCATTGCCAAACATAACAAAACAGTGATTTGGCCTAACCATTTCTCTAGGGAATTCCGATTTTACTTTTGGGAGAAATACGCGGGAAAAATTTCAGTTCTGTGTCTGAGCGACAACAGATAGACACACGTTAATTTTAATCTCTGTTGGAAAAAATATACATTTGTATAATATTCCTGACATTAGATTGCCTGTGAATGATTGCGCCTGAATTGAATTAACTAAGGCTCCTGCGCATGCGCAAACGTATTATCGGTTGTCAGAGACTATACTTCGAAACTATCCGGCCAATGTTGATTGAATTTTCAGAGTTAGTGCGGGTAATTTCCTTTTCAGTCCCTCGAAGTTCTCATTGCCGTAGGACCCATACCCAACAGGACGTATCCGCATGCGCTAACGCTATTGTTATGAAACACTCATTTATCCCTATCAAAATAGCAGCTCAAAGCTCGCTAAAATTGGTGAGGAATTTAGGGATTATATAAAGATTAATTGCCCATGAATTTCATTGCGCGTGAATTAGAAATGGCTACTTTATTGCGAGAGACTGAACTCCAAATAGCATTGTAAACTATTACAACCTGTTCCCGGGCTATTCGCATCATCTCTTGAAAGGCATGTTGTGGGGAATTATTTAACTATTTTTTTTTTGTTCACCTAATCATTTGTTGTAACTGAAGTTGTGATTGATTGTTGCAACTTCAAGTTATTGGGTATGACTAAATTTATTTGAATTTTTCTAGTTACAATCCTTCTACTAATAGATAATTTTGGAAAAATTAGTTCAACTGATTACTAATATAATTGAAATTTAGTTGTTAGTTGGACGGAGGTAAAACTAATAACAAATTGTTACACATAATTGAGTTACTACCAGTAACTAATAACTAATTATTTTATAATTGTGCATGCGTGCGTGTGTGTATCTATGTGTTTGTTAGTCATTCCAGACGATATCTTTCCTTAGGATTGGGATAAAAATCCCGTTCTTGCGCCTAACAATCAAGCATTCCAAACGAAAGGATGAGTTCGTTGGCCAAACATTTTTGAGCTCATTAAATTGGTCAAATTTCGAAAACTGTACTTGAAAAAATCACTAAAAATGGCTAAAAACCGCCAAAAATCGTTTATAATTTTTAGCAGAATTCTAGTCAAAACTAAATTTTCAACGATTAACTAGGACATTTCAAATTTTTTCTTCAAAATTATGCTGAAAAATTTAATTGAATTTCATTCATATTTGCTTTAAAAAAAAAAAAAAAAAAAATCTTTTGTATCAACGAATTTTATTTAGTATGAGTTGTTTAGCAATAAAATTGGTTTTTAACAATTCCTTTCTACTGAAATCGCTGTAGTACATAGGTACAGGTTTTCATCGAATCGCCATCCAAAATAACTCATTGCACTTCAATATTTATTACGTGAATTGTAATAAACACAAATAGAAAACGTTTTTCATTGACCTAAATTTAAAAATGAAAATACAATTTCATTGTACAAAAATACAATTACTGCGCAAGTTTGAAACACCTCATACTTTCCAGTTATGTCACTTGAATTGTTTGCCTTCGTGAAGATGTCACTATTCGGTAGTTGGTAGTTCTAGAAAAGAGACGTAGTATGACCAATCCTGCA